>CM067378.1:7510398-7597898 GCA_034510155.1 Eucriotettix oculatus
TTGGTGATCGCTTGCGAGAAGTTTTGTGTATTCTCGCGTTTGGGTCTTGCAAATGGCGTAGCTGCCTTTTTCTGCATGGCTTGCAAGTCCCAAGTCCGGCATTCGCTCGCCGGTTTTGCTGGAAGAAACATCGGAAGAGCGGCTGGGTTGGACGCCGCGTTTCGGTACATGATTCGACAACCCTAGGTGAGTTGCACAAAATTCATTTCGCCAAGTTTCGCCAACATGATATGGTCCTCCGTGGTCGCATGCTGATCCACGACGTGGAAATACGCGGAAAATAGCTATCGTTCATTTGAAACCTCGCAATCGGCGTGGTATTAAGGGAAATAACTGTACATTCCTAAATTAGGTGCAACTCTCTCTAGTAGTGAGTAATTCGTCGTTGCTACTTGCGTTCGTTGTTGTTGAAATATATTGTTCGGAGAAATATTGCATTGTGGGAATAAATTCTCAATTTCAGTTGTCGTTCGTTCGGAAGTATTAATACTGCTGAAATATTTCTTTCGTGTATTTAGATATAATAATAGTTGTGCACATCAACTAAAATTTAAAATGCCGGTCATTGACGAATATAAATTCATTATTAACAAGTTAGTAGCGAAAGTTAAAACCATCAAGGAACATGCCACGATTCTGGGAACGGCTAAAGAGACGTCGTATTCGAAGACGCGTTTCCGTGTTATGACGCAATCAATAGATGAGGACTATCAGTTATTTCATGATAATATTTTGAAAATTGTCGCCTATAACTCAAAGCAGAGTCCCAAATTAGAAGAGTCATATGACGAGTTAATAACAGCATTCGATGATGATTATTATTCCATTAAGACGGCGATGGAGATTCACATCGAACCTAGCCAAGTGAATCACTCGATCGGGTCGGACAGTCGTAATATAATAGGAACATCGGCAGAAATTCCTATTCAGCTACCAAAGATGAATTTACCGGAATTTTCCGGGGATATCAAACGATGGACAAATTTTGCGGATCTATTTAGAGCAACGATACATAATAATAAGCAGCTAAGTGATACGCAAAAACATTTTTATCTAAGATCGTCACTCACAGGAGAGGCACAGTCTCTTGTTTCATCTCTAGCGCTCACAGGAGAGAATTACAAAATAGCATGGGATGTTTTGCAAAAAAGATTCGATAATAGTCACCTCCTTACCAACTCGTATCTCGAATCGCTATTTAATATTCCCGGGACAACGGATGATGCCTGCTCGATACGAAAAATGGCTAGTAATATTACTGAATTTATCGGAGCCTTGTCAGCACTGGGCCACAATACTGACGAATGGGCTGTACCAGTTCTTTATATAATCAGCAGGAAAGTTCATGCATCTTTACGTGAAAGCTGGGAAAAATTCGTATTGGATAATTCGTCCCCCTCGATTTCGCAATTCGTGCAGTTTTTGAATGAACAAGCACGAGTGCTAGAAGTGGTGCGCCCGGAAAGATTCGAACCAAGGGCTGGACCCAGAACTAGATGTCGGGAGACTGTCAAAGCGACGGCATTGGGAACAACGGTTAAATCGGGTGATCAGAGTTGTAGTTTTTGTGGATCTCGACATGATATTCCTACCTGCAAAGGATTCGTGCAAAAATCACCATTGGATCGCTTTCACTTTGCAAAGGAGAACGGTATTTGCTTGAGGTGTTTAAATAAAGGGCATTTTTTGCGTGAATGTAACCTCAAATCAAGTTGCAAATATTGTAACGGTAACCACCATTCCTTATTACATCTAAGCGAGAGACGAGCGAAAGCTAAGATCTCCGGAACTGAGTCAGCAGGAAATGAACACGCAGTCAACATGTCAGCGCGTCTTCAAGACGCAAACAAAAGGAAATTTAGATTGAATCAAACGCTTTTGCCCACTGTATTAACTAAGGTTCGTGATCGATGGGGAAAATTCCAGATTGTAAGAGTTTTATTGGACTCCGCGAGCGAAGCTAATTTTATTTCGAGAGATTGTTGGAATAGGTTAAAGTTGAAAACAGAGCCAACAAATATTCCGGTGATCGGAATGGCGGAGACCTCTCTAGGCTCTGCCAATCGGGTGACTAGATGCGAATTCGAGCCTGTTGCGAATCGAAGAATATCAATCAATGCATTGGTGGTTAATAAAATTACCACTACCCCGTACACAACATCGGAGAAAATAAACGTTGCCTGGTTGAGACAGCAGAAGTTGGCGGATCCTACTTATTATCGTAGCAACCCAATTGATATATTGATAGGGGCAGAATGGTTTAGTTATGTTGTCTTAGGTGGAAGTACACGTGGGAAAGGAGGAATTCCAAACATCATCAATACAATTTGGGGAATTTGTCCTATCGGAAAGGTGGACAGAGTCGCCAACCGAATAGGAAATTTCGCATTAAAAGTCGAAAATAATCTCGATCAGTTGATTCGTAGATTTTGGGAAGTCGAGGAACCCCCAAATGTACCGGTGCAAGACCCGGAAGAATTCGCATGTGAAGAATTTTATGAGTCTACGGTCGAGCGTAGCGAACAGGGTAGATATATAGTAGCACTCCCCATTAAGGCAGAGGCACAAAGGTTAGGGGAAAGTAGAGCTGCAGCACATAGGAGATTCGAACTTTTGGAACGAAAATTGTCACGTGTTCCGAAGCTAAGAAGCTTGTATAACGAATTTATGAAGGATTATTTGTCACAGGGTCACATGAAGGAAAGGTCGGAACTAAGTAAGTCGGTCAAAGGTTATTATATTCCGCATCACTGTATTTTCAAAGGTCAAGACGAAGCAATATCAAGATTTAGAGTCGTCTTTGACGCGTCGATGAAAACTCAAAATGGACCCTCCCTTAATCAAATTCTGCATGTAGGACCTAAGCTACAAGCAGACATAGTTGATTTGATTATTCGTTTTCGATGTAACCAAGTTGTATTGGTCACCGACATTCGCCAGATGTATCGAAACATACGCATAAGGAAGGCTGACCAGGATTTCCAGCGTATTCTGTGGAGATTTAATCGTGAAGAACCGATAAGGGAATTTACATTGACGACGGTAACTTACGGGGTTTCAGCGAGCCCTTACCTAGCGATTCGCACGCTGCGTCAGCTGGTGGCTGATGACGGGGAGGCGTTCCCTCTCGCCTCCGACGCCATTTTGAATTCTATGTACATGGATGATTGTTGTGTATCAGTGTCTAATATGTCAGTAGCATCGCGGTTAAAAACCGAATTAATCCAGCTCCTTGGCAATGCTGGATTCGAGTTGCGGAAATGGATGAGTAATTATCCGCAGTTGTTATCTGATCTCCCAACGGAACACTGCGCCGTGACGGCAGAGAATTTATCTTTCGCTTCGGAATATGAACCCTCAGCCAAAATTCTCGGGTTGGTGTGGAAACCCAGTTCGGATCATTTTACATATGACGTGACAGGTTGTACAGAGACTGTTACGAAGAGATCGATAATGTCGGACCTAGCTAAATTATTCGATCCCATCGGATTTATTTGTCCTGTAATATTCACCGGCAAATGTTTAATTAGACAGCTTTGGCAATTGGGACTTGATTGGGATGAGGAGGTTCCTGTTGAATTGATCGATCGATGGAAAACGTTCAAATCCGAACTACCCGAGATCAGCAAACTAGCAATCAAGCGGCATATGCGAGTAGATTCAGCTACGTCATTAGAATTGCACGGGTTTGCCGACGCATCAGAACAAGGATTCGCAGCTGTGGTGTATCTGCGTAGCACACAAGCAGAAGGAGAAGTTGAAATTTCGTTGTTAATGGCTAAATCGAGGGTGGCTCCGCTCAAGGTACGCAGTATTCCGAGGTTGGAGTTATGCGGAGTCGACTTAGTTGTACATTTGTTAGAACGAGCGGGGGCCATATTGCGGCCATACATATCGATTGATTCTATAACTGCATGGACTGATTCCCGCGTCGCGTTACAATGGATTCGATCTTCCCCGCACCGATGGAAAACATTTGTAGCTAATAGGGTTAGTCTTATCCAGGAAAAAATAGCTCCTGACCGCGTACGATTCGTTCCAGGGAATCAGAACCCAGCGGATTGTGCATCGCGAGGCCTTTCTCCCAGGGAGTTACTAATTCACCCCTTGTGGTGGAAAGGACCTGAGTGGCTAGTACAAGGTTCAGATAATTGGCCCAAGGAAATTGAGCTCGTCAAGCAGCCGTTGGAGGAGGAAAAAATATATAACAGAACCCGTTGTTTCGTTAACAAATCAGGATCGGACGAAAGTACGTCATTTCATGATCAGCTGTTCAGTCGTACAAACAGTTTTACAAAACTAAAGAGGATAGTCGCGTGGATGGGAAGATTTGGGACGCCGAAGAAGAAAAGATGTCGATTTGGTCTTTCCGTGGCGGAGTTACGGAAGGCCATGTTATCGTGCGTAAAGCTGGCGCAGCACTATGATTACGCATCAGATATTCGCGCTCTACGGGACGACAAACCGGACCAAGTGTCTATGAAATTACGGCGTGTGAACGCTTTTATCGATCATGAAGGAATTTTGAGGGTGGGCGGACGAATACAACAATCGGCCCTCCCCTTTGAGAGAAAACACCCCATCCTGTTGTCGAAGATGCATCCGTTAAGCGGCATGATAATTAGACATTATCATGAACAGTATCTGCATCCTGGCCCGAATACGTTACATTCGATCATCCAACGACAATTTTGGATTTTTTCGGCCAGGCAATTGATTAGAAAACAATTGAAACAATGCTTGAAATGTTTTCGTACGAATCCAAACACAATACAGCCTTTCATGGGAGACTTACCCGCAGCTCGGCTTCAAGAGTGTAAACCATTTTCGAATTGTGGGGTCGATTTCGGAGGACCCTATGAGCTAGCCATGGCTAGACAAAGAAACCCCAGGAAATATAAGGGATATATTTGCTTGTTCGTGTGTTTTGCAACTCGCGCGGTCCATCTCGAACTGGTATCTGATTTATCGACTCCAGGATTTCTAGCAGCCCTGCGTCGTTTTATCGCACGTCGTGGGTCAATAAATACAATATTTAGTGACTGTGGCACTAATTTTGTAGGAGCAAAGGGCCAGTTAGAAGTATGGAGACGTGTTGTGTCAGATAAAGAGTTCAATGAAAAAATAAGGGATGACCTGGGCAATCGGGGGATACAGTGGAATTTGAATCCTCCTTCTAGTCCCCATATGGGTGGACTTTGGGAAGCAGGAATAAAATCCGCGAAGAAACTCGTCGCACGTGTTGTGGGATGTCAGCTGTTAACTTATGAGGAATTCTACACTCTGCTGACGCAAGTAGAAGCGACATTAAATTCTCGGCCACTGAGCCCGTTAAGTTCGGATCCAAATGACTTTGAAGCCCTTACACCAGGTCATTTCTTGATGTTAGAACCCCCATCCGCCCTTATTGAACCAGATGTAAGCGGAGTTAAATCGTTCAAACACAGATGGGATTTATTACGCAAATTAAGTCGTTCGTTTTGGAAGCAGTGGTCGCTTGACTATCTGAATACTTTACAACAGCGTCACAAATGGAGGTGTCGCCCTCCCAATTTACGTTCCGGGGATTTGGTTCTTATTAAGGAAGAGAATCTCCCCCCTCTACGTTGGAAGTTAGGACGTATTGTGAAAACGTTCCCAGGAAAAGATGGTGTTGTTAGGGTCGCGGAAGTGCGGACAGCTAGTAGCAGATTCTCAAGACCTGCTGTGAAATTGTGTCCTTTGCCCTGCAATAACCAGTAACGGCAATTGCACTGGACGCCTCGGATAATCATACTATTGTTGTATATAGTTTTGATGTTAGAATTAATATTAGTGATGAATAGTTTGTAGATTTAATCTTGTAGTATTGGTTGTCTATATTAGTTTACGGGTCATCGTTATCCTTTTTTTTGGTCGTTCTTGGCATACCATAACCCATGGTAACCTATCTCTTTCCATACCGTGGGCCTCCTGTTAGGTCGCGAAATCTCCATCTCGGCCCCGATGGAGAGAAGATTCGATTTTCGTCCCTCGTAGAGACCATCTTGATCTCAATCCTATCCTTCGGGTTATGGTCTATGGTTTACCAACAAGTAATATCCGTCGGGTGTAGAAACGAGGTTTCTAGGTGGGCGGTATGTTAAGGAATGTACAGTGAATGGATTTTATCGTGGATTGGAGGCCAAATTAGTTGGTGATCGCTTGCGAGAAGTTTTGTGTATTCTCGCGTTTGGGTCTTGCAAATGGCGTAGCTGCCTTTTTCTGCATGGCTTGCAAGTCCCAAGTCCGGCATTCGCTCGCCGGTTTTGCTGGAAGAAACAACGGAAGAGCGGCTGGGTTGGACGCCGCGTTTCGGTACATGATTCGACAACCCTAGGTGAGTTGCACAAAATTCATTTCGCCAAGTTTCGCCAACACATGTATATAAGTAATTAAATACCTTTTTTTTTGTAAATTAACACACATACATTTGAAATTGTTAATTGATTTATATATCTGAGATCAATTGCGAAAATAACATTAGTACTAAGATCCAGAATCATATTATATCTTCAAATAAATCATCCTATGGACAAAACACATCTTGTTTCAAGAAAGACTAAACTGATGCTTTATAAAGTGCTTGTGAGACCAGTATTACCTTATGCATCTGAGATGTGGGTGTTAAAACAGGCAGATGAGAAAGAACTTGATATCTTAGGACAATCTTGAGATGCATTTTTAGAGCTGTCAGAGAGGGAGATCACTACAGAGATAAAATTATGAGACATAAATTATTTAATGAACCGAACTTTGTTAAATATATTAGGAATGGCATATTGGGCTGGGCAGGCCATGTAATTTGGATGCACAAAACAGGATTTGTTAAGTCGTATTTAATACTAAACTGGAAGGGACAAGATGAACTGGATGACCCAAACTGAGGTGGGAAGATGGAGTGTCTGAGGATACTAAAACCTTATGGGTGTGGAACTGATGAAATGGCAAGGCCCACACTGGGCAGTTGAGTGTATAATAATAATGATGATGACGGAGGTCAAATTTTAAAACAGAACTTTTATTATTATTATTACTACAAGCAAATAGAATTAACAATGTTCTGTAATTCAAAACCTGTTTATATATGCATTAATCTTAAGGAATGGCTTTTAATTTCTAACCTTCGAAGCATCAAAAAGTAACTTGTGTCTATTTTCAAGTTGTTGGCACTCATGGGAGCAACTTAAGTAAACTAATGGTCTTGAGTCCATTATTCATTACAGAATGTGTTAAACACAAATCGTTTAATATTTTGTAAAGTTTCTTTGTTACTGTTTGAGACTTTGATTTAATTTCCAAAGCCCAGAAAGAAGCTTATATTAAAAATTGCATAATTAACGTGAAGTAAATCAGCATTTTCAATCTTGATTCAATTATTAGAGACTTAGATTAACTGACAGATTGAAGGCTTTTCAGCTCACTCGACAGTGAAACATTAAGAAGTACAGATGAGAAAGAGACACAAGGCACATTCTGGTCTTTATCATGGCTGTGGCCACCAAGAAATGGTATACCAATCTGAAATTGCTCAGAGAAATTACACATACAGTTATGACAATATTGGGGAAAGGAAGATTGACACAAAGTTTTAGGTACAATGTGATTTGGAGGAGTTTTCAAGATTTGAAATTTACTGCTCATTTCTCCTTCAGCCATTTTAGAAACCTGCAAGATTAAATCAGTGAAATATAATTTGAAAATAATCTATGTAATTAAATAAGCTTCTTATTAAAGCAAATTTGAACAGTTACACACTATTTCAATTATATTAACATTAAGCCATTTATTTGTAAGTAGCCACATCATCTTGTCATGTGTCTGAGATCTGAAATTGAAGGTGCATATTATTGCTATCTGACATAACTGATAACTTAATTCCGGAAATTTTCTTAGATGTTTTGCATTCACGGTTGATACATGTACTCTTTGTGTAGGTTCCCCATGTCTGTCTCAAATAAAATATTGTGCACAGCCTTCCAAACAAATTTCTTTGCAAATAATCAAGGTTCTTTCAATTTATTGTCTCAAACCTTTCCAATTCTCAATGCCATATCAGACTGTGCTGTGTACACATGATCAGCTGAGTCTGTCCATTCTTGTCTATGTGAGACTGAGTGATTTTGTTTCTATATTGTAGAATTTTTAGATGGAGGAGAAGAAAGTTATTACAGCGGGAGGTCACTGTTTTCTTCCTTTCAGGCATTGTTGTTGCTGTGGTATTCAAGAATGGTCTGATGCAACCCTCCATGCTAACCTATGTTGTGCAAAACTTTTCATTTCTGCATAACTACATCTTATATTGGCCCTAATCTGCTTAGTGTAATCCATCCCTTGCCTCTGTATTCTGTTCTTACCCCACGCACTTCCCTCTAATACTAATTTGACAAGACTCTCATGTCTCAAAACATGGCCTATTAATCTATCCCTTCTTTTGGTCAACATTTTCCATATTGCTCGCTCTTCCCCTATTCTGTTTAGAACTTCCTTGTTAGTGATTTCAGGCAATGCTTGTAACAAATTACGTAAATTAATTTTGTTTCCAGATGTCCTCTGCACCTGAATACTGGGAAAAAAGTTTCTGAGGAAGTCGAAACAAGAAGGTGACTTACCTGAGGTTCATAGATGGTAGACACCTTGTGAGGTTTAGAGTACTTGAATTTTCAGAGGCAGCGCCCCCTTCATCAGAAAGTTAGGAAGACATTTCCGGTGATCGGCTAGCCGAAGACTTAGCAGCCAAAATTTGCTGCGCTGCTGCTAACTTAGGTCGTAAACAATTGACCCCACCAGGTCACCAACTTTGTCTCTCAATGAGGGTCTGGGAAGAGGCAAGGACTTGATGGGGGTTGGGGAGATGCATACTAACACCACCATCTTGACACACACTCATTCAAACACATCCATCCTCAAAGGTGTCAATATTTAAATATTGATACACCTTCTCATACATACATACATACAACCAAATAGCAAGGTATACACACACACAGAAGGTTTTATTGCATATACAAATTCCAATGATCTCGTGCTTTGGGGGGGAGGGGGTAGGGTTGGAGATAAAGAGTTATAGGATGTTGAGTCCAGGGCTTTGTCTGGACTGTAGGACACGCTGAAATGAAAGTTCCCACAGATGGAGTTCAGCTTCTGATGAGTCGGGAGGTAGGGCTTTGAGGGGGGTCAGTGTGAAGCACTGGTTGAAGTTGTTGGTGTTGTGCCTATGGGCATGGGCGGCTATGGGGAATTGGGTTTTGAGGAGTTTTACTGTGCTGCGGTGGTTGGCAATCCGTTCGGGGAGGGGTCTCTTTGTCTGACCGATGTAAAAGGCTGGGCAGAGTGTGCAGTTTATTTTGTAGATAGTGTGGGAGGACAGACAGGTTATGTTTTCCCTAATTTTGTAGGTAGTACTGTTGGTGGGGTTCTGGAAGGTCGTGGTAGGTGGGAGTATTGGGCAGACATGGCATCTGTTTCTGCCACACGGTCTGCAGCTAATTGTGGTTGGGGGTGTGGGGTTGTAGGGTCTGACCAGGATATTATGGAGGTTGTGTGGGTGTCTAAATGCAACCCTTAGACAGGTGGGTAGTATGGTCGGGAGGATGTTCTTCATGTCAGGGTTGGATTGTAGTCCAGTGTAGGCAAGGCAGAGGAAAGAGTTGAGTTTACGTAGTCCGGGGAAGTAGGTAGTGGTTAGAGGAAGACTACGTTCTGTATGACTGACTATTTGGGAGGTGGAGAGGGCACGGGTAATTTGCTTTTGGAGGAGGTCTGTGGGGTAATTTCTGTTCCGAAAAGCATTGAATATTCGGCTGCTCAGTTGTCGGCTAGCCAATCACTGGAAATGTCTTCCTAACTTTCTGATGAAGGGGGCGGTGCCTCTGAAAATTCAAGTACTCTAAATCTCACAAGGTGTGGGTTGATGTTGAAATGAAATAAAACAAGCTGTGTGTTAGGTATTAATGAAATTCTTTTATAATTTGGAAAGGCATACATGAGCCTTTCAAATGCAAAAAAAAAAGTGGGTTATTAATACTTTAAAGATTGAAGTTAGGAAATTCATTTGTAATGTTTTTTTATTGAGAATGAAGTGAAGTTGTTATCATAATAATAAAGTTAGAAATATTTAAGTGCGACAATTAAAACAATATAGATAATAATGTTGCGCACCAAATTAGATATTTTTAAATTATGGAGATATTAGGGAACATAAAGAAACAGTGGTAAGATTCTTAAACATAGGGTTGGTTATATCTGACCAGTGGCAGAGACATGTCTGTCTCAATACCATCAACAGCTTTTCTGCAAATGTAACCTGCATTGAAAAGTTTCCTAGTTCCTATCCTGATTCCAATCACTTCCAACAAAACTACTTAATTCCAATCTAATACATAATTAAAAATGACAAATTTTCTAGCTGTGCATCACGCTTTTAAAACTTGTAACATCTTGAAACCACCTCTTTCTAAGTATTTCCACAAATTTAATTTTAAAATATTTTTTTCATATCATAGGAGTGCTTCTCACAAGTTAAATTTTGCCCTGCCAAGGTTTTCTACCAAGTGGTTTTGATACTTTATTGCCTCTGCCCTGAACTTTCAGGTATTATATGACCAGGTATTCACAAGCACAGATACACACAGTTGTAAAACTTTCTGAAACAGTACATGACCCAGTGGTGGACTTGGCAGTTGAGAGGCCCAAGGCACAATTTCATTTTTAGGTGCCATTTAAATATTTTCACCAATAGTGTGTATTTTCCATGAAAGTTTTTAGGCAGGTAATGCCTATACTTGTGGTCCTTATAAGTGAGACAAGAGGAAATAACATTGAAATGCTGGCCTCTGTGGAAGTGTAGTGGTCTGCGTACTGTTCGAACTCAAAGACTGTAAGATCACATATTTGCTCCTTTGGAAGTTAAAAAAAAACTAGAATTTGGAGAAAACGTTGTTTGGAGAGGTGAATGATTCTTTATCTCAGCTTTTTGAAAATTCTAGGTTGTACCGCAGTCGCTCTGAACATACAACATAAATGTACAAACTGGGAAGATGATTTGACTGTGTAGGCGCAGCCCTAAACCAACTTTTAATGTTTTTGTGTTGTGTCACTCTTATAATTATATTTTACATCACCTGAGGAGGTTCCAAGTAATAGAACGAAACATGGTGAAGTAATTTAATTAATAAAAAAATTTTAATTCTGACAATTTTTGGCTGTAAATTTTTCATCTTTATTAATCAGTTACCAAGTACAGTTAAACAGAGACGAAAATGTTTCAAACTATTATATGCAAATTATATCAGAACTTTTCTCACTTGAGCTTTAGCAATTCTCAAAATCAAGTCTGTATCATTTTCAAGTGACTTAAATGTAATTGGGAAAATGAACTTTTCAAGTAATTTTAAATATTTTAATGAACTGAAAAATAACTTGAATTGTAAATAGTAGTAAATAATATTTAAAAATTGTCTTTATATTGGAAGATGTGGATTGTAAATCTCCTATTATTAACTTGTACATGTCAGCTGGGTTACTTACATTTTCTTCTTTTAGAAGGGAATAAAATGAACAAGTGTAATGTAATATCATAATAATATTTTGTGCACACAATTTTTACACTATCATTAAATTTGTCAAATAACAAAACTGAAAAAAAAGATTGTAACTTAATAAAGTTTCAATGCAAATGTTTTTAATCATTAAATTATGATGGACGAATAAGATTGGAAAACAGATATTATAATTTTATTTAGTGTAATTGTAGATATATATATGTTTAATTGCTAAGGATAAATAAGACTATTACTCAAAAGTAACTAGGTTTCTTTTAAATAAACCACTGGAATTTCTTTTAATGTTTATATTAGTTTTACTCTTTTTTTTTTCAGTTTATGAATACTGCGTTTTTTAAAATTAGAAATAGATTCAAGAGCTAAATTAATTGGTACTTACTTTTTTCGGGAAACACGCCACCAATGAACAGGAAACAAAGGCAGTTGATGGTTGCGTGCAGTAGACACTCATTGTCGCGAGGACAATGGCAAATCATTACAGTCTTAAAAGTCATTGTTCGGCGTTGCGCGATTGACTGGATCGACACGCTAACACTTTGCTTAGAAATGTGTCCCAAAAGTCTTACAAACAAAAATTCTGTTATATTTAATTTATATAGATGCAGTTTCAGAAGATAATAAATATCATTGGGAAATAAACATCAAATACAGTCAAATTATAAGCTTTCGGTGCGAAATTTCTGCCATTCTTAAAATTTCTTTAAATTGTTAATCAGGATTTTCTAAAAACGTAAGTAATTCCTCAATATTGTCAGAATACACCAAAAATAATTTAAAAGATATTTATTAAATTAAATAAAAAATACTCGTCGAAAGCCTAAATAAAATATTTTTCGGGTAATTTGAGTGTTTATAATTAGTTTGCTATCTAAATTTTTAGAAAACGTATTAAAAAATTTATCAAGAACTAAAAAAAGATGAGATTTAAATAATTTAATGAGATAGTGTTTAAATTTTAAACTCCATTGAGACAAAGGATGTAGAAGGTATCTTATTTTCAGAATTTAGATCCAAGGAAAAACAATATATACTCTTCTCTAATATTTGTAGATAAAAAATTATTTATTTTTAAGTTTCTTTTGAGAAATGTATTGATGTAACTTACAATCCAACTTGCAATATTGAATTTAAAACCTGGTCACTTTTCTTATTCTTCGAATAAATTTATATTTGCACATTAGATCTTTGAAAATATTTAGTGAGTAAATGCACTTTAATATCTCCTTTGTTGCTTTAAGGAGGATTTTACATTGCCGCTTATGGAACTATGATCGAGTTGGTCCGGAAACTCCTTTCGGGATAAGAATCACGCTGCCGCCTGTAGGCAAGCCCTGGCATTATTGTGATAAAAAAGGCGGATTTTGTGAGGTTGTGGCGTTATGAGGCGCAGTTCGGCCAACAACAATGGCTAGTCGGCCGAAAGATGGTGATCCCCCGCGGGAGTGTACCGCCGAGCGTGTATAAAAAAATGACGATGGTGAACCCCCGAGAGAAAACCCCGCCGAACGAGTGTAAAAAATGAGGGCGGGGAACCCCGAAATTTTGTGAGATAGGGGAATTCCCGTCGGAAGATTTAAAAGGGAAGCCGATGGGTGGCTCGCCCCCAGAAGGCCGGCGAGTGGATGAAAGGACGGACGTAGTCCGAGCAGCCCCAGAAGGCAGGCGAGTGGAGCAGAGAACGGACGTGGACCGAGCAGAAGTGAAACGAGTGGAAGAGAGGACAGACTTCGTCCGAGCAGATATCCAGAAGGCAGGCGAGTGGAGCAGAGGACAGACTTGGTCCGAGCAGATATCCAGAAGTGAGACGAGTGGAGGAAAGGACAGATTTGGTCCGAGCAGCCAGAAGCCAGATGAGAGGACGGACGTGAGCAGACGTGATCAAATCCTGCAAGACACCAGAGAAAGGCACAAACATTCGAGAGGTAGATGTTTGTTGGCCCAGTAATTGTGGGTAAGCCATAAAAAATTTGTGACACTTGCTCATTGCTCTGGATAAATAATATTTAATAATTTTTCTTTCTATTTTCAGCTACTGCATACTCCATCTCTTGAGAGACCCTTAATCCCCTGATATTAAGCCCGTGTATTCACTTAAATTAATAAACGAAAAATTTTAAAATTGATCATATTTGTTCTGTTAATTAATAAATGTTTTATAGCCAAAAAAGTATATTACAGTATATTATGATGTTCTTTGATAAAGTTATTCTAGCTTTCTACGGTTTCGCTGTCGTCTGTTAAATCATAATTAATTTAGCAATCAAATTAATTTATAATACTGTGAGCTAAAATTCTGACGGCTTCTAATTATATAGGTATAAAAAACAAACGAATGAAAGTAAACAATGATCAGTTTAACTTCAAATATTTCACTAGGTCACATCTTTTTGAGTCTGTTATTAATCACTGGTTCAAAAAGCTTGTCTAGGAGTGGGTTTGGACTGTGTGATGCTTGTGAGTTCTTTTTATAGATGACTTTCTTGTACCGTTGGAACTTCAAAATCTGTATTAATGTGTGGTTAATTATGTACAGTGGGACATTACGATTTGCCGGAGGATGTTGGATAGGCATATTTGGTTTTGTTGCATATCACCATAGCTCAATCCTATTGGCCCACATTGGTTTGTTGACGGCTTTATGTATTAATATTGTCGTGGCATGCTTTCTATCACCACGCCACGTGGTTTCCGTCATGGCCCTGGCTCGCAGTCGAGTGTTTCATGAGCAAACAACTTCAGGGAATTAGACTTGAGATTCCCTTCCTATGCTATTAAAGGGGAGTTGCCTGTTTCAGGATCACCCTCATGTAGTCTGTTAACCAAAAAAAAAGAGGGCGCTGCGGGCCAGCCCAGAGTGACTGCGGGGCTCACCTGATTATGTCGCGAATGCCTCGTACTCTCTCTGGGTATTTTTTTATCAGAATTCTCACATGCCGAGACACCATCACCTATTTTAGGAGGTATATGTACTGGGGTCAAAGACCTTGGGCATATGGCAAGAGTTGTCCGCTGATCCCATTGCATCAGTCGGCCAACTGCTTCCTAAAAATGGTGCAGACATGGAGAAGGGAATGCTGCGACCCCACAGCAAACTCGTCTCCCGTCATTCGGAAGGGCGTGAGAATAGTACCCAATGCCCGACCTACCTGTGTACGTTTTCTAGGGTTTTCCCTGAATCTCTTTAGGTGAAACACCGGGTAGAATCCTTAAACCCTAGTTAACGCTTGGTTACCTTGCTCTACGTTCCGTACCCCCCTTTTCAATTCCCTTCGCCAAATCCACGCGATTTTGTTGCGTGTGAAGCGCTTTTTGGTATGCCTCACGACACGACACATCAATGATGAGGATCTGCAAAGAAGCGCTATTGGAATCTCGATAATCTCGGACAACTCTATCAGTGTCGCCTAAATTCGCAGGGTTTAACTGATATACTCTATCGCGAGTGGAAATAATAGGTCCACGGTTTTTTAAGAAAATGAACGAGTGGTTTCGGTGATTTCTAGATAATTTAGGAGTTTTTCCTACCAACACTCGACGACCTAAATGTGGAAGTTGTATTGTTCCAGCATGACGCTGCTACGGCACAAATAGTGCGTGGCTCGTTCCCCTGATATTTAAGTTAATAATGCAAAATGCATCATCCCGGGGAAGCAAAGCAAATACAAAATTATCGATATATATATAGTGATATACTCTTTTAGGGTATAAAACATTAATGAATCAATTCAACAAATTATAATAAATTTAAAAATTTTACATTTATTAATTAAGAGTGATTACATGGGCTTAATCTCAGGGTATTTTGGGTCTCTCGAGAGATGGAGTATGCAGTTACTTAAAATAGAAAAAAAATCATTAAATATTATTCAACCAGAACAATGAGCAAGTTTCACAGCTTTTTAATAACTTACCCACAGTTACTGGGACTACAAACATCCACCTCACGAATGTTTCCGTGTCTCTCTGGCGTCTTGCAGGATTTTTATCGATGAAGGTAGTATGAACCAGATCCGCAACTCATATGCTTCCTCGAAACATCTGATCTCTGCAAATCTCTGACAGCATCTGGCGACGTCTGACCACGTCTCAGCTCTCATTCCATCTGCCCTCTGAAAGATCCGTTGTCCGTCCTCTGACCACCTCTCACAGCATTTCCTTCCATCTGCTCTGACCACGTCTCACAGCATCTAACGTCTGACAGCATCTGATCTCGTCCATCCTCTCCTCAACTCGTCTGAATTCTGATCACGAGCCACCCGTCGGCTCCCCTTTTAGATTCTCCCACAGGAATTCCCCGCCATAGGTCTATTTCATAAAACTCCGGGGTTCCCTGCCTTAGGTCCTTTTACAAAATTCCGGGGTTCCCCGCCAGTTTATTTCATAAAATATCGGGGTTCCCCGCCCTCATTTTTTACACACGCTCGGCGGGAGTTTCCCGCGGGGGATCCCCATCGTTTTTTACACACGCCCCGAGGGAGTTTCCCGCGGGGCACCCCCTTCGGGGGTTCACCCGCTTTCAGCCGACTTGACACTGTTGTTGGCCGAACTGCGTCTCATAACGCCACAATATCACAAAAATCCGCGTTTTTTCATCATATATATTCATATATTGTAACATGAAAAGTTACAAAGAACAATGCAAGCCAGCTTGCGATTTGCACGTGTTGAGGGAGGGGCGCAACATGTGGCCTGGCGAGACGTTGGGTGGTCCGCAAGGGGAGAGAGCAGTGGGCAGTGCCAGGCGAGAATGTCTTCGTACCGTGCGTGGGTGGTCCGCGAATCCGTGCGGCCACGTGATAATAAATGGCTATCGAAACAACCCCTGAGTTTAGGTGGTGATACGCCGGGAAGTAGTTAAAGACATAGTTAAAGAATTTTTAGTGTGTGAGCGGTGAATGAATGAGTGACCATGCCCTGTAGATTACCAACTTCATACTCTGAATAAATCGATTAAAATCATCTTTTGGTGTTTTTGAGAAAAAATACCTGGCGCCCTAAAGAATTATAAATCACGAATACAGAGGAACGACGGATCCTCTACAATATATATATATATATATAAATGAATCCACATTTCCCTTAGTCACGCCATAACTTGAGAACGAATTTACCTATTTCATTCATCCTTTTTTAATAAGTTTTCTAATACTTTGTACAAGGTTATTACGAAAAAAAAAAATTCAGAAATTTGGATAGATATGAGTGGGAATCAAGAATGTGACATCCCATCGATAGAGAAATCGGAAGAAAACAAGAAACAAGGATCCAGGAAAGAAGAATTGATTGAGGAGTAAGTTCTAAGTATAGCCGGTGAAATTACCGGCATTAGTAACACAGCAGAAAAGTTTCTGACAAATGTTATGGAGAAATCGAGACGTGTTTAATAGCGAGCGCGGGTTACGGAAAGGACATGCCCATAATATTGATGTAAACCTATTGTTTTACACAATATTCGATCAATCACGCTAAAAGGACGTGTGTATAGTCTGTACCAAAAAATTATTGTTATCGTCACGGAGAAAGATGGCATCTTAGGATATGCCTTGAAGCGCGATAATTGAATAGTGTAATAATAATAATTAGAGAGCGTCCTACAGTAGTGGACAGTATAGGTCAGTGTGTATAGTTTTTCAACATTTGTGAAAGTATGAACTTCCCATTAATTACGCAAAATCTATTTTCGGAGTAATTTTTTGGTTACGAAGTGGATCCTGCTGGAATTAAACCTTTACTTTAAACCTTGATTTTACACTTTGAATCATATTGACAGTCTTATGCAATTTTGTCAATGTGATTGAAAGTGTAGCATTCGCTTTAGTTTGAGCTGTCTAATCCGATAGTTTATGTACAACTTGTAATGTTTCAAAATTATAACTGTCTTTAATGGGGGAAAATGCCTAAATTGTGGGTTTTCCGAGACTTAACTCTTGAGCGGGAAGCGCACGCCGATAAAAGGAGCTCCCATCTGCCAAGGCACCCGTCGGATTACCAGAGCACAAAAGGCCAAAGTCAGCGGCGTTGGTAAACTACGGCTCTGGAAAGAGGAATCCGAGGTGTCAAAATGGCGGGCAGGAGGAGAATTTGGCATTCTGGGTCCAGGAGAGGAAGGAGAGTTTTCGTTTGGACTTGGCAGCAGCAGTGGCTCACGGCTCGAGACCTATGCTGGGCCAGTGATCACCAGAATCACGGGCATACTGTAGGGCCACACCAGAGGCTGCTTCCAGCCAGCACCAAGAGAGAGAGAGAGAGACGGAACTTCCGCTAAGGTTAAGCCAAGGTATTGTGAATTCTTGGGACGAGCGGGTTTATTTGCCATTGTGCCAATGTGCTAGCTATTTATTCTCCCAAGCCACGATACCCCGAAAAAGGAGCTAAGTGGAAAATGTATATACCTTTTTATAACGTCAGAAAAATCAATTATTAGGATCTTAACCTTGTAGTTATTATTATTAGTAAAATATGAAGTTTCCCAGATGATAAGAGAGAGCAGTACAAACTATTATATTAAATAACTAGTTATGCCCCAGACTTTCTTCGCGCGGAACTTGGATGCCCAGGAATTCGATTATATTACAGTGGCCATTTGTTCCCTTTTTCGTCAGTCATTTCCAGGTTTCAAACATCTGTCCGCAGCTGCGAGGTATTTGTCCACGGAAACCAAAACCAGCTTTGACCCTTGCGGCGCACTCTTATCTCAACTTGTTGGGTGCCAGATCCGAAGTCCTAAATGCCATTTATATAAACATCATAATAGAGAGGAAGGTGAACAATTCACAATGTGATATACGTAACAATTTATTTTAATCTAATTTGGCGGGCTCAAGTACTCAAAAATTACAAATAACAACATGTGATACTGATGACTAGCCAGAGATATTTTGTCTCGGGTTGACCCTGAGATAAACTTGGACGAATTTATGTCGTCTGCGTAAGCATGAGATGTTTGAGAGCTACTATTGATTGAACTTCTCTGCAGTCTTCGGCGACGTTTCATGGACCGACGCCTTCAATGTTCTGCCAGCGACTCTCTTTCCCTCCCTCCTCTCATACCCTTTTAAAATTTTTGGGGCAGTCACAAGTCTAACGGGCAATAAATCAACAACCTTCTGAGCCTGATGGAACAATTGAGGGTCAGCTATAACCCTCGTTCCTGGCCCCTTGATCGTTAGCCTCGGACGTTTCTAACATTCTCCATCATGATCGCTCATGATTACTTACGCGATTAAATACTGGCAAAAACGCTAATTCTTAATAACGCGTTATAGGTACTAAGAAGGATATTTAGGCAATCTATTAATTTTATCTGACCACTGATTTATAAATTTGCGTGGAGCTGAAAATAAAAGCGAATTAACAATACTGTCCTAATAACAATGTCGTGACCTCCAACAAAACTCCTGCTGCAACAATAAATGGAGTGAGAATGCCCTCTCTCACTCATTCTGCCAAAATTACGCTTACGAAAATTTAAGATAAACTCCTGTTTCAATCCCTTAAATATTCATTGAAATCAGTTGAGCCTATTCGAGACACACTTCCAAAAAGACACTTCAATTATTTAGTGGTATAGATTTTTAAGTTTTCTCAGGTTTCTATCCTGGTTAAAAATACAACGTTTCAATAGGTATATCTGCTATCGTCGTCAGATGACGAAACTTTGTGTTTCACAAAAGTTATTCCCGGGTTGAAACCCGACAGCTCTAAACTCAAATAATTCAAAGGGAAAATCTTCATTCTCTAATTTTACGTGCTTAATTACCTGTGGTGTGTAGAAACATTTTTATTTCCTCGAAGCTATTATTAGCTGGCAGTAGCAACTGCCATTTGCGTATTGGTAGAGTAAACACAACTAATACCGTGTTGTATGTTTAAGGATTCCGATAATGGACACAACCAGAGCGGAGTGAAACCAATTACAGTAGTTGCTTTCATTTTGTTGACACAGAATTCCGTTTGAATCGGTCGCTTCTTGTGTAATTACGCGCCGAGCGCGCTCAACTTTGATCGCATGTGTTAAAATAATGCCTCGGAACTCGTAATTACCTCTGTAATTTGTCGGTTTTGTCTTGCTGGAGACCGCTCTTCGTTTTTCTACTCCAAGCAACTAATTAACTATTAAAAGGGAATCGACACGGTGATGGAGTCGTCGGGTCTGTTCGTGAAGTCCCGTGCTAATTAAAAAGTTCACTCCGATCTGTGTTCGGTTGTCGACCAGCAAGAAGATGGCGTGATGGAGTCAAACAACAAAGGATAATCTAAAAACCGACGGGCTTCATGCTTAACTTCTAGTGAGTTAGTAAATAATTGATGCATACTCTTTCCGTTTCAAGTTTTCGTATTTATTTTGGCGGAGCTATTATGCACGTAAAAAGTCACTTCCTGCTCATTATTTATTTAATTTAAAGGACCTCATTATCATATTATATATATATATATATTTATTGCATAAATATCCGAAGCTTTAAAACCTGAAGCAAAGTCGCTTCTCCAATCTGTCATTACTACATATAAATATATTTTCTTAACCAATCGGCTCAATCATGTGTGTTGAACAATTCATTATTTCTTCTAGGAAGAAGATTAAAGGTAACGTGCCATCAAAAAAATGGCAACAGCTTCGGTCGATAGAGCATATTATGAACTCTTATCATTCGGATCTTCCTGATAACACTACAAAAACTAAACCCGTAATACTTACTATATCTCTAAATATAACTAGTTTAATGCTGGTGGTGGGGTATTTAATTTATAATATAATTTTAATATGAAGAATGAAGCTATTTGGATTTCTAATGGCAATCAGCCTGTCAAATGAGAACTATTTCTAATTCAAAAACGATACACGCGAAGTAGCTGCATCTACATCCCGGTCTGCATCGATGAATGATGGCAATTGGCTTGACAAATGAGAACTCTTTCAAAACAACGATACCCGCGAAGTATCTACGTCCCGGTCTACGTCGATGTTGATGATGGCTGGTGGCTGCATCAGGGGTTGACCTCTCTTCCTCACCGTCCGGGCTGGATCTCGTGGATAACTCTCGCGGAGACTCCCTTATCTCCTTCAAGTGGCTAACAGTTTAGTTTTAGGTCAGCATTACCCGGGCTCTCTCGTTCTCTTTTTCATAGATTGTCTTCCGTCTCCCAACACCTTCTCTCTCGTCTGCCAAAAACTTCTATTCATCTACTCTCTCGTTCGAATCTTAACATCGTTTATCTTCCGTCTCCGAACATATTCTGTCTCCCAATACTTTCTCTCTCCCGTCTCCCAACACTTTCTACCTTCTCCATAAATCCTGTCCCTAGTAACATCGGTGGGAAGATACATAATTTCAAACCACCAATAAGCTATTATCCTCAAATGCTTCTATTGGCTTGCTCTTTGACAATTGCAGCCTAAATACTGCATGTGTTATGCGTTTCTCCGTGTGATTCAAAATTCTCCACGGAACTTTCGTTTTCGCCAGAAGCAGTCTCCTAATTACTCACTGTGATCCCTAAGGGCCAATCTTTTGTCTCGAGGAATGCAATGCCACCCAAGGAAAACAGATGCACAGACCAAAAGTTTCAACTTGCGTACAATACAAACTCATGTGTGGGAAAATGAACAATATTATCATGAATAAATCAGGCCTCCTTCTCCAAAGATCCCTCTCTTCCAAAGCCGCTCTCTCTATCCAGCTGTGCCCATTAAACTGAATAGTTGAATTTTACTAGGATAAGATTAATTAAGTTTTTCAGTACATGTTAGACAAAGGAAAGCAAAGGAAAATATTTTTAATAGGAAATAGGGTGCCAATATTAGTTGAAACGTACAAGATGTGAATACGGAAAACAAAAACTTACTTATAATGTTCTGAATTAGACATGAGCACGTGCGTCACAATTCTCAAAAGCTGAAGCTCACTGATGTTAGTTTGGGACACACAAAACGCCACACACTTTGTGAGTAGCCTCCGTTTAGGCCACTTGCACAGAAATATGAAAAAAATATTTACATTTAATTTTAAACCTCTTAACAAGCTAAATATTAGGATGGGTTTGAAATGTTACCACAGATCATGGGCAAAATGATTCAAATTTTAAAACGTGTGTTGCTTGAAAATCCTAGAAAAATTATATTCTACTTGTTCGAAGATTTAAAATACTATAACATTGAGTAGTCAATTATGACCACCTGACAGAAAAACAGCGTTGCCCTAGAGGGCGAGATAACTATGATACTGTAATGCAAGAGAAGCGAATAGCAGTTGTACTGTGTTTTTTGCAAAGGTATGTGTAAAACACGTGATTTAACTGAGTTAGAACGCGAGATGATCATAGGCGCTCGAAGTGTCGGAACCATCATCAGCAAAAGTGTTCCAGAGCAGCAGTTATTAAAGTTTACAGAGAGCGGAGTACCAAGCAAATACCAGGTCTCAACGTCAGGTTTGTGGTCTTGGCAGTGTTGTCCATTGCAACAGAATAGCAACAGTGGGTGAAATAGCGGAGAATCTTAATCAAGGATAACTGTTAACGTATCTGAACGAACCGTTCGCCGTATGGCTTGTGGAAGCAGACGAGTTTTTCGGAAACCTCGATTGTGTACCTTGAACAAGACTAAACGTCTTCAGTTCGCAAATGAGACAAGGATTTGACAGTAGATGTTTGGAAAAGGGACACGTATTATGAGTAATTGCGATTTAAAATGCATCATGCAGATGGCAGTGTTAGAAAGCATGGACCCCAACTGCATTGCCACAACACCTCAAGCTGGTGGTGGCAATATTATGGTTTGGGAGATGTTTCTTGGTATGGTATGGGTCCTTTGATTCCTGTGAAACAACGCCTGAAAGCCCAAGAGTATTTAAGTATTATCGCAGATCAAGTTCATCCTGTTATGTTAATGGTGTACTCGGTCAGGGATGGATACTTCCGACATAAAGCTGGCATTGTTCTCAGATGGTTCGAAGTGCATGACAGAGACTTTACCTTGCTTCGTTGACCTGCACAATCACCAGATCTCAATGCAATTTTGAATTTGTGGAATGAGATCGAGCGAAACATCGGGAAGCTGTATCAAATCTTAAAAAATTGGAAATTGCAGTTCATCAGATATGGTCTCAAATTCCTCCTACGGTCTCATAGAATCCATGCCCAGAAGAATTCTAGCCGTATTGAGAGCAAAAAGTGACCCACAATAAATTGGCCACTCTGTGTATATAGATAAGGAAAAAACTTATTGGATTGATTATGAACGTAGTGAAACACTGAAAGTTTTTCAGTTAAAAATTTAATTTTACTTCCGAACATTACAATATTTATTAGCTGAGTAAAATATATCTTTATATATAAAATTCCGGTGTGCGGTTGTTCGTAATTCTCCTCCTCCTAAACGGCTTGACTGATTTAAACGATTTTTTGTTGTATTTGTGTGTTATTAGCTATAGTTTAGCCCTGTAGGTGGCTGTGATGTCATGATCCAGAATAATTTTTCCGACTAAATTTGTTTTAAAGAATTTTTGGGTCTGTCGCATAAAAAAAGATAATCCCAAATTTTCAGACCGAGCATTTGAATAATTTGTGACATTTGATTTACGCAAGTTCATTGCGTCGGAGCTTTGCATTGTTCGGACAATTTCCATTTCGGATTGCCGTGTTCGCTATATATCAATTGTTGCATGCATAGTGAATTATTTATCAATTAATTTGACATCTGATGGTTTAACCATGTGTTGGCAAAGAGAGGGCTAATATAAATGATTTTCCAGGCAACACCGGGCACCCAGATATTTAACTATAACTATTTAAATAGAATTAAGAGTTTAATTTAATATTTTTTTACGTTACTGTATTTATTAAAAATAGGGGAACAAAATGAAAATCATGAAAATGAAATAATTTAATGTATACTTGAATAACACACTATTGCAGAAAATTAATGTTTTGCATTACGCGGAATAATTAAAATTTATAATAATTTATTCATTAGACAGTTTCCTTTAATATACTAATATCTGTAAACGTTTCTTTCTATTGGAGTCCAGATAGCTGGTAATGCCCAACCTACTTATTATTGTTTGGGAAATGTTTTTTGCAACACTTATACATTTGTACAATACTTTTGTGTTTCGTGTATTGCTTCTCCATTAAAAATTTCCTTATCAGAATTTCCCAAGTTGAATGCGGCGGTCCAGTTAAATGATCATTTTTGAGGTTCATTTGGTCTGTTGCGACCAAACGATCATAAACAGCATTACATTTTGTTTCGGATTTACGAATGCGGTCGATTATTTTCACAGCAATAATTTATAACACATTTCTTTCACATTGATAGGTGAGTATTTTTGAAACATGTTTATTAAATCGTAGAGGTTCATTGATAAGGCACTTCGTTTTCAAAAATGTAACAGTTTAGCCGCACTCAACTGCTATATTCATGGAGTACATATATGTAAGATTATTTGAATTGTGTCTCTAACTAAATTCTAAGTAACCTAAGAAATAACTTCAAAGTAGCGAATTATTATTTATACATTTAACAGTATGTGTGTATGTAAGTTACGCAATTTCAACCAAAACTTTTACATGTGTTCTTTGCGCTTCGCAAGCGAAAACTGACGGGGTAAGACAGGAATACCGTCACAAGGGGCGAGGAACGGGGCAGAAACTTTTAAAATATGCAAAAATATTTACGTTGAATAAATATATTGGGCTCAATAGCTTTGATACTGTTTCCTCCAATGTTATTTGTGCATAATTTCAACACTATACATACATGGTGTAGGGGCTTTAGATAAAACTAATGCCAGAATATTGAAGATTGGTGTCGTATCTAGATATATGGGAGTCACCAAGTTTAATTCTGACATTGCGTCTACATTTCCACCGTGATACAGTCTTCTAAATAATACTTCTATCTTTCCGCCATTTCTTCTGGACCTAGAATTGGCTGCCCTTCTCCTTTCCTGATGTACTTGCTAGTATTTCTCTTTCCTCCGATTGTTTCTTTTATTTTCATATAAGGTGCGTCTATTTTCCCTTTCATCAGAAATCTCCAACCCTTTTGCATTCCTCTGGAAGCCAAGCCTCTTTTGCCGCTTTGCACTTCCTATCTATCTCATTCTTTAGGCGTCTGTACTTCTCTTTACCATTATCATCTCTTTCGTTTTTGTATTTACGTCTTTCATAAATTTTTTTTATTATTTATTGTGTTATCCATGGTTTCCTATTGGTCTGAGCTAGTCTTGCTACATTTTCGTCGGCAGACCACTGTTAGTAGTAATACAGAATAAACAAAGTTGGCTGCCATAGTTAAAATAAATATGTGAAAATTGTTTTGAATATAATAACCAGATAGATATTAATCAATTTTCTTATCCGACTCTTTTATATCTACTTGAGATGAGATATAAGGGGCATGCATCAACAACAGAATTATTTCAATAAATCTGGTAAGGAATTATAAATTCCAGCTTTGTGTTGTAGCCATTTGACCATCGCCCTATGTATTTATCTTCAAAGATCGCTCCTACGGGTCACTTTCCTACGTAAGAAGAGCAAACTCGTTCAGAATTGGAATTTTTATTAAAAATGTTTTCGTAGAAGGAACTAAGACGGACAAGACGACCAAATTCTTATAGTGCAGTAATCTGAGGAAAGGGATGGAATGGCGGAAAATAAATATATTAGAGGCAGATTGGAATTGGTAAAAGAGCAGTTAAAAGGTGAATTTAGAGCGGGTCTGAGATATCAGAAAATCAAATACTTAATTAAAGTTCGTTGTACAGACGCTAGTCCAGCTCAATTTGTAGAAACTGCTATTCAGGAGGATATAGAAGTAGGATCTTTGAGATTAAATGAAAATGATGAAGGTTGGATACCTAGGAAACAAGAAAGTATATCATGCAGACATGACACGCAACAAAGACACGGTGCAATTAATAAAACCCATAAACCAGTGGTTAGAGATTAAATGCTTTCATTGCGGAGAGAAGAGTCAAGGCCAACCTCCGCTACATCGAAACACCGCTAAGGATCTCTATTTTTCTTGTTTACGGCTCCCTGAGAATCTACAATCTCAGGCGAACACAGTTCTATCTTCCGACGGAAGCGCTGCGATAGTGTCTGCTACTCTCTAAGCGCTTAATGCGCCTGAACCTGGACATTTGTCGGTCATTTTCTAATTTTATGTATATATATATATTTAATACGTTACAATATATATATAGTAATATACCTTTTAGGGTATAAAACATTAATTAATCAATAGAACAAATTATAATCAATTTTAAATTTTTTCATTTATTAATTTACATGGGCTTAATCTCAGGGGATTTTGGGTCTCTCGAGAGATGGAGTATGCAGTAACTGTAAATAGAAAAAAAATTATTAAATATTATTCAACCAGCACAATGAGAAAGTTTCACAGCTTTTTAATAACTTACCCACAATTACTGGGCCTACAAACATCCACCTCACGAATGTTTCCGTGTCTCTCTGGCGTCTTGCAGGATATTTATCGATGACGGTAGTACGAACCAGATCCGCAACTCATATGCTTCCTCGAAACATCTGATCTCTGCAAACCTCTGACAGCATCTGGCGACGTCTGACCACGTCTCAGCTCTCATTCCATCTGGTCGCAACTCAATTGCCCTCTCTCACAGCATCTCCTTCCATCTGAGTTCGTCCGTCCTCTCCTCAACTCGTCTGACTTCTGCTCTCGTCCGTCCTCTCCTCAACTCGTCTGACTTTTGATGCCGAGCCACCCATCGGCTCCCCTTTTAAATTCTCCGCCATAGGTCTACTTCATAAAATTCCGGGGTTCCCCGCCAGTTTATTTCATAAAATTTCAGGGTTCCCCGCCATCATTTTTTACACACGGTAGGAGTTTCCCGCGGGGGATCACCATCTTATTTTTTGGATTAATGTTACTATGCTCTTTAAAGCATGGTAATGGAATTTCGACACTACATATCTGGTTACTAACCCCTCTACTGCACATACTAATTCTTTCACGGTTTTCCTTGACGTCTTCTATCTTTTCTTGCAAAAATTTATAAACTTTTCTTCGGCGTTACCCTCGGTTTCCCTAATTCTTTCTTCCATTTTATCATTTATTGAACCCTCTACTTCCTTTATATGGTTTTCCATCCCCTTTTGTACCTCTTTTACCATTGTATCTATCCTTTTCACAATCACCCCTTTCTCAGCTTCCATCTTCTTTTCTAACTTATTTTTCTCCAAATCAATTCTATTCAATAGTTCCCCTTTTTGTTTCCCCATACTATCTTTTGTGGCCTTCCTTATCTCTTCCACATCTCTATCATGTTCATTTTCTAGTTTATTCAGTTTATCATTTATCTTATTTGTTTCTTTCTTTATTACCTCAATTTTTTTATTCACTTCCCCTTTAAACTGTTTCCAATTATTGTCTATCTTCTCAGCCATTTTCTCTACATTTTCCTTACATTCTCTTCTAATTTCTGCCATACTCTTATCAATTTTTTCTCCCAACCTATTATTTTCTAATTTTATTTCTGCCAAACTTTTGTTAAAATTTTCTCCCAACCTATTATTTTCTAATTTCATTTCAGCCAAACTTCTATTAAAATTTTCTCCCAATCTATTATTTTCTAATTTCTTCTCATCCATGTTCTTATTATTTTCTAATTTCATCTCATCCATGTTCTTATTATTTTCTAATTTTATTTCAGCCAAACTTTTATTATAATTTTCTCGCCACCTATTATTTTCTAATTTAATCTCATCCATTTTCTTATTATTTATCTTTTATTTCAGCCAAACTTTTATTAAAATTTTCTCCCATATTATCCATTTTATTACTCAAATATTTAATCAGCATCTCAATATCCACGCTAGTACTGTCTCTTCTTTGCTTATCACTCTTTTCCCCTATCACATTCATATTATCACTATTACTGACATGTCCATTTTCTATCACTGGTTCTTGCCCTTTATCACTTTCATCAAACATTAACATTAACCCAATCCCTTCCTCGGATTCCAAAATCTCAACCTGTGCACACTGAAATTCTAGTTCCTGCGAATTTTCCATATTAATCGCACGATTTTTACTTCTAAACAACATATATCAAACCAAATCACAAAATATGACAACAAAATATTAATTTAAAAAAACATGTAATAATTTTTGTAAGCAAGAAGATTGCGTACTTGTGGAAATTGCACACTATAAAATTGCACAACACAGAATTTAAATTTTAACCGAGAGGAACACGAAAGAAAGCAAAACAAAAAAACTATAACTCTAAATTCCAGAAAGATTACCTTTTACAAAAAATAGCTTCTGCAGTACTTCGCCCTCGAGAGAGATCTAAGCTCACACGGTTGGGCGCCAAAATGTAATATACTTTTCAGGGTATAAAACATTAATTAATCAATAGAACAAATTATAATCAATTTTAAAAATTTTCATTTATTAATTTACATGGGCTTATTCTTAGGGGATTTTGGGTCTCTCGAGAGATGGAGTATGCAGTAACTGTAAATAGAAAAAAAAATTATTAAATATTATTCAACCAGCACAATGAGCAAGTTTCACAGCTTTTTAATAACTTACCCCCAATTACTGGGCCTACAAACATCCACCTCACGAATGTTTCCGCGTCTCTCTGGCGTCTTCCAGGATTTTTATCGATGAAGGTAGTACGAACCAGATCCGCAACTCATCTGCTTCCTCGAAACATCTGATCTCTGCAAACCTCTGACAGCATCTGGCGACGTCTGACCACGTCTCAGCTCTCATTCCATCTGGTCGCAACTCAATTGCCCTCTCTCACAGCATCTCCTTCCATCTGAGTTCGTCCGTCCTCTCCTCAACTCGTCTGACTTCTGCTCTCGTCCGTCCTCTCCTCATCTCGTCTGACTTTTGATGTCGAGCCACCCATCGGCTCCTCTTTTAAATTCTCCGACGGGAATTCCCCGCCATAGGTCTACTTCATAAAATTTCGGGGTTCCCCGCCATCATTTTTTACACACACACGGTGGGAGTTTCCCGCGGGGGATCACCATCTTATTTTTACACACGCCCCGAGGGGGTTTTCCGCGGGGCACCCCCTTCGGGGTTTCACCCGCTTTCAGCCGACTAGACATTGTTGTTGGCCACAATATCACAAAATCCGCGTTTTTTATCACATTGTATATATATATATATATTGTAACTTATTAAATACGCGAAGTGAAACTTTAAGCCCTGCATCTGCGTTTCCCAGCTGTGGGTGGCAATCAAAGTCTTTAGGACAAAAGGTTGACCCTTCCTGCTGAATGTGGGAGAGGGCCCATTCACGAAAAAAGTATTGCTGTGAATAATTAGGGGCTGCTTTTGGTGAAAACGGAAGTTCCATGGAAAAATTGTAATCTCACGGAAGAAACGCTAAGCATATGCAGTATTTAGGCCCAGTAGGTTGAAAGTTTTCCTAATGGCTGCAATTGTTAAAGAGCAAGCCAATAGAAGTTATTTGAGGATACAGCTTATTGGGGTTTGGAATTGTGTAGCTTCCAATCGAGCTTTCGTGGGAAGGGATTTTCTAGGAGAAGAACAGATGTTGGGAGACTTAAAGACGTTGATGCAAAAGTTAAATTTCTAGCCGCTAAGAGAAGGAGAGAGGACGATAAATCCTGACTGACAAAACTGTTAGCTGCCGGAAAGAGATAAGGCAGTCTCCGCAAGATTTGCCCACGTGTGCATGAGATTCAGCCCGGAAGGTAATGAACAGTGGTCATCCGCCGATGTAGCCATCATCATCGACGCAGACCAGAATGCATATGCAGAAACATCGCGGTAATCGTGCAATTGTATTAAATATGAGTTCACATTAGCCATGCCTATTGCCATTAGAATCTAAATTGCTTCTCGGTTCACCCCATACAGAACCCTGATATTTAAGTGTCAATGCAAATTTATTGTTTTTAGTAATACTTTCTTTAATAATTTGTAACTTCCATTAATACTCACGTTTAATTATCTTATATTATTAAATTCAGATTCTTTAAGTTAATCTTGTCTTTTCATATTTAAAAACCCTATAATTAATTGATCTCAGTATATTATAATAATTATTTAATGTCGTAAATTAAATTCACCCCACCAAATAACTATCATTTCAATATACTAATTTACAAGAGGGGTTATTAAATAAATTGAGACTGATATCAAATTAAAATATTAATAGGAAAATACAATAATTATTTTGTACATGGGACTATATATCTGCGGGATTATATGGGCCTTGTGACCTAATCGACAAATCAGTACTTTGGAGACTGTGTCGCCATCTCCCGTCTAAATAGGACAACGCTGTTTTTCGAACTTTCCAGAACACACAATCTGCCAAGCACAGATCCTTTTGCACACGGCACCATTTACCTACGTCCCGAGCCACCATTGTTATGCGGTGCTTAACAAAGGCTACACCGACAATCCAAAATCTTTTGACCGCGTCTCACTTGCCACCTCAGTGCTCCATGCTCAAACGTTCAATTAAAACAGTATTTATATTAAAACTATAACACACAACATATGAAATTGACCTAATGACATTACGATTTTCAAATAGTGCATCTAATTTTAATTAAAATGAATATTTAATTAATAAAAACTATCCTAATATCCAACTTTCAGCAGTCTTAATACTAAAATGCACTGGGGTATCAGAGTTTTATATATATATATATATATAAGCTCTTCGGCGACGCAAATGTTGCTAGTCTATTTCTCGACTGCTCAGCCTTCTCGTCTAACCTCCAGTCAGTAATGTATGGGCTTCAGGTAATTTTATAAAGGAAAATTACCTAAAATGTTTATTTTAAAACACTTGTCCATTTTTTTTTCGAGAAATGAGATTAATAAAATTCCACAAGGCGTGCTTACCAATTAGTTACAACTACACCATCCTCCGTCGACTGTGCATCGTCGGGAACTCCGAAGAGCCTTCTGCGTCAATGTTTTGCGGTGAGCTGCTAAATATAAACCACATAACAGTGTGGCGTCTCACTGCATGAATTCAGGTAGCTGGTTCGAGACCCGACAGCCCCTTCTCTTGCCGCGTCTCGTCGCGAGCCCACCAAACAAACTTACTCCACTTTGTATAGCCGTGGACTACTGACTTGCGCGCTCTTAACCTGTTTTTTTTAATTGCGTCTCGTGGCATACTGCAATGGCTCCTTAAATCAAAGGCTGCCGCAGTCAACAATCCGTCCGTGTCGGCTTTCCTAAAACAGACACTGGGGACCCAATTTCATGTTACATATATATGTTGTAATGTACAAATAAGTCGGGAGGGAATTTTTAAAATTGCCAACACGGTTGGGCACCGAAATTTAATAAAAACATAAGCACACGATTTGGGTGTCAAAAATGTTATGTTCAATTATATGGGGGGATTATAAATAAAACTACAAGGTTTAAAACATCAAACAATATTACACTTTATTACAATAACATAAAAACTTTTATAAATTCATGATTATCCGTAGGGGACCTCAGGGTTCTCTCGAGGATGAAAAATAGCAATTATATTTTGCTCGTCGACTAATTTATGCTCAAACATTTAAAATAAACAAATTTTACATAAGTGTATTAAAAATTTCTCAACGATACCAAAAAGCTGCAATTTATATGGCCATGCTCCCTGCTAGTGCTGCTGCTTCAGCTCAGTCATCGTTCAATCACGTGCACACAATTAGTTGCACGTACTAAAAATTCGTAAACAGGATATAAGGTCAAAACATTAAACATCGAAATATGAGTAAAATACACAAATATTTACACCAAATGCACTATTTTCTGCATTCATTACTCTTCATTTAAGTTCATGTTGCATATTTAAAATCAATCAAACAACACTGATTTCTACATAAAAGTCTATTATGAGATTTGTTACCAATGAATCAATTAAAACGTATTTCCACAACATATACCATATTCTTCTGTTAGATCTTTGCGTCAGTTTGTTTCCACGCTGCATCTCGAAGCGAAACTCACTGCATCTGACTGATGCAGTGCTATTGCTCAGTGTTGGCCTTTTGCTGACTTTGCATGTCTGAAACACGGCTTCCACCCAGCCGTAGTCTTTTACTCACCCAACCAAATCTGCAAAATGAACATGCGCACTGTTCAACCTCCACAGCCGTTCTCAAATGCACATGTGCACTCGTAAATCTCCACGTCCTCTCAGATGAAATATACGTTTTCTGTGTGTCGTCCACCGACACTCTTCTCGCCTTACAAAACACATCTGCTCTCGGATTAAATTTTTACCCTCCTTCACCATCTTACCAAAAACTGGTCACATGCACAATTTAGCCAATCAGGAAATTGTGAAAATCCCTTTTCTCGAACATTCCAGAACGGTGAGATCACGTGTTTTTCATGCTCGTAACGCGTGCCTCGTTCTCTGTAGAGATGAGCGATCCGATCGAGATCTGATTCAAAGAACTAGCTCCTTCTGTGGAGTGAGTGATCATTGAATCGTAAAAAACGAGCGGTAGCCCTTTTGATTCACTCCGCTCCTGCGATCTCAGCGCAACCAGCTGTTTGAATCACTCACTCACGAATCAGATCATCGGGCCAGCGATCCCCGTGTTTGAATCACTCACTCAGGAATCTGATCGCGGATATCACAATCTTTTTCTTTCTAGTTACGTTATCCTGGGGTAAAATTAAATTAAGTGGCATATGCACAAAATATTGTAACCGAAAATTAATATTAAATTGTATTATCTGATTGTGCAAATATAATACCTATTCTGGCTAAATCTTATCCTACACTTTTCACTTTAGCCTCTCAATATCGTTTCACACTAACATTATTAATAATTAACTTAATTTCTTATAAAATCGAAGTAGAATTTGGATTAAGTCCTTAATTACGTTATATTCATCTTAATATTAATACAAAGGACGTGTGTGCAAGGTTAGTATAAAAAATTACAAATTCAACTTTTTGAGACGAAAAATACTTTCGTTTTATTTGTCTGGCTGCTGTAGAGTTGTGTAATAATTTTTATTCAGTGATATAACAATTACAATAATATACATAAGAATATGTATATATGAATATTGCCAGTAATATTGTTCCTCTTTAAAAGAAAAATCATAATCCATTAGTGACCATACAAGTACCTCAATTATTAAAATCAATTTCCTAGAGGCACTTATTTAATTTTATAACGATTTATTTCTTTATTAATAAATAATGAAAGGCGTATATAATTTTTGTCAAAAAATTATAAACTCATACATTCACTAGAAAATCATGTGCAATTCATGGAAACAAGGTAAGAGTCATATTGGTAAATTGTGTGCGGTGAATAATCCGAATATATATATATATATATATATATATATATATATATGCTGACCTCCTGTGGTGTAGTGGCTAGGCTCTAGTTGCTGCCTCACAACTCAGGGGTCCCGGGTTCGAGTCCTGGCATTGGCTTGGATGTTTGTGTCGTCATGGTCGGGAGGACCGGGATTAAGGCTATATATAATGAGCGGTGAATCATCAAAAATCTTTCTTCTGAGCGAGTGGTTCCGATCCGATCACTGAAAAGAACGGTTTTGCCCATCTCTAGTTCTCTGATATAACAGAGGATATACCGCCCAGGCAAGTCCTTTGTTTGAAAAAATAGTACATTCCATGCATAAATTAACAACATTTATTTCATCTTGGGGTAAATGAAGTGTCTCTTTTCACTTACTACTAAAATATTCACATATTTACAATAACACCATTACCCGAAGCACATCCATTTATATCTAATATTTACACAGTTTTTACGTAAAAAAATGAATGGGGTATCGAATATTAATACTCAAAAGTGTAATAAATACTTTGAATACAGCTTAATTTAGTTAAAATAGATTACCTGTAGCCTGTTTCAGGATCACCCTCATGTAGCCTGTTACCCCCCCCCCCAAAAAAAATTCCACATTAAGTCGCAGAATGGAGACGAAACGTCGTTTTTGAATAAATAATGATAATTGGCCGTCTTTTTATTTAACTGCATCTTTAGTTTGAAGAGTCATTGATACAACTCTTGCACTAGGTGAAATTCACTTTCTGCTGACCATGATTTATTCTGACATTTTACCCTAGATGTAATTCGAAAAGCGAAATGAAATACAGAAATAATAAAAATAAATTTAAATAACAATCATATAAAATGACATTATTTTCCTGAAATGGTTAATAGAAAACTATAAAATATGTTTTATTCAATAATTAGATTTTAATGTTGATTTAAGGGTCATGATATTTAATTTCATTATTAAAAGTGCGTCTGGTCACCGTGGTGAATTCGAAGCGAGTATGTTTCTTCAATATATTTTTTATTGGCAAGAACTATACTTCACTTCATTCGAGGCACGATACTGTATGTTTTCATCCAAATATTAATTAATTTATGTAATATTTTTAACTTTTATGTTGTGTTTATGTAATCATCATAGAATATAGGTTAAGTACATTTCTTGTTTAAAGCTGGATAAGGGAAAGCTAATCCCGCATTCAGCGTAACTTTCAATCCGAAGGTTTGACCCGGCTAACATATGTTCGTGGAAACCAATCGCAAGTTTTCTTATACGCATTGCGGACGCATGCGTAGTAATTTGTCAACATTGTATTAAATCCAAAATAATTGTTCAATCAGTATAATCACAACTATTTCTTTGCACTATATAATTTATTTAGTTTTTGCTTATTCTTTGGTAAATAACGTAACGCCGTCACCATATTGGTTCTTCCTGGTTTTGCATCTGAAAACAAATGTGTCGCCCATATTATACATAAAAATTTGTTATATTTGGAACATAATACACCAATTTTTATTATTTTTCTAGCATTACTTGTTATTACTTAATCTTTGTTCTCGCTCGAGCCATCTATCCACAGTAGCGCGCCTTGCAGGTTCAAGAACCAAAGACCGTGGGATTTCTAAATATCCAGCTAGCGGGAGCAAAGCAATAAGTTTCAACTGGCTCCGTATATTTGGCTAGTAAATTGTACTGGCCCGACAACGTGAGGCGAGTCAGTTTCAATATTGTGACCTGGTTCGTAACGAATCCTCTTCTCGATTACATAAATGCAACAACGACAACTTCCACGCCCTTCTAACAGAAGAAAGCGAAGAGCTCATTCTACAAGTCTCAGTTGGAGAAGGTCAATATATTTATGTAATAAGAAAACTGTATATCTCTGCTGTATTGTGAATGTTTCGGACTATGTACTCGTGATTTGTTTTTTAATTCAATATGAGTATGTGTGTAATAGACGAAATCTTATTACGACAACTTCTGCTTGATTAATTAACGATTGATGAATATGGTTTCTGTTCTTTTATGTATATCTGCAAATCAATTTGCATATTACCAAATAAATAATTACAATAATAAAGTAAATGGCTCTAGGTACTTTACTTTTATAATTGTGATATTGGGGGTCTCCAATTGATTCGGAATTCCAAAGTATTTTGCAAATCTTATGTAATAATGTTGTTTTTACTGTCCCATAGTGGATGTCCTAATGTATTTATAGCAAGCTCCCCAACCATTACATTAGAATTAAGAAGATTGTAATGTAATAAATACGCGAAGTAAAACTTTAAGTCTGTACATCTGTTTTCTCTGGGTGGCATTCGCATTCCTCAGGACAAAAGATTCACCCTTCCTTTTGTATGTGAGAGTAGTCTATTCACGAAAAGGGATCGCCGTGAATAATTAGGGGACTGCTTCTGGCGAAAGCAAAAGTTCCGTGGAGAATTTGAAATCTCACGGAGAAACGTAAAATACATTTAGTATTTAGGCCCTGCAGTTGAAATTTTTCCTATTGGCTGCAATTGTCAAAGAGCAAGTCAATAGAAGCAATTATCATGTATCTTCCCATCGATGTTACGACGGAAGGGAATTTTGGAGAAGAAGACATAAAGTGTTGGGAGACGGGAGAGAGAAAAGTGTTGAGAGACGGAGAGAAGTTGTTGGCAGACAGAATATGTTGGGAGTTGGAAGATAGACGATGTTGAGGTTCGAAGGAGAGAGTAGATGAATAGAAGTTTTTGGCAGACGAGAGAGAAGGTGTTGGGAGAAAGGAGGCAGAAGTTGCTGAGAGACGGAAGCAGTCTATGAAAAAGTTAAGTCGTTAGCCGCTGAGAGAAGCAAAGAGGCCGGCTAATGCTGACCTAAAGCTAAGCTGTTAGCCGCTGGAAGGAGATAAGGGAGTCACCGCCAGATTTTTCCACAGGATCCAGTCCGTTCGGAGATAAACAGAAGTCATTCCCTCATGCAGCCACCAGCCATCATCAACATCGACGTAGACCGGGACGCAGATACTTCGCGGGTATCGTTGTTTTGAAAGAGTTCTCATATGTCAAGCCAATTGCCATTAGAAACCTAAATTGCTTCTTATTTCACCCCATTGAGAACCCTGATTTAAAAGTCTCATTCAAAATTATGGTTTTTAATAATTTTTTATAACTTATAAATACCATCTATGCTCTTGCTGAAACATTTTATTTATATTAAACTCAGAATTTTAAAGTTAAAATAGTCTTTACTTTAATAATCATTATATTACAAATATTTAAATTAATAAATTAGATTCACCGCACCCAAAAATTTACTTTACAAGATTTTTTAAACTAATTTTGCTATGCAATTTTCTTTTTCACAATTAATTCTTTGTTTAGTTTCTTAACTCTATTATTAATTCCCTCATTTTTACTTTTGATGCTATGTAATTTAAAGAATTTTCTTTTGAGTGATATGATTTCGCAATTTTAGTATTCTGGGTTAGCATTTTGCTTAAATTGCTTAAACAGAGAATGATAGATTTGAATATTTCCCAGCACTCATTTACGAAGTTCCCAGAAGTGGCCAGACGACGTATTTTTCCAGAATTTTTTTTCGGAAATATAACACATCCGTCTTGTCGTATTGGAAGACTTTTCTCCCCTTTGTTAACTTTTCCTCATACATACCGTTAACATACTTGACCTCCAATACCACCGCGAAGTGATCACTTATTCCAGGTACAACTACAGAATTTATAAATAGTTCGGCTGGTTTTATCAAGAATATGTCAAACGATGAATCATTCTCGTCGGTCCCTTCGAAGTCTGTAAGAATCCCATGTCCCAAATAAAAGAATTTACAATTATTTGAGCTAAGAATTATTTTCAACATTTCCTTCCCAATAAACATTGGGCAAATTGAAATCCCCAGCCATGATGATGCCTACGTTAGTTGTCAACTCTCGTAGTTTTAACAATGTTCTCATTATAATGTTAATACAAAAGTCGTACGTACAAGGTCGGTACAAAAAAGTGTTGAGAGGAAATAAAAAGTACTGCTTAATACAGCCTAAAGAAACTTTTAAATTGCGAAGACTGATGACGCCTCCACGACATTTCAGTATCTTTAAAAACGGATACACTACTTTTAATTGAGTGACAAGCTACGTGTGGGTAATCCACGTGGTCGCATATCCCCTTTAATAACATAGGAAATGATTTGAAATGACATATCAATTAATAATTACAATAGAAACGTGTAGATGATAATTCGGTTTCTCTTTTTTTAAATTTATTGAAGAGAACTTTTATCCGAATATATTACAGTTGGTATGACAATATACTTTGTATAAATAATTAACATGAATAGTTTGGGATATCAGCTGAAAGAGTGGAAAATATAGGAAAAGTTTATGAGAGAAGGTGAATGACGTGCCTGCTTTATAGGGGAGAAATTAACGTTAAGTTATAGAGATTGGAAGGATGGTTATGTGGAGGTGGATTGCTATCTTATCATTGGAATAGTTAATGAAACTTTTGATTAAGGAAGATATGGATGATTTTATTGTGGCGGAGATCAGGGGAATTTCGATGTTTCTCTTTTAAAGAAAACTAATATACTAAGACGGAATATTCAGAAAATTAAGCCTCATAAATCAGTAGGACCAGATGGTATTTCTGGAGTAGTGATTAAGCAAGGGGGAGAAGTCATGGTTACGTACCTTACGGGCGTATTTGAAATTTCGGTCCATCCGATTGGAAAATCGCGACACTAGTGCCAATATACAAATCGGGATCGAGGATGGAAACTTGCAACTACAGGTGTGTGCAAACCATTAGAACGCTTGATAGTTGAACATATGAGGGAGGGAACATTGAGAAGAGAGGGGATGGATATACTCGTATCCTGGACAACATGGATTTAGACCAGGATATTCATGCGACGGTGTGTCAGGATCTTGCGAACATTGTCGATGATGGAGGAAGGATAGAAGTGGTAGTTGTAGATTTCTCCAAGGCTTTCGATGTAGTACCACACAATATTTTGTTAGCTAAACTTAAGGAATCGGGAATAGATAATCGCTTAATTGAATGGATTAGAGAATTTCTGAACAATCGCGTACTTAGAGTCCGGGCAAATGAAGAACTTTCCGACTCTATAGAAATTACATCCGGTGTGCCGCAGGGTAGCGTAATCGGGCCAGTAATGTTCTTGGCTTTTGTGAATGATTTTTCCACGGGAATAGATTCTAAAATTAAATTACTCGTGGACGACTGCATAATTTACAAAATTATAGAGAGTACAGATGATAAAATCGCACTTCAAGCAGATTTAGATAAGATATATCAATAGACAGAAATGAGAATAAATAAATATAAGAGTAAAACAATTATTTTTATTAAAAGAAAATGGTCATCCCCGGGGAATATAATATAGGAAATGAAAAAGTACTTATTGTTGAAACGTGCAAATATCTAGGCGTAACTTTTAATAAGAAATTAAACTGGGGCGAACACGTAAACTAGCGCGGAAGGGATGGAGTGAGTTACAGCTCATTGAACAAAAGTACAAGACAGACCAAGGCACCTGCTTACACTTCTCAAGTTAGACCAATGATGGAATACGGGGCAGCAAGACCGGAGCACATCAGTGCCCTGGTTAAAATTCAGGTGTTATGTGCCTACGAAACTAAATGGGAACCACTCGGTGATAGGAGGAAAAAGGCTAGATTAGGGGCAACCTACCAAACTTACAAGGACGAACCGACCTGGACAGAAGCGTCTAAATATACCTAAATTTTTCTCTAAAAACAATAAGTAATTATAAAATAAAGGAAACGGACCAAAGAACGGATGTGGGCAATAATAAACAGGGCATTAAGGGACTGGAATGATTTGCCTGCAAGGGTACTAGAGGCTTTCCCTAAGAATACAAATTTTTTCAAAAATAAGACAGAAACACCGAAAAGTTATGTGATTATTTTGTAACAAAGGACGTGAATTTTTTTAATTTCCTTTTTTATTTTTTCTGTAATTTATCTTTGTTCTTTTATTTTATCAACAAACTCCCACCGGGCAAATGCCCACTTGTAGTAATAATAATTACAATACAATTATCGTAATTAAGGACATGATCCAAATTCTACTCTGATATAAGAAAACAAAGTTAATTGATGAAGTTAATAAAATCATAGTGTAGAGTGAAGCAATATTGAGACGTTAAAAGTGAAAAGTATAGAATTACATTTATCGGGAATACGTTGACCAATAGATTACAGAAGGGATTTATACGGTTATATTCTATGCAGTCATATAAGAGAAAATTATATTAACGCTCAGTTACAATATTTTGTGCATATGACAATTTAATTTTTTCTAAAACAATCGCCGCACGATAATTAATCCAGAAGCAAAGCAATTCTGATTCTGAGCTCTGGGATCTGGGTCGGCGTGATCTGATTTATGAGTGAGTGAATGATTAAAACAACTAGTAGCTCTAGGATCACAGGAGCAAAGGATCAAACGCTCCTTTCTTCCGAATCAATAGTCACTCACTTTACAGACGGGGCAAGCTTTTTGAATCAGATCTCGATCAGATCGCCATCTCTAATATAGACCTCCAAGTGCTACAAATCACATCCTAGAGAAAGCCTTGTGAAGGTCGAAAAGGCTACAAACGTTGACATAAATCAGCAATCTCTCTTCACTTACATACAAACTGTAAACGACAGTATTCGGACCAGTTACCCTTATATTTATAGTCATCCAATTAAATAACAAGTATAAATAGTTATGATGAGATTAAAATTCAGTATGAAATTTTAGAATATTTGTAGGTTGCATCAGAAGCATCTGACGAGAAGTAACTAACCATAAGTTTTTGGTGACATAAACCTTGATTTTCTTTCACTGAAGCTTCGAATAAAAATTAATTAGAGGCCTTCCAAACGAATAGACAAAATTTCTAATAAAGAAAATTTAGATTACCTTTGGGTTTTAGTTATTTAATATTAATTGAGATTCTTAATACCTTATTAAAAATAATAATAATAAAGAACAGAGTATAATATATTTAATTTCATAAAATAATTATAAAAGCTAATTTTTAATTATAATGATCTGTTAAAATTTGAAAAATCTTTTATTAAAGACTATAGTGGACTAAGTTTTAATGGCAATAAACTGTATGGAGGAGGTGGGTGAAATAAAATTGGGTAGTTAAAGGAAATTATTTAAGAAACTTAACTAAGAAAAGATTTACAAATATACAAAATTTTGGCTAGTTGACGTAACTATCAGATCTATTAATAACCTCGGGAATAAACCCTAAGCGTCGAAAGATTGGGATCATTGACAGCGCACCTTGTTGGAAAGTAGCGACGTCTCTCCGATAACTTCTTTCTTTCCTCCACGTCGACAGGCTGATCTTCTTCAACGTCTGAGACGAAACAACGTTTCGCTTTTGTCCCCTTCAACTTTAGAGAGCAGAATGATCATTCCCACAGAATCACCGCCGTGTGAAGAATTGGAATACAGAACTTTTCGATCGATTTTCTGTAGACGACGAAATGCCTTTGGTTGATACAACCACGTGGTATTGAAAGATTTGTTGTTTTCCTCGTTCTTGATTCACACGCGAGCGTGGTTAAGGAAATTCCAGGTCACATCTCTACGTACCGAAATGCCATCCCTGGTGATTAGAGACGGTATAAGGTCTCGACATATTGACACATGTTCAGTTCTCAATCCCCGTTAACTTTATATTAAGAATTAAAGAAATATCAAATATCGCGCTACATAAATTCCCCCTATGAGATTGAGTTAAGGAGAAATTTCATCACAAAAATTCTTATTTATGTCTCTAATTTCTATTTGTAATTTCTAAAGACATGAACAGTTAATTTATAACATAATGTTTCCCTAATTTCACAAAATCCACAAGATTTTTACAATTATTTACAATTAGATAATATTATTAAAATAATTCATTTTTTGATAACTTTATATTACTAAACGAGAATGACAAGAAGATACAGGATGCGTTTGATTTTTGACGAGGCTTAAAGTTGGCACGCGCTCCCCCCGGGCAGTGTGGAGGAACTAGGAGAGACCGGGAGACCGTTGACCTTCCTAGATTGGATTTTAGGTTCAATTTCCACCGCGCTGAGGCACCTCGCCGTCTCTTGACTACATTGCGAGTCAAGGGAACGGGTAGTTTAACCGTTCAGTCTGTATTCAAACTGTAGCGCGTACTTTCACATACAATTATTTGAGCATTTAACGCAAACCAACGTCTAGGCGTGTTTAGAGCTGACAAAAGTTACTGTCCGTTCAGAAGACAGGACCAACTGTGAAGTTGTGAAAACGTCGAACACTAAAGGGCTCAAGCATGATAAGAGATAAAAGGAGGCTCCGCGCATCAATAGCAGTGGATGATCCTCGAGAGAGATTTGGGGAGGGGGGCAGGAAACAAAAATTACAATGTCCTGCAACAACGATTGAGAACCACGAATGATAATAGTAGGTGACTTAAATGCTACACACCCCCACTTCGGTTCTTGTCTCTTTAACTTCAGAGGCAACAAACTTTACAGTTTCATTGTAATGAAATATATAAATATATTGTTTCCCTCCGGTCACACATATTACTCTGACAATGCCAAATCCCCAGACGTGTTAGACTACTACTTCTGGGACATTCCCCACGCAACACACAAGTGACTCACTTCCCCCTCCTAAAAAGCCAATCAAGAAATGTAACTTCCAAGACAAAATAAATAACCACCTTCTTCAACCACTTCAACTATCCCCATTATTCAAATTGTCACCTCGTCTCAAATACAAATCATCACCTGAACACGACTTGATTTGTTACTCCATTTAAAACACCTTCCCAAAGAAACACTGTTCTCATAACAATAATTTTCAACGCCATTTCACTTATATCCCACTACCCTTCCTTATTATGACTAACAAACCTAATAAACCAAAATTTCTCCCCAAAAGTTATAGACCCATCAGCCTCTTTCCAACTCTTACCGAACTCATCAAAAAAAGCTCTTCCTTCCCACCATCACTAAACAATTATCATCACTCATTCCATCTGATGAATATGGCTTCAGGACTGAACACTCGTGCATTCATCAATTATATTAAGCAACCACCTTCATCACTAAGACTTCGACGAACGTTATTCCTGTATTGCTGCATTTATCGACTCAGAGAAAGCTTTCAATTAAGACCATCATCCACCCACCTTATCCAATCAAAAAAAATTCCTGCCCGACACACGCTTCAGAATCATTACTATCTTACAAAAGTTTATATTTAGTCAAAATGGACAATAATCACCATCTCGTTCATCATTATTGACTTTTATAGATTTGTGCTTCATTGAAGTGGCTTAGATTAATTAATTTAATTGCGTAAAAGTTATTCTTTTTCGTCTCATAAGTAACACAAATTCTATCCTCGTATCTATTTATGAACCCCTAACCAGGAACTTTAGACACTATAAAAACTGCTAGAGTTGTATGGCACATCTTCACTCGTCTATCAACAAATTAGCGCTTGGTATGCACCCCTGGTCTAAACCATAAATAACAACCGTTTAAAATAAGCTAATATACATCCCCTACTCATATAACTCGAACATGTCACTCGCTATTAAATTGAATGTCTCTGGTCATTTCAAATTATTCAGTATCAAAATAATTTTTTTTGAGGGGGGGGGGGTAACAGGCTACATGAGGCTGACCCTGAAACAAGAACTCCCCTGTAATAGCATAGGAAGGGAATTGAAAAGAGGGATTTGGAAGTTGTAGCAAGTTAGCCAAAGGTTGACTATAGTTCAAGGATCATACTCAGTGATTCAGATATAGAGATGAAAGAAATACCCTAGGAGACCTGAATCGGGTAGGCTGGGCGTTTGGGTACTATTCTCACGTCCTTCCGGATGACAGGAGAGAACTTTGCTATGGGTACGCAGCATTTCCTTCTCTGTGTCTCCACCAGTTTCAGGAGGCTGTTGCCGACTGATACAATTGGATCAGCGGACAACCCTTGCCGTATGCCCAAAGTCTTCGACCTCCTAAAATAGATTAAGGTGGTTCGGCATGTGAGAACCAGGAAAAAATAGAGAGAGTACGAGGTATCCCTAAAAGTAAGCCCCGCAATCAACCTGGGAAAATACCTGCGAGAGATAGCTCCCAATGGAATCTCTATCCTATTTCCCATGCCATATAAATTATTGATAGAATGTATAAATACTATTCTGCACGTTATATATATAACATATGTGTGTGTGTGTGTGTGTACCGTGGTACTCGTTAGGTATTTGTGAATCAAATTAGGAAATGGGAATTATGTTCAGCTGTGCTATTAACTTATAATTATTATATTTAATTTACGGGAAAATTATGAATAAAAATCTATTTATCTATTATTTAACAAAAACATTTAATTAATCTTGAATTTAATTAGATCCTCGCTATCTTAATTAGAACATGAATTTAAGTCTGAGGTAAGTATCAAATATTAGTGTGTAGATTACGAAAATAAAAGGTGGGGAGGGAATCCGAACTTAAAACAAAAACGACCAGAGGCATAAACTTATAGGTAGGTACATCACTAAGGCGTTGTCGATGTTCATCATTGAGGCCTTTGCTAGATGTTATGTTGATTTATGGCCGGGTTGATGACTATTTACCGACCTGGTATTTCAGTTTGAAGAGTCTCCAGCGTCGGGTGTATGCTGCACATCGACTATTCATTCAGAGCGCCTGAATATCATGAGCCTCTACATGATTGCGAAAATGTTCTAATGAATAAATGACTGAATTTGAATTAATTGAAATAGCTCCAAAGAATCACTGACTGAATGATTTAGAAAGAAAAAAGTCTGAATGAATGAATCTCACTTCAAGATGTGCGTCAGTTTTGTTCAGGACGCTCCGCCCCCGCAATTGAAATTTTACCCCCGTTTCAATTCGTTGGTGTGAAAGTTTTCATCAACCTTATGGAAGGGAAGTGTGAAGCATAATTCTCAGTCGTGTGTCAGCCAAATTGTTAGGACACTTCTCCGCGGGATACTTCGTCGTTGCAGTCGATGGATTCATGATGTAATAAATTGACCCGACCTCATCTTTTGCAAGACCATGCCTGAATTGTTTCGACTTCCGGACAAGTTAAATTTAATTTTATAAGTAATAATCATCCCTCTTCTTATAAACAAAATCGGTTGTTTGTTTTACAAATAAATTTAAAGGCGTGGAATAATTGGTACACATATTCTTTACGTTCTGGAAACAACGACACTCCCTTTTAATATCTAAGTAAAGGAACCTTTTTTTAAATCTTTATTTAGAGTCGCATCAACTACTTTGGTTACTAGCGGCTACGGTAAGGGGGAACTCGTTATCTCTAGTTTCACAACGTGAAAACACGCGTACAACATCCACGCCAATGCCATGAAATGGCTATTTTTCTATTTCTATCAACACGAGCATGTATGCAGAATCAGACAAGATAAAAATAAAAATCTGATGGTTATGAGTTGCGAAAATAAAATTCCGATGAACGGATAGATTCGACGCAGATATTTTATAATTTCTGAGACAGAGAGACGGCGTGTAACAATTGACAGAAAGGATGACATGAGTTAACCACGCCTGATGCAATCAATACTCGTACAGAGTCGTCGCTCCTTGCTTCTTCTCTCCCACGTGCAAAAACCAAATATATCATTCGTTAATTACATTATTCATTTCCAAACAATATTAAATATAGGTTCTTAAAACAATTTATAATAGAAAAGAGAGAAATACTAGGCACTATTTAGGAATCACTCTAAATTTACGGGGCGATAATTTTGAGTAAATTCGTCTGCATGGTGCTACATTGCCATAATTCTTTTCACATGGGAGTCAATTTCACCTCGAAGTTCTTCCTTGTGTCATGAAATCAGACTAATGTGCGTTGTCACATACTATTGCAGTAAGGGTTTCTTGTAATTCACTACTGACTTGCCACTTGTGGTAACTTTTCTGTATTTCTTTGGTCCCATTCGCTGAAAGCCAGAACAGCTCCCATATGAAAACCATTATAGGGTCTGTTTAGTGTGAATTCACATTCGTCTTCAGAAAAAAAATCGAAGTCAAAATGAATTTCACTTGAATTAGAAAACTAAGTGACAGTCGACCTCTTGTGGTGTAGTGACTAACAGAGATCTCGGGTTCAAATCCTGGTATAGGCCGGGACGTTTATGTTGTTTCAGAAACCATACTATGGTTCCCCTACGTGGAAAAAATTCTCCTAATCGTGGTAAAATCCTAATAACCCAGCAGTTGGTGAGACTATTTTTTAAACATGTGATATAGTCTACATAAGATTAATAAAATCTGTACAATACCAAACCTGAAATATAAGACAAAATAATTGGATTGAGATTGAACGTTGCATGAAAGATTTCGAATCGCTTTACTTGTTATGGAGTTTCCCGTGTCGAAACACAGTGTTAAATAAAATGAGAAATCGTATAACTTACTCTTAAACTACACTCGCAGTACAATTACTTACATTATTTGATTAGTTAATAATTTAATTTTTTTACAAGCACCTGACTTCGGCGTGGTTTAGTAGTTTTGTAGTCTTCCTTCTTGGAGCAATCTTGAAAAATTTTAAACATAAAAAATCGGAATGTTATATTTTTTTTCCAGAGCATTACCAGAAAAATATCAGCTGAACGCCCATCTTTCAAACCAGTTTATAATTCTGGGTGAAGTCGCGTATCGTAACTACAACATAGTTTTCTGACTTTAAAATTTACAATAAATTAAAAGACGGTATATAAGGCCACATAAATTTATCATTTTTTATTCAAAAACGACGTTTCGTCTCCTTTTTGAGACATCCTCAGGCGTACTACAAACATAATATTACAAGAATTTAAATATGGGTTCTATGTTACAATTTTTATTTATTTATATATTGTAATGAAGTGAATAGTATTATGAGTGAATGTTCTGTGCCACGCATTGTAGAGACGCAGTTCTCAAATAATGTTTTTTTTGGGTTAACATGATACATGAGGGTGATCCTGAACAGGCAACTTCCCTTTAATAGCATAGGAAGTGAATTGAGAAGGGGGGATGCGAAAGGTAGAGCAAGATAGCCAAGGGTTGACTAGGGCCCCCGGGCTATAGTTTAAGGATCCTACCCGGTGTTTCTCCTAAAGAGATGCAGGGAAAACCTTAGAAAACCTGCATCAGGTAGGGTATTATTCTCACGCCCTTCCGAATGACGGGAGACGAGTTTGCTGTTGGATTTTACCGCGCAAAGATCAGTTTCAGGTAATTTACCCAGCCCACTTGACTCCCTGATGAAAAATAACTTTTTTGTTATCTACGCTGAGCTATAAAAATATATATCTGAGGGTAGATAACAAAAAAAAGTTTATATGGAAGGCTAGAAGACTTGGACTATGCCAATGATATATGCCTACTCTCACAGAGTTTAAAAGACATGACTGAGAAAGTATCTTGCCTAGAGAAGGAGGCAGCCAAAGTTGGATTAAAAATTAACCGCAAGATAACTAAAGAGATGCGGATAAACTCAAAACATTTTTTTATATTAATTTTTATAACAGAATGTATACATTTTCTGAAAAGTAAATTTAGCTAATGAATGGAATTAATATAAAGCGTACAGGCGTTCCACTATATGGTTCTCGAGTCAAAATAATTTCCCACCCTTATAGTATTATTATTATTTTTTATTATTATTACTTAGCTGCTATTGGTCATTTTCCCGGTGTCAGCTACATACAAATAAAGCACAAATACAATTACAAAAAGTTTACACTAAGGAAGAATTTTGAATTGTAGTTTTTTATCTGAAAAAAAAAGAAAGGAACCACACAAAAATCACTTCACTGCACTTCACTGAAAAAAACAAAACAAAAAAACCTACTCACTTAAGTTTTCTTAGCCTATTCCTAAACTGATTTACGCTAGTCGTGAGTATTCCAATCGCGTATTAACCTATTTACAAATGAAAATTTTCCTACGTCTGTGCGTTGCCCTTTTCCTTTAATTTTGAACGAGTGGTCATTTTTAGAAATAAAATTCGGCGCCGTAAGATAGTTTGTCATTTTTTACAGGTCCTGTGGTTCACCCTTATAAGCTTTATATATTGCGCACAACTTCCCATGTTTCCTTCTTTACTGAGACCTTTTAAATTCTCGTGAGGATTGTTCGCGAATCGACCCCAAAACATTTTTTCAGCCCGTTTTTATATTTTTTCCAACGCTAGAGTGTGTTTATTTCGATATGGATCCCAGCACTTTACCCTATATTCTATAATTGGCCTGACCAGCGTTTTGTAAGCAGAAATCTTGGTTTTTCTCGTGCTTTTCTTCAAGACGCTGTTTACAAAGTGAAGCAGCAGCAGCGCCCTCCACCCTTTATCTGGCAGGGACCTCACTCACCTCTTTGCCCCAATTTAAATCTTTACTAATTGTTATCCCAAGATATTTACAGTTATTTAACTCCGTTACAACTTCGTTCCCCATTTTATATCTAGTGGGAGGGACATTTCTCTTTTTTGTAAAAACGACTGCTTTACTCTTCGTTGCATTTTATTTCTAATTAACCATTGGTAAAATATTTTCAAATCAGTGTGCAGAATCTGTGCATCCTCAACGTTTACGATTTCCCTATAAACTATACTTATCGGCAAAAAGTTTGATCTGTGATTTCATACCGATTTTTTAATCATTTATGATTGCAAGGAACATAATGACACTTCCATGCGGGACCCTAACGTGATTTTCACAGAGTCGGACAATTTGTTATTCACGTGAACTCTGAGTGAACAATCTTTTAAAAATTCCCGAATCCATTTCAGTACCCGAAAATCCATACCAGTATTTTTTAACTTACTTAATAAAAGATCCTGCGGCACGACGTCGAAGGCTTTAGAAAAATCAATAATTCTAGCGTGTATTCTCCAGGCTCCCTTGTCAACCCCGTCCGACAGATCTTGGCAGTTGTCAGTTGGCTCTCACAAGAGAATCCAGGTGTGAAGCCATGTTGCCACCGTATATCCACCCCCTTTCGTCCCAGTGCTTATGCAAATATTCAGCTATCAAGCGTTCAAATTGCTTGCATATCACAGATGTGAGGCTAACCGGCCTGTAATTACTTGTTTCCGATCGCGCACCTTATTAAAATATGGGAACCACAATCGCCTTTCTCCAATCGTCTGGAACATCAGAATTGTTAATAGATATTTCAAATAGCCGTATGAGGGACGAAATCATGTCTTCCCCTCCTAATTTTAGCACTTCTCCCGAAATTCCATCCGGGCCAGCTGACTTATGAGCCTTAAGTTTTCTAATATTTTTTCCCAAGTTCCTATCATTGATTTTCAAGACAGATGTAGATCGGCAGTTTTCCCAATTGGGTAAATCCATCTTTTTCCCGAATACCGTGGCAAAGTAGTTAGTAAACCTGTTGGCTATAATTGCTTCGTCTAGTTCCAGTGTATTTCCTACTCCTTTTAGTGGCGGAACAAAGCTCTTATTACTCTTGCACCTTCGAATATACTTATAGAGTTTTCTCCATCGATTATCTCCCTCCTCAAGCAGGTTTATTAAATAAAATTCTTGGGCAGTTTTCTTGGCTTCGACTAACTTTTTGTTAATATGAAGAAGTTTTTTCCTGTGATAGACATTTACTTTCCTTTTATTGTACGCTTTTCGTACTTTTTCAGGATTGCAGTATTCCGGGCCAGCGTTTTCCTTTAGATGTTTAAGTGGAACATAGTACCTTATTCCTTTGTTAATTATTGTTTTAAATGTTTCCCAACAGTTGTTAACAGTTTCTCCAGAGACCGCCCACTCAGCGTATTTTTCTTGTATGTAATTTCGAAACCCTTCCCCATCTGCCTTCTGGAACTGATACCTTTTTTCCTCGTTTTTCCTGCTCGTTGACCTCTACTAATACCTCCAAGGTCACTGCATGGTGGTCGCTTATGCCAGCCACCACTTCCGAATTTAGAAATATCTCCGCAGGCCTTATTAAGAAAATATCAAGTAATGACCCCAATCCAGTTGGTTTTAAAGTCGTCTGCAAAAACCCCATATCCCAAACCAAGGAATTTATAATCATCTGAGCATCGCTATTATTTCCTAAATTCCCTTCCCAATCGACAAATGGCAGAATAAAATCCCCTCCCACGACAACGATCTCGTTTCCTGCAACTGAATTTACTGTTACATTTCGCGATTTGATGAGACTCTGAGGCCCGTTATTTGGAGTCTGTAAGCTCCAAAAACCCTCAGAGATCTTACCGGGCAACTGAGTGGTATTTCGACAGCTATTATTTCATATTCATCATCTACCAAGGTTTCCCTACTTGCCGTATTTTGTTTGAAGCATATGAATACTCCACCTCCCCTATCATCTCTATCCCGTCTAAACGTTACGTAGTCCTGCCTAAAAATTTCAGCGTTCTGTATTTCACTAGAAAGCCATGATTCCGTCCCTATTATAACGTCCAGATGGTTGTAATCGATAAGATTCCAAAAAATCAACGGTTTTGTTAACTATACTGGTTCGTTCCCTCAAAAGCAAATACAAAGGCACAAAAATCACGATAAGTGGGGTACTGCAGAGACGAGGAGTTCACTGCAGAATTACTAACGACTTACGCGAACACCACTGGATCTCGCTGTTGGTCCCCGCTGATGTCGTCAGAGTCCGGCGTCTTCGCCGTTGATGCCGCCACTTTGGAGTAGAGGCTGCCGTAACTTGTCGCTCCTCTCCGGTTCAGATGAACTGCGTCCCTCCTGAAGTCTCCGTCTTGTAGCCAGGAATTCGGATCCACGAAGTTAACGTCAAGCACCTCGGTAATCCACTCGAACGCCTCGTTCATCTGTCCGACCTTTCTCCAGTGAAGAGCTCATCTCTGCAGTACCCCACTTATCGTGATTTTTGTGCCTTTGTATTTGCCTTTGAGGGAACGAACCAGTTCATACATATCACCCATAATGTGACTAGTGTTGGCGTGTCTTTGTTTTAAATAGTTCGTGCCAACGTGAACAATTATACTTTCCCATCCTACCGTATCGTCTACTTTTTCAGCTCGTTCACACGCAGTCTAGGAAGACACTTAACCTCCATTTCAGGATTTGCGTTTCCCACGTGTCGCACTATTGAGTCGCCAACAACTAAGCCAGTGGGATTCTGCTTTATTGGATTTTCTTCCTCCGTCGGCTTCCGCTTCTTTAGTTCCCTATTTTCTTTCTCCAATTGTTTAATTCTTTGCTCTGCACAGTTCAATGTACTACTCATTTCGTTTAAAATGTTTTGTAGACGAGACACTTCCATCTTTAAACAACTGACCTCTTGTTGTTCCACGCACGCTTTGCACTTCCAGTTGTCCATAATGCTTTCCGGTCTTTTCAGTTTTTGGGAACTGAAATGGAATCACTTCCCGCACCAGTTTTTAAGTTCTTCTTGCATGTTCCGCACTGCAACATTACTGGAACAGTTTCCTCCATAACGGGCCCTGGATTAAGTTCTACGCCGCCTATGACGAGCAACACAGCCAAAACTAGATACATGAAAGCATTCTTGCTGCTGTGTCCTGTATCTAGGACCCGCCAACTCATCTGTATTTGCCCGCATAGCACCCGATCCTCGCCCGTAAACCTGCAGCCACAGCCCGCGCTACTTCGGAAAATCCCCAGCGAAAAACACGTCCTTCTTCCTCGGCAGCCAACAGCGTTGTCTATGATTAACAGGAATAAAATATATATTTGGATGCCACAGTGGTAAATAATAGTTCAACAATACCAACGTCACTCAGCAAAGAATTCGATAAAGTTTATTTTCATTCTAGCTTACTATGATATAGGAAACGCATACAAATAAATATGATTCAGCGCTCCTGTTTTTCCATATAAAATGTGGACTAGAAATAGTTGATTACATATCTATATCTGAAGCTAATAAATTGACGGATTACTATGTTACAAATTATATTTGTAAATATCGAAACGTTACATAAATATTAACTTAATATTGCCAATAAAGGACAGCAACTAATCGTGTTAGTAATATTGCAAGTGTTCGAAATTTGTGTAATTTTTATTTATCACCATTACAGGGAAGTCGGTTGAATATGATCAGAGGTCAGCGATAGAATATCTATTTCAATTACAGTGCTGGTAACGTTTCTTTTGAAGTTGACGGACGATTCTGCCCAGTTGGCTCTCAACTTATCATCATCGTCGTATTATAGAAAATGTTGTAAAAGTTGAATAAATGTAAATAATTTCGTATAGGTAGTTTTAAGAACGATTACGTTCTAGTATACAAATTTATAATTGCTAGCTTCTCCTCAAGTGAGACGAATTCTTTCAATTTGCGCCTCTTCCCTCGTACTAGGTCTCAGATGCGAGTCACAGATAAAAATAGCGCTCAGTATTATTTTATAAAGGACCCCGGCCAGATAAGGACTGCTCCGAGAAGTTTTAATTTATTCTCCGGAGGAGAGTGAAATGTCTTTTCCATCTCCTCTCTGGAAGCGGCTTTAAGCTGCGTGGGGCAAAGTAACTCTCTCGCAAGGATTGTCGATAAGGCGGAGATGAAGCTGTGCGTAATACTCCACTGTAGAATTACGAATGTAAAGCGTGTTTAATAATTCTTCTCCATTTTGCTGAAAGAAGTGGGGCACGGAATGAAATGGGATTTAATTTATTTCTTTATACGTTTGCGAACAAAATACTTGAAGCAACGAAATGTTAAGTTCCTATATAGCAATTTGTAAAAATTGAAGAGAAGATGACAGTTTGTGAAAAATTTAATATTGCTCGGGGTAAACGAGGAAGATTGACAATATTGTGTTCGTCATATTCTATTCTCAATTTTGTATTTATTAAAAACTGTATTGCATTTAAATTTAAGGACCTATTCGCCAATGACGAAAAACACGTTTTGTCCCGTTGGAAGAGTTGTATCAACACATCCCGAGTTTGGGAATCGAAAATAGGGACACCGGACATCAAATTTATCACGAAAGATGTGAATGCTGCGTCTGTTTGACTGAAGCGTAGACCAACTAGTAACTTAAAATAATCTCGAAGAATATAGGTGAATAATTATGGCCAAAATTGGTCAGAATTGAAGAATATTTACTAACTAAAATATTACACTACGTTCCTATCATTGGAATCTCTTCGAAATATTAAAGACAACATCAACAATTACAAAAAACATAACATCGTTGTTACATTGGCTAAACCAAAAGATCGTTAAAGACACCAATAAATGAACACCAAAACAATACAAAATATGGTGTCAAAACATACACGCATAAACATCCACAACTTCGACTGGTCTAACGTTAAAATTTTAGACACAGAAAACCATTATTTTTCAGGACTAATTAATGAAATGTTATACTTCAGATATATCTTCCTCTTTAAATATCAAAAATGATAGCAGTAATCTTAATAAAATTTACGATTGCCTACTTTAATTTTAATTTTATTTGCCTTAACAGAAAACAACTATTTTGTAATGCAAATCGGTATTAGTTAAAATGTTATTGTTAATCAAATTTGTAAAGGACACGCGAACTTCTCCTGAAAAATAAAGGCCTTTCCAGTCGGCATAATCCTTGAGAGGTCCTCCACCCAATGAAAGGAATACGGAAATATTGTATTTCCGTGGTAAGTAGTTCCAAAACAATCCTTGGAGACAGTTGGTACTTCACTTACAAAGCTGACAAAAATCTTTTTGCTATTTTCGTTGATGAAAACTTTTCGGTTTACTTTTTGGTAAGTGTATCAACTCAACGTTTTTTATGTGTTATAAAACCATATTACTATTTCAGTTATCACTTCAATTATACTTATTTTATAGAATGTTTCACACCTGATGGGAACGAAACGTAGTATCATCTTTTAGTTAATAAATATTGTTCAGTTCTGACCAATTCTTTGAGATATAGTCAGAACAATTATCAAATTAGTTCTTCTAGTCAAGGTTTGACTTATGGGAAAATAAGAAACTACGTTTCGGAATTTGTATATTCGGGTTAGGGTTAAGACCAATATGGCAGAAAACAGGTGAACTCAATAGTAAGTAATATGAACGTCATTCCAAGTTGCCCAAGTGTAGTCCGAGAAGTGTTGGGTTGTGCAGATCTTATGAAGCTAAGTTTGAAGACGCTATTTTGTCCAGTCATGAATAGCAATGATCGACTGTAATGCATTGCAATACATTCCAAAGTGTTGCGGGTGGACTGAAAGGTACTGTGATAATTGGAAGGCTGAGGACTGTTACGGGAGGGACGAAGACACATTTATGACTAGAAAATTGACTGGGCTATTGGTTGTCTGTCAGCCTTTCCAAAGATCGAGTGAGGAAGGATTCACGTGGAAAATAAGTTTATATGGGTTTCTTGGGGATATCCCCGAATCAGGGGCGAGACACCAGTAGCCAGGAAGCTTATAAATACTTGGGGAGAACGTATAAGTGAGAGTAGAGGAAACGAACGAGTAGTTGGGCACAGCTGCTCAGTTTTGTGTATTATGGTTTGCAGTCTCAGCAGAGATCGCTATCACTTTCTATTTCTCATAACCTGTAAAATATTACAAGATGAGCTGGTAGGAAGCCAGTACAGTAGATCAGGAGACAAGACACGTACGAAGTAGTTAAGTTAGTATATAACAGTAGTCAGTGAATTAAGGCGATCGATTGGTCTGAGAGAAGCAAATCTTTGGTGTGTTTGGTGATAACTTGCTCCGCTTGTGTTGCCCCACCCACAGAGTATTTTTTGTCACCATGAAGATGGCGCTGGAAGTTGTCTTTAGACGTTGTAGCAGCTATTCTGTTCGGTAAAATAGTGTAATGTATGTTCTGTAATTTACGCTAAATTGTTTTGGTATTTTTGTAGTTTCGAAGGATAACATTAATACAAATTAATTTTTTAATTGAATGAGATGAAATCTTTCTCCCAAGGTACTATTTCGTGGGGGGATATATACAAAAGTTTGAGTGGCAGATATGTGAGCAACTTTCTGTGATATAAAGTTTGTTTTGAATTATCTGTAGCCCAGAATATAATATAATCTCTTCCCTTACTTCACCTTCCGCAGATTACTTTCACAATCACAAACACAATAAACAATAAAACACTTGTTCTACGCTTTTAATTTTAATTTCATTTTACTCCTTTCGTCGTATTAGGTTCCCAAGTACCTCCGCAGTAAATTTTCGTACAAATTTCTCCTTTCTCGACCACTATCTCACAGCTACAGTATCTCTTCAAACAACATTTTCCTCAATTCTTACATATTAAATTAATAATTTTCCTGTTCTCTATTTTTCATGGGGTCAATTTCTTAAATATTTTCGTAGACGGAAGAGGGATACAGGTTTGTCTCCTCCCCTAAAGGATGAGGAAAATACAATTATTTTAAGCGAGAAAGAAAAAGCAAATCAATTTGCAAAGTATTTTCATCAGTATTTGGGAAGAAAACAGATTTTCCAATATTTACAAATCAGGATAGTAGGACAGTTTTCAAAATCTTGCAGCAGAAGTACTCAAATTAGGAGGGGAAGCCATGATAACCTCATGGTTATTTGAAATGTCAATTAACAATAATGAAGTCTCGGACGATTGGAGAAATGCGATCGTAGTAGCTATATACAAAGCAGGTAACTAGTAACTACAGGCCGGTTATTCTCACTTAAGTGGTATGCAAACTGTTGGAGAGATAATTAGCGGAGTATTTATGTAGACATTGGGATGAAACGGGATGGTTACATAGTGGGCAGCACGGTTTTAGGCCAGGATATTCTTGCGAGAGTCAGTTAGTGACAGTATGTCAAGATATATCTCATGAGGGGGAAGAATTGATGCTGTTGTAATTGACTTTTCAAAGGCTTTTGACCTTGTACCCCATCATATTCTTTTAATGATATTGGAAAAATCGGGCATTGAGAAACGAGTTTTAAACTGAATTCGCGAGTTTCTGGATAACAGATAGCTCAGTGTTCGGATAAATGGAGAAATATATGAGTCAGTTGAAGTGACGTTAGGGGTGCCCCAGGGAAGCGTAATCGGGCCACTAATGTTTTTAGCATTTATAAATGATTTGGCGATAGGCATTGAGTCTCAGATAAGATTATTTGCCGATGACTGTATCATTTACAGAAAAATAGGAAACGTCCAAGATTCAAATATTCTTCAAAGTGATCTAAACAGACTTCATCGTTGGTCGGGTGAAATGGGATGAAAGTAAACGCGGCAAATAGTAAATCGATTGTATTTCCAAAAATCAGAAAAGTTTTTCAAGTTGAATATAAATTAGGGGATGAAAATATAATACACGTAGACACTTGTAAATATCTGGGCGTAACTTTGAGCAAAGGCTTAAATTGGGGAGAACACATAAATCCAGTAACTGGGAAAGGGTGGAGGGCGCTTCACTAAGTCAATAGAATACTGCGGAAAAGAACCCGAAAGACCAAAGACATCGCTTATAGGTCTTTGGTTCGGCCTATCCTTGAGTATGGGGCGGTGTGTTGGGATCAGATACACGCGTTGGACAGGCTTCAAAACCGGGCAGGAAAAGCAAATATTTCTAGAGGCAATGTGGAGGAGAAAGAGGGCCAGGCTTTGTGCACTGACGAACCGGCCTCGAGTCATATCAAAACTCGTATTCATTTACCGACATATGTAGCGAGAAATGATCATCCATTTAAAATTAATCAGAGAAGACAACGAACGGACGTGGGTAAATACACCTTCGTAAATAGGACCGTAAAAGACTGGAATGATTTGCCTGCAAGGCTACTAGCGACTTTTCGGAGGAGTGTAAAATTATTTAGGGACATAAATGGGAAATTGTTTAACTTAATTCAGGCTTAGAATTAGTGTTAAAATATTTGTATATTGAATGTTTATATTAGTATAATTTTATTTTTTATTTCTTTAGCTTATATTCCTTTATTGGAATATTAAATGTATGTTACCACCGTGCTCAGCCCATTATAACAATAAATTATCCATCTATCTAAACATTAAAATTTACTACCTAGTTTGGTGTCCGCTATGCTTCTGTTCATTTTCACTGTCCACTCGCCAAAAGGGTCCCTCCAGTCGTAAATTACGTCAAACCTCTCTCCTTCGGCCTTCAGACAATCCTCTACAGAGCCAGACGTGGCGAAATACGTGACTTTGTCTGCACTTTAATTTCCAAAAAATGTCTTGGATCTTCTCAATTTTACCTCGTTATAGTAGAGACTTTTTGGAATTTTAATTATTATAAAATTTGTACACTTTTCACTATTACACTATCTTGTGTTCATCTAGGTAATTTAAAATCGTATACTTTCTTAACTTTCCGTAACATGCAGATTCAGTAAATCATTTCACAAGTTACCTGAGGAACCACACACGCACTTAATAACCATTGGGACCTATTTGAAGCTACAGCCTATTGGCTATTGGAAAAGGAAGGAGAAAAATTCTAGGCCATATGAAGCGAAAAGAAGAGAATTTTTGTGGACAGAGAAGAGATTAAATTGTGTGCCGCTGGTGAGAGCTGGGTGGAGCTCTTGAGACCTCAGGAGATGCAGATATTTTCGTAGAATTTCCACTATTTCGGCCCAATGCGTCACCCAGGCAGCCAGTTCATATCATTAGCCCGAAGCCGAACGCCACCAAAGAATACAGAAGCAGTTTTCTACGGTACCGTACACAAAATTTTTAGAAGTTCACATTGCCAGACCTATTTGACTTAGAAACATTGCTTCTTTTGGTAAACCCCATAGTGATCCGACTTTAATGAGTTTCGTTAGTTCATATTTTTATTATCTCTCTACCTTTCTCATGTAAATTCACTTTTGTTTTCTTCTGGGTTTTACAAGTTTCATGGATAGATTTTTTTTCTTAAAAAAATAAATGCTAACTTTGATTTCAAATTCATTTGTCATTTTTATTTGTTTCTCCTTCAAAATAATTAAATATATTAACTTAAAAACCTAATCTCATATTTTATTACAATTGGCTTCTCCAGCGTGGGGCAATAAATAATAATTACTAAATAAATCCCTCCCCTCATATCTACTATCCTTTTCACAAACTACCAAGTAATGCGTTGTTTTTATAGGATTATTATTTTTTTTGGCAACTTTATAGGCTGTTGACGGCTTTGATTTTGATGGTGTCGAGTTTGTCTATATGTTTTTGAAAATGACCCCAAAGTTGCGCGTGTAGTCTATTTATACGTAATTGTTAGAATATTGAATTTTTGACAATACCCTCTGATGGAATAGGATTTATATTGTTACAACGTGAATAAATTTTAAAATCATAAAAATAGCCCGAATCAGACATACTTAACTGATAACCGATTATCGGCCATTTTGATGGATCATTTTTTAAACATAAAATAAGCGTCCGTTATAGTTAAGCAGAGATTCATAGATAGAAATGTCTTCTTTCATTGCAAAAACACCTTAAAATATTTAATTAAAAATAAGTAGCAGATTTACCGTTTTATAATTTATTTGTCGTGACTATTATCGTTTATTTGTTGAAATCCTCGTCGTTTTTAATATTGGTGTATCTATGACGACTGATTTAGACCAGTTCATTCGAATCGTTGGTTTTTACTTGAGCCGTTACAATGGATAATCTAAAATAATTTTATATCGGCATAATCATCAGGAAATTAAAGTCTTCTATATATTTTATATTCAGTACTCAGTATTTACTCAGAAATTCTCTTTCAAGTTCATTTCTGTTCAACGGTTAAAATACCACATCTTTTTCACATGAAAATTATAATTAATACAAATTAAATAATTTCAGACCGATTTTTACAGAAGTTTTTATTTTTTATTTAAACGACGTTTCGGCGCATATTCGCGCCTTTTAGTCATGTGCAAAGTGTTGACTATATAAGTTCTTAGTGCTGCCTTGGACCTCACTTTGGTAGAAAGAAATTAACGATTACAACAATTTTATAGTTTTTAATAGTTGGATCTTAACAATAATTGATTATAAACCCGAAGAAAGCGGGAATATGCGCCGAAACGTCATTTAAATAAAAAATAAAAGCTGTTTATAAAAATCGGTCGGAAATTATTAATTTGTGATTTTAATAGCAGACGAGAATCGATTTAATATAATTAATACAATTCGACAATTAATTATTCTAATCACTTAAACATGTGTACACTTCCAGTCAGCTGTTCAGCGCTGGTCAGCAGTTCTGTAATTACGTATAGAATGTAAACAGTCCCTCAAGTGACGTAAGCTAGGGATTACAATATCGTGGGATTACAATTAGTAGTTTCAATTACTTAACAATACACTTAATTAATCATTAATATTGAATTACTCATAAAAATTTGTCCAGAAGAAATGTTTCACACTTCACAGAAAACGATCTGATGAGGCTTTAGTAATAATCACTACACAACACTTCAGATACCGCGAATAGTTGAACACGTCACAAAAGGCAAGGTAGACGGCAGACGTTATACTTGATGTCAATAAGGTTTACGATAAGATATGGAATAACGGTCTGATCGATGACTGGGACTCATACGGCTGCTCCACTCATACCTGTCATGCTGAACGTTCTTCGTTTATGTCAACCACCTCAAAGTCGACTATAAGTAGGAATGACTTCGGGAAATATTGTAGAGCTTGTCCTACACAACATTTACATAAACGTTATCCCAACAACTTGTGAAACCCAGGTCGCCATATTCGCAAGGCACTTCAAAGTCGCCCGCTACAATTTCGTGGCATGGCTAAATATTTAGAAGTCTCACTGGAAGCGCCATACCACTAACATTATTAGAAAAGCAATCATCAGCCTAAAACAGCTATACCTACGGTTAACAGAACAAGCACAATCAACACGTCCACTGCTCGCTTTATATTCGACAGTCATACGGCGAATTATCCGCCCCATAGTGGTCATTCGCATGCTGCATTTGAGGATCTACTGCCAACTACAATTCAAATAAAATCAAAACCAAGCAAAACAGAATCCTAAGAATCATTTCTAACTCCCCCTGGTACCTTCGAAACTCAGTAATTCATAATGACATCCAAATTCCACTCCTCCACCACAATAAAAACATGCATATCCTCCACAATGAAAAGCTCCATAAATCACTCGAATGACACTGGTCATAGTCCTCTCCACCTCCTCCTCCACACAACCGCAGACTGAAAAGACAACTACCAATAGACTATATCCTTCCACTCTCTCACTCCGGCATAACCTAACAATAATTTCTCTCTCCGTTAGCTAGAATCTCATTCTCCGTTCTTCAAACAACTATTCCTTTACTTCTTTTCATCTGTTTCCCCTTCCTACCCTTAACTCTATCAATATTCACCGCAAATCAAATATTATCAACTACAATAACATAATTATGTTCACAGCTCTGTCGATTCTCTCGCTTTTAAATTTTCCATGAACTTTACAATTTCTTCAAGCAACCATGTCCATTATTTATTCGGTGAATAAATGTATATAACATGTAATAAAAACTGTACTATCTTCGGAATAAAGTTTTAGCCATAATAAAAAAAATACGGCCAATTCAGACGCACGCAAGACTAGTTTGTGGCCAAGACCCTCCTCCGAAACCACCAGACCGTATAAAACAAGGTACGTAAAATCGCTGCCAAGGAATCCTTGGATGACACAGGCTAAACACGTCCGTCACGAATTGAATACTTTGCCACTATTAGACGTCTTCAGAGAACATGCTGTACGATTGTAAGTTGGCGTGCCAATTGGTAACAGCCTTACCTGTATATATTTACTTCGCCAATCTCTACCTCATTATTTAGGCTGTATTTTATCAAATATTCTGAAATAATTTCCAGCTCATATGATTGATTCTACCTTGGGCGCCAGTGGTCGCTGACGATCGACTACAATCGCAATATGACGTCTCACAGACTTACGTCATCTTTCACCTTTCCTCAGGGAAGATTAGATTGGGTCTTATCGAATCAAATGTCTCACACCTCGAGTATCGAGTGAATTCTGTATGTTTACTAACCTGTTTCGAAGCTCAATAGGCAGACAGAAACGAATCGTCTCAAATCTGGTTTTAATACGTTGTACTGCTGGCTACACGTTAAATAACATTCATTTATGAAGATATTTATTTCTAATAGCATGTAAATAATATTTCACTCGTTGTACAATTGAAAATGCCTTTTGACGATATATTTTTTACTTTTATATGAAATTCGCGGCATCCTGGATACTATCAGTGATCACTTTTTCTCCCCCCCTACCGCAAAAGTATACACACTATTCTCGCTATTCTCTGGCTACGCATATAAACTTCTACTGTAAACAAACCGCAATAATTAAATTGTGGAATAAGTCACTTTAACATTCTATTTACTACACCCTATACTACACTCTGACCTGAACTGAAAACAATATAATTCCTATCGTAAATGTTTCAGAATTACTTTTAGACTCTTGAAAGACTAGAGGTAAACTGAACCCCACTACAATATTGTGGAAGTTGTTTACTGTTGACTCACGATTAGCCGGATCTCCTCACTTATAAAAATGTATACAGTGCATAATATTTTCCTTGTTTGTTGAAAGATTCTTATAAAGCATATTTTTCACCGGTTATGCTTCAAAAGCACTTCAGATGTTACCTGAAAATTTTCATTTCACAAATGCAGTTTGTTGAAATCGGCACACAATGACAATCGCACAGGGCATATATTTTTCCCTAGAAACTCTATAGGTACAAATATAAATTATTATTATTAAGGAAACCATATTTCACAAACATGACATTTATAATACATTTAAATTTATGAAACATTACTTACAGTTTATTTCATAAAATTATTCACCTCACTGCACAACATACAGGCCGAAATAAATGGTACAGCACTTAAATGTGTTTCTTTTACAAATTACCCATGAAAAATATTTACACATTAAATGATTTTGTTATAATTCACAGTAATAAGTCCTTAGACTGGTATGATCAATCCTTTTCACTGCCACATCCAACATCCTCCATTTTCCCTCTAATGCAAATGTTACGTGACAGTCATGCCTCAAAACGTGGCCAATTAATCTATCCCTTATCTTGGTCAAAGTCCTCAAATTGTTCTCTCGTCCCTTCCTCGTTAACGATTCAATCCACTCATCTGAGTTTCAGCTTTCTCCTTATGCACCACATTTCAATGGCTTCTATTTTCTTACGTTCTGCAACTTCTACCGTTCACGTTTCACACCCATATAACGCCACACTCCTTACGAACACTTTTAGCAATGCTTAACTATATATATATATATATATATTATAGGAAATCAATTCCTCTCTTTTAGGAAAGTCTTTCTTGCCTAAGCTTTCCGACTCTTTATGTCTACTATACTTCTACCATCCCTAGTTATTATGCTTCCCAAGTAGTAGAATTCCTAAACTTCCTTCAAAATATCCTTTCCAAATTTAACGTCCTTTATTATTCCACTGTTTCTCTTACTGCACTCAATCACATTGGTTTTCTCTCCATTAATCCTCATGTTGTACTCTTGTGTCAGGATCACGTTCGTGCCATTTATTATGTTTTCCAAGTCTTCATCTGACAATATCATCGGCAAACCGAACGGTTTATATTTCTTCTCCATGAAATATTATTTCTTTTCCATATTTCGTTTTAACTTTCTTCATCACCTGTTCTATATATAAGTTAAACAGCATGGGCGACAGACTGCATCATTGCCTCACTTCTTTCTTGATTTCTGCTTTATTTTCTTGCGCTTCAATTCTAATTACTGCTGACTGCCTTCTGTAGAGGTTATAGATAAGCCTTCTTTCTCGATATTTTATTCCTTGTCTTCTTCAAACTGACTCCCCTAATACTATAATATCATCGGTTAACCGTAGGGAGTTTTTCTCTCCTTGCAGTTTGATTCCCTTTCCAAAATATTTTTGACTTTCTTCATGACCTGTTCTATATGTAAATTAAAGAGCATGGGTAATAGATTGCATCCTTGTCTTATTCCTTTATTGATTTTTGCTTTCTCATTTTGCCCTTCAATTCCAATTACTGCTGCCTGCCATCTGTATGGGTTGTGGATAACGCATCATTCTCGATATTTTATTCCTGTCCTCTTCAAAATCCTTTATAGTTTGTTCCAGTTCACATTAACAAAGGCTTTTTGTAAATATTCAAATTCCATGCATATTATTTACTTTAGTGCAATATGTATTAACAATGAACTTTTATAATAAAAAAGAAAACAATTTACTTAATACTAAACAAATACATCAATATTACAATTTTCTCAACACATATATTTCGATAATAATGAAAAAATTTCTTTCTTAAATATTAACAATTCTTGATCTCTAACCTCAGGGTCCTATGATGTGGGCCTTCTCATAGTGCAAAATATTTCATACAAAATCCACTCGAACCTGGCAGTACAGGACATCAGGGGTAATTACTGTGTCATCTTAATGGACCTTCCAGCGTCTTCCTCGTTGCAACGTCCTTCTAATTTGGATCGTGATCGATTCAAATCAGAGCCACCGCTGTTATTCTTCCTGGTTTAGGACACTTTCCAATTTATCCTCGTCTCCTTGGACTACATGGTCGATAATGTTGATTATCTGCTCGTCTCCACAATCTGCCTCTAATCTCATCTGATCACGGTCTCGTCTCCATAATCTCCCTTGCCTAAATTCCAATCATCTGTCTCGAAATCTGTGCCAAAAATATCTCTGCAAGCCTCTTTAATAGCTCTTCCCCACTTCTTTAGTGGCAGGGATGGATGTTATGTTTACTCTTCTCTGGGAGTAACAGCTTGCCCCTCTCCCCCACGATTTTTAGGGAAATACACCACCCGATGCCGCCAAATCTCACTATAGCTGGGAGACATCCCAGACGCGTGATGTTTGGGTTTTATTACCTCTGTCTCCTTTCTTTTGACTCCGCACCGACAAAGTCCAAGCAGATGTGTTTAACCATTACATACCAATATTTCCGCGTGCTCACCCTGTTCATTATCAGAGCACCTGAAAAGAAACCGCCTACAGAAGTCTCGGGCGGCTAAATTGCTATTAGGGACGGAGTCGTACCTTCATGTCATAATATTATATAGGTTTTGTAAGGTCAAGTATACTATTATGAAATTTTTATAGGGAATTATTATAGTTTAACTGCACATACCGATGTTTATGTAATACGCAGATTTTCATTTCTTCTGTCGCCGTTTGTTTATAAAGTTGTTGGACTAAGCTATGCGTAATCAGTTTTACCAACATGAAAACGAAAAATTAATTAAGATGGTATCAATGATTGTTTTTCCTTGTTGCTCCAGACTGTAACCTCATTATTCAGTTTCTTCTGGTATTCTATTGTGTCAATAAAAAGAGAAAAAGATAGATGAGAAGCGAACCAGAGAGAAGGATATCAGAGAAGCAGACAACCAAACAAAAAATTTATTTTATCCCTGTGAAAGTGATTCAGTGAGTTGTCTAGAAGGATAGCGCAGTCAGAAAGGAATTAGAGAAATTACTCCAACGTTTCGAACAGGAAAGAAACTGTTCGTATCAGGGAGAGGAATCAGATGCTCACTACGAAAGTCCGTACAATCATCAGGACGCAGACTTACAAAATTAGTCTTAGAGAGACTTATTTTTGTATATTATTAAAAGACGAATATCTGAAGCACAGCGATAAAGTTTAAAGAACTTCATATCTCCGTGAAACTGGGTTTTCGGCAGTCATTCTTCTAAAAAGTAAGTATTATACAGGATTGTTAAGACTTTTATAATAAGTAGAGAATTATAACAAAGTAAAAATTCTCTCGAAATTCAACAAAATATGAATGTTTTAAATATTTATTTTAGCCTATTTATAATTTTCTCTTATTTTGTGTTGATACCATATAAGATTGGATTTTGTTTGTTTTAGCTTTATATAAGTGGGCAACCGGGCCTTGCAAATTTTGATTTGACGAGCAACTGTATAAACTTATATAAATATTAACAAATTTGTATGAAACAATCTATATGTATTTATGCTTTATCTTTTGAACTTTTCACAATTTTGGTTATTATCTTACCGAGTTACTGGTGTTAAAATCATCGAGTATCAAGCACAAGCTTTCAGCTTTAATTTCTAAAATTGAAATACTACCTTGCGAGCTCCATCCTATTAATTGCTTTAACTATCCCCTTTGTAGTGTGTATAAGCCTAATAAATTAATTGGGGGCCATTTTATTTTAATTTCAATAACTTGAGCGGAGGAGCTGTGGGGTCTTTGCCCGTCAGGTATAGTGACAGATTAACCCCGCCGCTAAATAAGCTCTACGGTTATAAATATCTTCAAGGTTAAATCTCTGCAACCACAATATTGACAAGTACGATTATATTCCTTAGGAACTACGAATATTCTGTAACATGAAGTTTGCCCTCGTGGGGGTAGGAAATGACTTGCCATTGAAAAATGTTTAGATCTGGAGGGGAGAACGGTGCTTACTAAGGTGTCGAGATAGAGAGAAAAATAAGAGAAAGGGGAATTATAGACGAGACGTGAGGAAATGAGTTATAGACGAGACATGAGACAGTGAGTTATAGAGGGGACATGATACAGTACCGATATGTGAGGCGAGAAAGTTACATAGCAAATCAAGTACGAAACTGTTTTCTCAGGGAGATTTGTGAGTTGCACAAGATACTACCTTCAATGGACACCACAGTTATATTAACCATCATGAGCAGAAGCTTAACGTCACCGATTTTGCGTTAAATAACACTACAAGTTCGTCGACAAATTTTCCTAATGTTCCTGAGCGCCTTTGGTAAACTTACTGTAAATCTATCAACGCCGTGAGTGGTCTTCACCAACAATATATATATATATATATATATATATTTGAATTTGAGACTGCCATTCCTTTTAAGAAATCTATGAATGTAGAAATAAAAGACATCATATGCATTCAAGTAGAAATAAAACCCATAAGAAAAATAGATCAGTATCACAACGTAACGTGTAATACCCTTTTTTTCTTCAAAGTCATTTTTTTCAAATTCTAAATTCGCTGTGTATACAGAATTTATCTGCGGAGCCAAACACTTTGCGGGAGTGTGAACGCTGGCCGTAGCGAGGTAATCGGCGGGTTTAATTAAAAGTAACAATTCTGTTTGAAACAGACTTTTACCACTGAATGACAGGTATTGAATGTAATCACTGTTTACTTAGAAATAAAATGTCTTCATGAAAGATTGCTTCATTGGAATGATTTACTAAATATGGGCCTTCATTGGATGTATAAAAGTCCGGGAAAAGTAAGAGTTCAAGATACGAAAAGATAGATGCAATCTTCCGTTGAACCTCTATATTTTCGTTTGATACCCGACAGGCGAGAAATTTGAAATGATGGGTATATTCTAATCTCCCCTGATATGTAGAGAAATATTAGCCAGGTCCGGATGACGTTATAGTGTCATCGTGGTTCATCGTAAAATAATAGTGATCGCTGGTGTCCTAGGAATCTCAAAACGTACATCCCAATTTGTGAGTTATAGGATAATCGAATTAAGTATTCCCAATTAGGGCTGTTACAAACGAAGTCAAGCATATTGCCACGCATAAAAATACTCCGCCAAGAACCCAGGTGTGTAAAGTGCACAGGTAAACACATTACTGAAGAGTGTAAGGAAGAAAAGGATACTCTGAAATTTGTGCATTGTGTAGAAGAATATCCAGCCAACTACCGTGGATGCATGGTAGTGAAGGAATTGTAGATGTGTAATAACCGTGCTTGCTTGGCAGACAAACAAATAACCAAAAGAAAATAAATATAATACAACCAAAACAAGATAATGCTCCGAATCTGGAAAGCTATAGGAATCGATCGAAAGGACGTAAAGTCAACATAACACGTGAATAGAAACCAAGCTCTAATTTATAATCGAATATTATATTATAATAATGAAATATTCGCATGCGCCCAATTACCCAATTAAGATTTATCATGTGCTATCGATTCCACGTCAAAGTAGTCAGCTACTGGACCGTTATTTTTTTCTATGTAACCCAGGAAGAGTCATCACACAATTCCAAGCAGCAAAACTATTTGGCACTGCCTACTATAGGTCTTCTTCAGTGGAAAAGGCTGTCATTGTTTTTAAAATGTGTGGGATTTTTCCTGTCGATCTTGGTAAGTGTACGAAGATTTCGCAGTTGCTTATATAGATAGAACTGGGTAAGGAAACAGACAGATCAATTAAGAAGTCTTGTCACCAGGAGCAGCTCCATCTACATCTGGCGCCCAGCATGGTAGACCGCATTCGAATGCATCAAAACTATTCATATTCTGAGTCGGATTATGAACGTGGTTGCGAGACAAGTCTCCCCAACATAAATCAAGCCAGTTCCAACAATAAAGAACCCCCACCGAAGAATGACGGAAGGAAGGAAGTTCACCTTTTAAGAATAATCTACAAGCCAAAGCTGATGATATGATGAAGAAGCAATGTAAAATACGTCCCTCACAGAAACTACAATGCCAGTTAAGCGTAAACAACATTTTTCTAATTACGACACTCAATCTGATTTAAAAGACGAAGGAATGTTGAGAGCACAATAACCAGCCAAGGATGTGCAGAAGTGTACCCCGATTCTCCATTCGAAGACTGGATTATTTGTAAGAATGTGAATGATGGTGGCATGAAGCAGGCTATTGTTACGAAAGCAGTGGTTATTACTTTTGTGACAACTGTTAAAAAATTACTAGGAAATTGAAGCAAATGCTTATCTTGCTAATAGTAAATGTAACGTCCTGTGTAATGTTCCATATATTTTTAAATACATTTCATTGTTTGGAGACTATATAGTTCTTGTTAAATCTCTCTGTACATGCGAACTTTCACCAACCATAAACCCACATTTGTTCCTCAGGTGGGGTAAAAGTGCGTTTTTGATATTGGTTGACAAAAAGCTTATTGACTCAAACGTATTCAAAATACAACTGAAAACATTATTGAATTCAAAAGAAAAGAGTTTGAAGATTTTGTAGTGTAAATATCACAATTTTTATTCTTTTAAAAAGGATGTATACAGGGTTAACCACTAAGTGCGTACTTTTGCCCCACTCTACTGTACATGAATGTTTGATGAATAAAATTTTGAAGTACAGGAAGTTTCCAAAATGTTTTTAGAACGCCTACATAACTTGAAATAAACTCTTTTGCAATATTTTCTGAAAACTAGTAAGGACGATTCCTGGACTTAGAATCCATTCTGCGACAGCTAAACCAGTAGTTTTAATACAAGTGACTACGAAAATCTAATTGATTTAATCAGTGATTCTCTTTTGAAACAAATATGCAAATATTTCTGGGTGAAGTACGAGGTCTTTCCCGGTGAATGGCATGTATAAATTCCTCTCGAGTTTCCAACCGGGTCAAAGATTTTAACAGTGACGTTTCGATGGCTTGCTCTGCCATCTTCTTCAGACTGAAGTGTCGAATTCGGTGAGTGTAAGCATTTATATAGTCTGAGGCAAGTCTGTGCAAGCACAAACCGCCTGTGATTGGCTAGTTGTGGAAGCGGGAGCGAAGGCGTCTCCCATTGGTCCACTTGCTTAGTCATGCTCTAGTTCCCCGTGGCTGCGGTCACGTGGCCCGTCTCCGCTGCATCTGGGGTCCCGTGACTCAGCACCGCGTTCCTCCGGTGAAACAATGGGTTCCAAGCCAGGCTCAATTGGAATCCAGAATCTCTATTCAGTAAATTCTCACTAGACCTGATGTTTATTGCACTATATAAATGCTTACACTCACCGAATTCGACACTTCAGTCTGAAGAAGATGGCAGAGCAAGCCATCGAAACGTCACTGTTAAAATCTTTGACCCGGTTGGAAACTCGAGAGGAATTTATACATTTCTGGGTGAGTTTGTCAGAAGAGTATCACAATATTTCAAAACAAGCTATTATTATTTGACTTCATCTTTCTATAACCTATTTATGCGAAGCGAGATTGTCTTATTATGCTGCAATGAAGTAAAAGTGCAGAAACAGGCTCAACGCCGCACCAGATATCAGAATATTTTACCTAATGTCAACAAGATATGCTATTCACGGACCGAAAATTATCAGTCATTTAGTGCTTTATTTATTAATATTTTTATATTATATTACAGATTTATATTTTAAAATAATTACTAAATAATATACGTTTTTTAATTTTTATGAGTAAGATTTACCAACCCTAAAAAACAAGCCAAGGGTTCCGCTAAAATGACTGATTTTGCGAAGTGTTCCATTGCAGAAACAGTTTGGAAAACCCTGCCCTATCCCATTCAATAAAAACCTTGTTGAAGAAGCAGAACTGTATATTAGAAACATTGAACAAGTAGCCTGCGATAATACTCCAGAAACCAAACACAAGAAAGAAAAGGGAAAACTAAGAAGAAATGGCTACAAACAAGAGTTCCTGTGGATAAAACTGCACAAAATAATAATGCTACTCGACAGTTCAAGCAATTTAAATGAGTTGACCATTGATAGGGAACTCATTAAAAATATAAAACGGCTTTGTCTCCAAAATCATACAATTAAAAATGCATATGTCACTACTGTCTCGCAGTACAGAGGTCCCGGATTCGAATCTTGGCACGGGCTTGGACTTGTGTTGTTTGAGTAACGATACTCTTGTGCCCTTACTTAGATATACGTCCCGCATAATTGTATTCAGTTGCTGATGACCTTGGCTGTTGGTGCGACTTGACACAAAAATTAAGAAAAGGAGATTTGTAGAGCCCTGGAAATTACTTTCCAACCAAATGAAGGAGATGTTCCCCAAGAATGGCCTTAATCTTCATAAGAATATAAAGAACAGTATCACAAAAAGAATTCCCTGGTGAAATTAGGACCAACATTAATCCATAAAATACTCCTGGCTTCGATCTTATTACTACCGAAATGTTGATACAACATACAAGCCTATTTCAATGTTGCAATTTCTATCTTTCAATAACATTGTATCTTGCCCTTCCCGGCTAGAAATAGTGTCCTTCATGGGCTTAAATTGCTTTAGCGTCTTCCACAAATTTTCTATTCCGAGTCTGCAAGCTGTGTCATTGGCATAACTATTACAAATATAATTTTGTTTTCTATGTAACTTTTGTAAAATGTTGTGCAAAAAATTAACAATATAATTACAAAAATGATAATAAATAAGAATGGCGTACAAAAGTAAAAGACTTAATTTCAAAATGATTGCTTTTTAGATGTACTAAATAAAGAACGCAAAAAATTCTACTTGTTGAAAGGTCTACTTTATTTCTATGGTTTACTACAAGAAATTAAAGATAAAAAACTATTTGTAATATCGAGAATAAGATAAAAGGTATATTAACGAATTTTTCAATTAAGGCATATTTTGTAGCACTAAAAAACTGCTGTTGTTAGAAAAGCTCAGCCAGAGAGCTCCTGGAGGTGTTAGGTAAGTGAAAAGCTCTACTACTTCAGTGCTGCTGTCTCCTGTCTCTAGCTGATCTGATCTGTACGTTAAGAGAAAACTGCAAATTAGGTCTCTTAGACCGATATCTGTCACCCAATCGGGCGATTTGTCGGCCTATCATGTCTGCTGTACAAGCGTGTTTGAGTCTACCAGCCTAGTATAGTATGTGAAACGTAATTATAACCATAACTGGGGCTGAAAGATGTGAACAGCACAGGACAATTAGTCTAGTACGTAAAATTTTAAGGAAAATAGTATATAGGAGAATGGAACGTCAAATGTTGCGAGTTAGGAGAAGATAAATTTGGTTTAAGGAAGAATGTAGGGACAAGAGGAGCGATTAATTTTAGAAGACAGGATAAGAAAAAACCAGCCTACGTTAATGGCATTTAAAAAGCGTTTGATAATGTGAACTGGAACACACTATTAAGAATTTTGAAGAGCACATGAATAAAAGTATCGAGAAAGAAGGCTTGTACATAACCTATACAGAAGGCAGGCATCAGCAATTACAATAGAAGAGCAGGAAAAGAAAACCGTAATCAAGAAAGATGTAAGACAAGGATGCAGTCTATCGACCATGCTGTTTGACTTATATATATATATATATATATATATATATAGATCAGGTAAGGAAGAAAGTTCAAACGGATTATGAAAAAGGAATCATACTGCAAGGAGAAGAAATAAAAACCTTACGCTTTGCCATCATATATTGTAGTATTAGAGGAATCAGAAGAAGACTTGGAAACCAAAATAAATGGCATAAACGGAGTCCTGGATAAAGAGTACAATATGAGGATTAATAGAGGGGAAACCAAGGTAATGGGGTGTAGAATAACTAAGTGTGTTAGATTGGGAAGGGATATTTTGAAGGAAGTTAAGGAATTCTACTCTTTGGGAAGCATAATAACTAGGGATGGTAAAAGTATAGTAGACATAAAGAGTAGGATAGCACAGTCAAGGAAAGCTTTCGCGAAATGAGGGATTTACTTACGGGTAATATAAGTGTGAATATTAGGAAATCTTTGATAAAATGTTCATATGGAGCGTGGCGTTATATGCGTGTGAACGTGGACGATAGGAGTTGCGGAAAGGAAAAGAATAGAAGCTTTTGAAATGTGGTGCTATAGGAGAATGCTGAAAATCAGATGGGTGGATAGAATCACAAGCGAGGAACTATAAACAGAATAGGGGAAAAGCGAACAATATGGGGGACGTTGACCAAGAGAAGGGATAGATTAATGGGCCACATTATAAGACATGATGATCTAGTAAAATTAGCATCAGAGAGAAGTGTGTGAGTTATGAACAGAAGAGGTAGGCCAAGGATGGAGTACGCTATGCAGTTTGTGGAGGATTTGAAATGTGATGGTTAATGGGAAATGAAAAGTCTTGCGCAAGATAGGTTAGCATGTAGAGTTGGGTCAGACCGGTCTTAGGACTGAATACCACACCAACAACATAATAATGAGAGAACGGGAGGAGAAGCTATAGTCTCGGTTCGCACTCAGATCAACATTATATTTTATGTGTTTTTTCAAAAACAGGGAAGCGTGAAACATTTCAAGGAATAAAATTAAATTAATTGGTATTTAATTATTGATATGTCCCGGCTGTCAGCAAATTGAGATCTGAATACATGAGGTCTCTTGTGGACTATGACCAAATGGGGGACACGAAAAGAAAAATAGCCTACAGCCAGGGGGACAAACGGAAAGCAGTGCACTGTACTTTACCCTGCCTGGTTGCCTGGATGAAGATGTAATGTCACTGCTGGATATCGTCACCACGTGTTCGTCTCAATATTTTCAAGATTTATTGTCCACGAATTACACCGTGACTTCCAGGATTGGCTTCCATCAATTTTTGTGGCTAATAATTTGACCTAACATTTACCAATCGAAATGTTCTCAATTTGCTCTTACTCCGAAGCAGGCGATTTTCCTTACATCGAATCGAGTACATAAAAATATACACATAAGTAAAAATATAAAAGTAATCATTAATAATTCTGTAATTTCACAGAAGCACATTACATAAAAAGAAGTTAAACTAAGCCGTCCGCTTCTTTATTTTTATAGCGGGTCTGTTCAACCACACGCGCGTTATAAGGTTTCCCCTCAGGCGTTTCTACACATTTCATTCGCTTACCATGAAATTGTTTGTGTTTAGGTCTGAAAATGTCGACCCTTTGAAGAATTAAATTCATTCCTTCCGCCCTTTCAGGCCAAAATATCTCCTACCCTAAAGACACACTAAACTTTCAAGTGGATAGATTATGCCCTCAAGTAGCCTGGCAATCGAGATCATTTAATTCCTGTTATCATGAAAAAATGCTTAAGTAATGAAAAATTTTAATTAGTTAATAATAATCCAAAATATTTTACGAGTCTCAATGCAAATGTTTGTGGAATACGACTCTGACGATAGAGGCGGTTTTTCTTGTAACTAAAAATTAGTTATACGATGTGAAATTCACAAAAAACAATAAGTATTTTTAGTTAAATAAAATTATATCTCATTTATAATAATAAATGGTATAAGCAGATGTCGGGCCCCACCATGAGAGTTAACGTTTCTGGGATTGTTTTAAATTTCATTTTACAAAATTTGTTAGATAATTGTACTTTTAAACCCAAATTATTAGAAAAATTTATAGAAGTCATATAGGTAATTATTGATGACCAATATAAAATTCCTTTTCTTGATAAATTTAAAAATGCTTTTCACTTAAAAATTAAATTCACTATGGAATCACAGCTGGTAAATAATATCAATAACTTGGATAAGACAATTTATGTCGAAGAAAACAAACATTTTACAATATGGTATACGTAACCAATAGCTATAAATTGTACTTGAATTTTTATTAATTAATTAATCACCCAAAACACATGATTCTAAATTAAGCTTATAACTTGATATATCAAGCTATAAGTATTGGTGTTTTAAATTATTAAATGAATCAAAAAATAAAATTTTTGTCTTGTTAATAAATATCTTTTAGTTATTAAAACTGATCAAAAAATTATGGTAATAAAATTTTATTAAATAGTTCACATACAGATGGATCTTTCCAACTACCCAACGATATACTACTTAATATAGATACTACTACTATTACCAAAAATACTTTAACGGTAATGAAAGCACCATCACAAACCTGATTTTATTTCGATCATTGCAATCGGAGATACCTATAATTAATTCTACTATTAATAAGACCCTCACTAATGACTTTATGATACTTACATATAAGAGGATTAACAAATAAAGTTATACCATAATTTTAATATAAAAGAATTAAAATTCACGTTAAGACCTAATAATCATTTTCGGAACTTTGTACTGCTTTAAAAGAAAAAATGAATTAATGGATATAAATGAGGTCATTTATAAAGTAGACTGTAAAAATTTCATGGAGACATATATCGATTACCCCATTCAATTTTTTAAAAAACATAATATTTCAACATAAATTGAGCTTAAAACCGAAATCAAAGGTCGAGACGGGGTTTATCCTGACAATATGAATCTGAATTCAACAAAGGTTGCATTTTAATTAAAAGTTTATCTATATGTAAACTTAGATTTGCTGAGGCAATCTTTATCTATTTACAACTAGAAAATATAGTCAATTTTAAAAAGGAGGGCTCTGAAATCGGAACCTATTACACTAATATAATTGATTCTCTTAAATTGAAATTGTATTAGTTAATTAGCTTTTATGAAGGTTAAGTTTTTCATTTTTCTAGCATACATTGTATTATTTGGGTGCGTTAAGCTTACTGGTTGAATATTGTATTTTTCAATGTATCGACCGTTATTATGTACATTCAACCACTGGTTGTTATGATGAGAGCTATTGTGTTCAATATTATACGTTATATTGAGAATTATGTCTAAGTTATTTAATACATTTAAGAATTGTAAATATTACTACATGCATCACCTTAATCAGGTATTTTGTTTTGTTTGATTTTCTTTGCAACACTGTTATTCTGTAAATTATTGTAATTAAGTTTGCTGACTATTTTCCTTCTTCGTACTCGTATTAAAGTTGAATAGGACACAATAAGCGAAAGCTCGTAAATGTATATAATTAAAGAAGAATAAATTCGAGACTGAATTCTTTTCTTTTATTCCACTCATAAATAAAATATTATTTATGCTATATAATCATAAGTAATAAATTATTTGACGCAGTTCATAGTGATTATATAAAAACCAGGGCCGCTCACACTCAATTCTATTTTCCCTAGATATTTACGTATATCTACATACATTATTTGTAGATAAATTGACTATTGCATTGTATTTTTGTGCATGTATATGCCGCATACTAATCTAAATGCATGGAACAATTTCGACCAAATGTTGTACACTGTTATTTGCGGCCCTATAGAGAGTGAGGGTAAAACTCCACTTCCACCCTTGGAGCGGGGGTTGAGGGTTTTCGCTTACATAAACGGGAGATATTTACATGTAGACATATATTATTTCGCAACTAGTGAGATTAATAGTGTCTCTTTCGGTATTGTACAATCTTTTAAGGTACTGTTTCATCGCGGTGGTTGTGACAAATTACAGCTCTCATAAAGTAGAGGACGTGAAAAGGTAAATTTTTTTAAAAAAATGTGACGGTCTGGCTGACGGATTAATCACGTTTCGACAAAATGAGATTACTGTCGAATTAAATACAGTACCTGGCTAATATAAGTGAATTTCCGAACATCGCCGAGCACCCAGCTAGTACAATATAAAAGACAACTGGTATGTCATCTAACAATTAATAGCCGTTATATGCCAAATAGCACAAACTCTGGGCATCAAGTTTAAGCTATCATTTTCTATTATGTAACATACACAAACATTGCTTACGTTTAAGTGGAATTCTAATTTTCAATCATTTTATATCGTACGGGACCGTAAAATCGCAATTATCGTACGATGAATTGTTATATGTATTATATTTCACTGTGAGATATAAAAATACACGTGAGAGATGATGCGATAGGTCTGAGGCTGCAACACACGTGATATGAATGTACAGAAAGAACACAAAGCAATTTATGTCGATAATTGAAAAAGTAATATTTATATATTGAGGAAAATGTTGGTTTTTGTCTATAAAAATGAGGAGAGCTTATCTTGCGTAGCGAGCTTTTGTGGTTGAAGCAAATGGGTGAAGCGCATGGGCGTGCATTTTAATCCGCTCTATCTGCGTCGCGAAGGATCAAAATTGGGAACAGCTACACTATGGTATTGCGACGCAATCCCATAACACCCACAAGCAATTAAAATTGTTGCCCAATCATGCCAAAAGGATAATCCTTCAATATTCTCCACATATTCTGTTATTTGTGAAAGCTTTAGTCAGTAAGGACAACTTCAGTGCCACGCACTGCGGTGAAACTTTCGAGTCATATGTCCAGGATTGGTAGTGGCAAGTGCCTTGCTACACGGTGGAGCGAATATTTCATCCAATATATTTGATTCAAACGTTGTTTCAAGTGTACGAATCTCGCACTATTTTGACCAGAGTTCTATAATTCGCCATCAGTGATTCCTTGCTTTTTCCTCAATGCGCCCACAGTTACATCGATACTGATTTCTTTCGCAATATTTTACCAAGGGTTGTTCCGATTTTTACGGTTCTTGTGCTTTGGTCGCAAAGTATAGGATGTGATTCGTACAACTGAATAAATTCCAGAATTAATTCATTTGTCCAATCTACTGAGGAGATGTTATCCATTCTAAAAGTCACACGCATTTAAACGAATGAAACAATAAAATAATAGAAGAATTTTTAATATAAATGCGTTGTTTATAACAGTGGAAAAATAAAAACATGTGTAAAGAAGATTAAAATATAGAAAATTGATACAAAATACTGTTATATTAACTAATTTCATTATTATAAATAAAGAAATTAAATGATATGACTTAATATTGTAAATAAAACGTAATAATGGCCAAAAGATAGAAATAGAAAATTTCAATTAGGATTAATTTTGCCCCCGAACTTAAGTTCCACAGTTATTTAGATAAAATATATTCTCGGACGTTGGAGGAGCAACAAGAATATAACCTGAAGTTGTTGGATGAAACGAATTCTAATTTCATTATTTTATGTAAGCTTTACCCCTATTTAAGTGTGTGATTTCAATCAAAACAGTATTTTTTAAAAATAATTAATAAAACTCATTATTTTATAAACTTGTGGTGCACAAAAATAAAACCATTTCTTTACTAAATATTATTCAAAATATATAAATTATTAATATATAAAACATACCTGTCGAAACACAAATCACCCAAAATATAAACAAAATTGATTCAAATGTGACTACACTCGGTTGTACGGTGGTCTAGCAGTGTGTCGAATTCCTGCCAACAAAGTCAATGCGAGTGGAAAACCCTTTTGACGCTTGTTTCACACTAACCCAGCATTCTAGTCGGCCCGACAGTAAGTCGGCTACCCACTTGTCGGCCCGACTTGCCTCGTCGAGGCTCAGTTGTAATGCCAACATTTAGCATGATAGTTTATTGGCTTGCATAGTTTTGTATAGACGCTTGAAAAGGAGACGAAGAAACAGGATGCAATGGGTACATGCATTGATAGTGCAAAGAAACAAGTGCGAAAGTATGAAGATAAATTCTTCAATTATTTTGTATGAGTGTTGACAATTTCGAAAAACTTCTTGGACGGATTGAAATATCTATACAACGCCGCAACACAACATTCAAGGAATGTATTCCGCCTAAACTCGTACATATGTTGGCAGTCACTATTAGATAAATTTTAAAAATGTGATATTTATCTTATATTTCTTTGTTATACTAAAACATTAGAGAAACATTGTATATACAAAAAATGAAAACAACTCTATGTTTCATCTAATTTTGGAATATGCTCAGATTTGTTCAAAAATTCTAAGAAAAGTAATTAATATAAATGAGAAGAAATGAAAGTACTTACAATAAAGTACAATACAATAAAAAACTTATAATAAGGGATAGTTACACTATCTATAACTGAGTTTAGAAGTATAATGAGAGAATGCGTACGTAGGGGAATTTCAGCAAATAACGTACTACTACCGGTTCAGTAAAATATCAAATGTCATACATTTTATACATACGTAAAGTAATTATATTATCTGACTTAACAATATAAATAAAACACAAAGATTGGCAAAAGTCAGAAAAGGAAAAATTTAATTAGAAACCGTTTCGTCCCCCAACTTAAGGGACCTCCTCAGTTTTTTTATACAACAAAAAATTATATAATTAGATATACATACTTGAATAGAAATTAATAAATAAAATTTGCATGATGACGTACTTACAATTAAAATAATACAAATATAATAAAGAATCGTATATAGAATTTCAATATTGCGTATCTGGTTTTAAATTTAAACAATTAAGATTTAATTTTATGTGGAACATTTCGATCATCATTATTCTGATTTATTTGTGTATTCTGGAATCTTTGAAATGTAATTTTTGTAGTTTAAAAATTTTCTGTTTGCACATTGTGAGCTTTGCGATCTTTTTCCTTGTCATATGTTTCCACTCATTTAGGCTCCGAACGTTGCAGGAGAAACAAGAACTTTTGTATTATTTTAATTGTAAGTAAAGCCTCATACCATTTTGATTTATTCATTTCTATTGAGCTATATATATTTAATTGCATATTTTTTGTGTGAAAAGAACAGACGAAGTCCCTAAAGTTGAGGGACGAAACGTTTTCCAATTAATTTTTTTCATTTCTAACTTTCGGCCACTCTTTGTGTTTTGTTTAATATATTCGTAGCATGTATAATGTTGTGTGTTATATAAATATTGTTTTCTTGTAAATACCAGAATTTAAAACATTAAAAATAAAAATATTTTGTACTGTACTCCATTCTTTCCATTCATATTTTCATAACCATTTTTAATTATTTGTAAACTTCTATCCAGCCATTTCTATATTTATTCTACCTGTATAAGTGTACAGTTTTGTCCCACTTGACAGGTTGAACATGAACTAAAGTTATCAATTAATCTGTATTCTCCATTATAATAAATGCAAAAATACAATGTTGAGGAAAACAATCAATTATCTGACTAGAAACATGGCTTTCTAGCTGCCGGGTTGCCGGGCAAGCGGGTCGGTGTCGTATAATCGGGTTAGTGTGAAACAGGCCTGAGAACAGTCCGAACGTGTACCAACGCCAACGTTGGACGCTGTCACTCGACACTCGTAGTTGGGGAATCGGCTACACGATGCGCCCAACCGTCAAGACGGATTTCGTAGCATCGTGTGGCTAAAGCCGGCTTTAGTCTACGGGGCCTACATATTCCTTGGCCGAGTCCGCGTGGACAACCAATCCGTTGGACAACCGTCGCTTCACCAGTGCCATTTGAGCAAACAACAACTAACCGCGTTGAAGTGGACTTGTTTCCATCATACAGCAATTTATTGTATTTGATATTTAATTTTAGTTTCATTTAATATATACAAAATTCTACTCACCATTAAAAAATGATACCAAACAATCTATAATTTACTGAACTTGAGAGCAACATGTTAACTATATTTCAACTATATTTCTTGCACTAAATTTTTTTGATATATTACTTGAAAGAGCTTTAAGTGCAAAAATGGCATATTTTACCGAAATTTTTGTTGTTTATACAGTAAAGTTCTGAATTAGTTTTAATTACATTATATATTATTTATTTAACTTTTATTGAAATTATAGTGGCGGCATTAGTGGACGTTCTCGGCGACTACAAAAAGAAAGAATAAATTACATAGAACTTGCGAATGCAAGGAGGGAGAAAAAATAGACACTTTTAAAACAGAGAGAAAACGATCACAACGGCACATATATAGATTTCTTCGGAAGTTCCAATTTCAACAATGAAATGAAGAAGACTGTGAAGAGCCACTGGAGAGGCAATCGTGAGACCTTGTGCTGGTGTCATAGCGGGGGATGTGAGGCGCAAGAGTGTCGTTCTTTTTGCCTAACACATTTTCCTAAAATTTATAATTGCCCTAATAATTTGGTTTGGATTTAGATTTATTGTTGCTTCCATTAGTCCTCGATTGAGGAAATAGGATACGTCATACATTAAAAATTAAAAAAATAAGGTACATAATTAAAGACAAAATATCTTAAAATAAATTAATAAATGAAAATGTATGTAGACAAAAGTCAATATAAACACAACACGGACACACGATGTCACACACACACTGGGAAACACAAACAAGCACACACTGAGAAACACGCAATGGAGTTTTAACTACTTGGACCAGGAAACTGTCCTTCCCTCTGTCGTAGCTCCAGGCAATACATGAAACAAACAAATAAAAGAGCAGAAAAAACTGAATAGAAATTTTAAAGATATGTGATGTGCTATTTTACAAAGCAGCTCATTCAACACTTTTTGCAGGAACCTTGATTTTAAATACTAGAAGGACGATTAAGAAAATCCTGTACCGAGTAAAACGCGCCATTTAAAAGAATAGTTTTACTCTGCTTCACGAAGCTTTTGTAGGTACTATTTTTAACCTCTGGTGGAAGGCTGTTGTATAAAATTATCCAGGTATTGTGAATACTTTTCTGGTGTAGAGCTTGTAATTAAATAAATTAAAAATTTCCCTATAATATAACACGTTAAGATAAGGAAATAATAACACTGACTATTCTGTAGCTGTATCCACACAATATGAAATTGTAGACAATGAAGGACTGAAAGCTTTACTAACGGAAAAAATGAAACTGATCAATTTGAAATGGCAAAGAAGGTAATGTGAATTAGTTAGAAAGACAAACCCAAATTTAATTAAGACGAGTGTTAAATTAATTGGAGATTAATAACAATTGCTTGCTGACACATTAATTTTATGGAAGGAGTCTGGGTTTTTAGTTTTGGCTCAAAGAACAACGGTAGACAGTATCTGTGGACATGAATGTTTGAAACTGAAGCAAAAATGTTTTCCTCTGATTTATTTAATTAGACTCTTATAAAAGTAGGTGATTAGTACTCAATAAAATCGTTCAGATGTGAATACGGTTTTAAATAGCAATCAACATGTACTCACTTTTATATTAAATAAATTAAAACGGCTAATTTACAGACCAAATAGAAGTTTTATTCAATTACTACTACTTCTGATACTCGCATTTGGGACATCATTAGGTACAAATAAATTTTATTTGAAAACGGTCCCCCAACTTTCGAGACTTCCTCCGTTCTGTAATTAAAATACAACAAACATTTCATGTCGCTGCTGTAACATCCGGGACCTAAAATAATTCAATAACTTTATTTACAAATAAATTTCTTCTGGTTTTTGAAATTTTGAAGTATGTAATTTAACATTAACTATTATGGTTGTAACTTTCCATGGGTACAGTTCAGAACGAAAAATTGTATTTTTAGACCTTCATTTTTAGTCAAGATTAGTGTTAAATGTCATACTTCAATATTTAAAAATCACAAAGAAATTTGTTTGCACCTGATGAGGTAGACCGTAGTAGTATATGAATAAAACTTCTTAATAGGTCGTTTTAATCCACCTTTATTTAAGTTTATATAAAAAAGACGTTAAGTGAAATATTTTAAATCGATTTATGAACACGTTTAACCGGTGAAAATTATACGATCAATTTGACAAAATTATTGAAATCTTCTAGACTGTATACAGCTTTAATTGAATCCTAATTAACATATTTTATTGTTCTGATCTTTGATCTCTTCACCTATTTTCAAGTATTGTGGGATCGAATGGAGCAAAATAGGCAGATGGACACACATTAGTTAACAATGAATTTAACAGGTGAGACACATCTAAACAGATCAGATAGTTCGGTTCATATTTTAAATGTAGAATTGGAAAATTTTTGGTACATAGACATAGAGAATTAATCCCGTAGATTTTCCCGGTGAATAAGCTGCTGAAATTGTTCTTGGGTTTCTAACCAGGTGGCGTTTGCTAAACACGAAGTTTCGTCTACAACTAACAACAGAACAACAGATGTCGACGGTGTTAGTAGTCGACGAAACGCAAATGCCGCTCGGTTGGAAACCCGAGAACAATTCCCGTATATTGGAGCAGTTAGACATATTTTGGCCGAGTTACTACAGAACGTAAGACGTATTTTATTTTAAATAATCACCTCTTAACGTTCGAGGATACAGAGCGTTAAAAAATTCATTTTGGTCTGGCTCTTGAAGTATCAACAAAGAAAAAAGTAAAATTTTGTAATTCCTATGTTTCCTAAATAAATTGCACTTGGTTTCATTTAGGAATTCATGGAAATACAAAATTCGCAAGAATTTTTTGAACGCCATGCAGAGTTCATACGCCTGGAAGCAAGAAGTGATTAGAAACTGCAAACCGCAGGAAAATTTTCTGGAAGCTGCAGACCGAGAGCATCACTTCCGAACCTCAGACAACGGTGAAATTGGCGTATCTCGGAGACAACAACAAGCAGCATGTGCAATTCTCTCCGGTTAAAATAGTGCAGCACTGTAATAGTAATTGAGCATCGCAATTTTCGTACTCGACAAGTGAAAATAACGTGTACGTGAATGTGATTTGTGAAAAATAATCACATCGTGGTCTGTCTATAATAGTGAAAGTACTGTTTTACAAATTATAGAATATTTTCATTTGGGATTGAATTTAAAATTAATTCATTTTGGGTACGAATTATTGTAAATAAATTCATTTTTTAATTTTTTACAGTGATTAGTGACTGTCTACAGTTAGGGGCTTCACAGTATAGGAGTTCAAACAAGCAGCGTCCAAACCCTAACAAGCATTCGAACCTGAGGCTTCTGCGTGGAGCGTAGACCACGACACCACAGAAGGTCGGACAATAAATTTAATACAATCAAGTGTCATACTTGAAGAAAATGTTCTCGGATTTCCACCAGGGTCAAACAGTGATCGTAGCGCAATGTTTCAACGAACGAAAGTGCTACCGTCATCTTCAAGCGAAGTGTCCGGATCGTCAAATTTGGTGGTATATACACCACGTGCAACCCTGATAGTACCCAAGATTCCTGGAACTATATAACCCGATCTATACGCCAGCCGTTCGCAGGATTCTAAAGCAAACTAGCATGGCACTAGTCAATGAACCGATCCACCACGTTCGTTGGAAATTGGACTTCATCGACCGCAAACTACTGGCTCTGTATCTGGAACTACGACGTTATGGGGAGTAGTGGACAACACTATTACGGCTCAGACCCAATTGTTCCAGAAACAACCCGGCGTTAAACAAACCCGAAAATTCGAGATATATCAAACTGAGGTACAAACAAGCCTAGGAAAGACTATTGTCAACCAATTGGGCAAAGAACTGGATGCGGATACAACCTCAGCTCTCTCCAGATGCCTTACCAACGAAGGACATTATTTGTGATGTTGAGAGAGCTATCCACAACCTATCAGCAGAGGTAGCTCAAGAAATGAGACAAAAAGTGTGCCACTGCGTCAGCAAAGCTAGAGCTTCAAAATCCAACATGACGGCGGGAGATCGGAAAGCTGTTATAGTTTTGGAGAACAACAGAGATTTGATAGTTTTACCGGAGGATCAGGGCAACATTAGTCATCTTTATTTCTGACTACTATGATAAGAAAATGCTTCATCTTCTGGAGGATTCTAGTTACCGGTTTCTGGCACGTGACCATACTTCTTTCTTAACACGAAAGCCTGGCTTCCACCGGAGATCACCAAAAGGATGATGAGGCAACCTGCCTCGGCCCCGCCAAGAATTTATGGGCTCCCAAAGATCCATAAAACCGAGGTGCCTTTATGACCTATTGTATGTTCTATCAGGTCGGTCACATACAACATAGTAAAGATCTTGACCAAGAGACTGAGGTCCATAGTTGAAAAATGTGAATACTATATTAAGAACTCCGCCCATTTCATACAAATTATACAAGATATCTACGTAGATCCTAGTGACATAGTTACATAGACTTCGACGTGGTATCGTTGTTTACTCGGTTTCGCATTGAAGATACACTCATTCTACTGGATAAACAATTTTCTCCAGGTATTACAACCATTTTCAGGCACGCACTGCCTGCCACATATTTCAGTATGGAGTGAAGTATTTTGAACGTGGCCATGGTTTCTCCCTTTTCTCGGGTTATTGCACATTTTTATATGGAGCACTTCTAGTATCTGGCTCTAGACAGCGCTCCTTTACGGCGTAAGTATTTTTCCGCTATGTGGATGATACTTTAGTAGTACGGCAACACGGGAGAGAATCACTTGATGCTGTCCTTGAACATCTGAATGGTCTCCACGCAAACACAAAGTTCACTATAGCACTCTTCCATTCCTGGATATATTGGCTAGGAAAAAAACAGGATGGAAGACTGGGCCATTCAGTATACGCACACCGACATGTTCCTCCGCGCCGAGTCACCACCACCCAGCACAGAAAAATGCGGGACTAGCAACAACATCCACAGGGCCACGGCAATCTCTGATGCTGCAAGTCTTCCCAAAGAAATTGAACACCTCAGGTCTGTTTACTTATGAATACAGATAAAGAGGGCATTCATTAAAAAAAGAAAAGTTCAGCCAGTGAAGAGGAAGATTGTGTCAAATCTGCCTTACTACAAACATATTTTTGGCAGATTTTTTAATATTTATGTACGTATGTGTATATCAAACGACAACATTTAAGTAATGATATAATATTAGTATGTTATAGGTACATATTTCCAAGTCATGGTCGAGTAAATTCCACGAGGAATGAACTCCGGCAACTTGAAGAGGAGGCTGGACATCTAGTTCAATGTCATCGATGCTTCTATACCGAAGCTGCTGCTGCAACGATCCCGACACTTCGTTTGAAGATGACGGTAGTGTTTTTGTCCGTCAAAACGTCGCGCTATGATCTCTGTTTGACCCGGGTGGAAACCCAAGAGTTTTCTTCAACGTATACACCGGAAGAACCTTCGTTCTTTGAAAAGTTTCATATTATTAAAATTTCAACTATATGTTCATGTTAAGGCAATTTAAACGAATATTAAATTATATCCATATTTATTTTGAGCCGGTCAAAGCGACATGACATTAAGACTTTTCATTCAGCCGAGGCATTGAAATTTGGTCTTAAGGAAATGCTCCTGTCAATAATTAATAAGACCCTTGCAAATTTTTAATTTTTTTATTTTAAAATAATTTAGGATGGTTTGCATTTAAATTAAAAATTAATCAAATTAATTTAAGATAAATTAAATATTTAGAGTGTATTGCATTAAATTGCATAAAAACGTGGGGCAATACATTAGTTATATAAATTAAGGGCTGTTTTTAAATGTTGATCAACCATTCTATTGTAAATTAGTTTTCGAAAGTAAACTACGAAAACGTAACAAAAAGGTAAGTGCAAATTCATTATTTTATAATTATTGTTTATCGTTATTGAATTATGATTTACATCAATGAAGTTATGAATTAATTGCCAATGCCGAAAATGTAATATGATCAAAAAAAACGTCATTAATTAATAATTACTTCGGTACGAATAATTAAATGAGTAACGGAAAAGGAGTCCCACTACTATTTGACGAATGTTCCACGATAGGGATTGACATTTGGAAACTCTAGCAGTAAAGTGAAAGCCACTTCATAGATCTAACGTACGATGCATTCATTAGGTTCCTTTCAGTGAGTGCGATTTACAGTTGTTTCTAATTTTGGTGATATCCTTTACCAGAAAAAGGTAATGCACTTTAGTCACTATTGGGGAATTAATTTAGCCGAGTCGTATATCTCCTCAGCTGTCACACACGGCAGTAAAAGTGATACATTACTGTTTTCCTAGGCCATAATTGATTGCGGGTGATGTATTGGTTGCATCCCAGTGATCGCGATAAAATTATTACTTGGTTTGCGAGCTAGGAGCATTTTTCACGAGAACCTGATAGGCCACGAATCTGTCTCATACCAATAATGTATTCGCCTCCTTGAGGCGTCATTAATTTCTCCCCCATATGTCGCCAGTGCCTTGAGTTATTGATGGTCTTCAGTCACATTCCGCCGGGACACAACTCGATTGTTAAAATCTGTTCGACATCTGAGAAACAAAAACACCACTTTGTATGTCCACCAGCGCCTTAGATGTTTCACCTCATTCACCCTACAAAATGACATTACTTGTGAGGACATGACGTAGACATGAACCCTTTCCTTCAGAGAATGCGTATGTTAAAGTAATTATTGATAATCTGTGATTTAGGTTAAAAATTACAATTTCGGCTTGATACGTCGCAATGATTAATACCTCAATCCTGTTCATCAAGGAATGTTTTTTCCGTTATTAGTGGATTGAAATCATATTTAAGGACAAAGTATAATTAAGAGTATTGAACGTATTGGGACGCGGATCCTTCTTTGCCCTCTGTGGAGATATATGCAACAAACCTCCTCCATCACGCCCACTTTTCGAGATATAAAACAATAGATGTTGTGGTCAGTAAAATTTAACTGACAACTTTATTTTCATCACATAAATAATTAAAAACCAATATATAGTCCTCAAATCTTTATTATCACCCAAAACAAGAATAGTTTACGACCTTTAGGGTTATAATCAGGCTATAAAAACGAAAACATGTTCATTAACGCATGATACAATCAATACTGTAACCGCTTTTTATTTTGAGTGGTTTGTTCGGTCGGTAGAGCATTTCTGGATTCGGGGTTCTTGCGGTCGAATATTGCCATTGGAGGAGCCTTGATCTTAGGGAAGGCAGCATAAGGAATACAACAGACATAAAGTTGGACAATATTTAATAAGGTAATGTAATTATAAAATGACAAATTTAAAGAATATACAATTTACTAAGGAAGTATACGATTACGGAAACGAAAGAAGAACAATATATAAATCAATCTTCTTTATCCATTAATTTATACAAAATCACCTTAATTACCAGTAGATTAAACTCATTTGCGGATAAGGTCTGCACTCTGGATCCACTAACTCATTCGCGGCATGTACGACAAAAATTCATTATTCTGAAAACTCTGGTATAATTTTAATCCACATAATAGTTTTCAATAAAAAATCATAAATTATCTCTCGTTTTGGCACTTTTTCAAAAACGTATTTACCTTAAGTTCAGAATTAACCGCGTTTAACATATGGGCGCACATACCAATAAAATATAGTCATATTAAGGGCGCCATTACTATGCAACTTTAAGTATGTGTTAACTTGACGTTAGTCCAATTACTGCAATGAATTACACTTTGATTTCACATTGGTTTAGTGTCTAACTAATAAGACATAGCATGGACACGACTTCACCTTTTTGTAGCCGGTGTGTCGTTGAAGTCGCTGAGAACGGTCGTTGGCTGGTCCGTGACACCACAAGCGCAGCGCAGCGCAGCGGCAAATCCATCGGTCAGGTTCGAACCAAGGATGGTCCCGCAAACGCTGCTGCCGGTCACACTCAACAGAACTGACGGATGCACATTCAGACACAAGTTAGGGCTCGCCTCGTTTACCGTCCAGACGTGGCGAACTCTTCTAAGTCCGAAGTAATACCTCGGATGGATGGAGTAAAATTTTTCAAGTCCCAATGTATCCGGAACACCACGATGTACGTCTTTCCACCTCTAAGTACAAATAGAAGTCCACCAATTTCGTTCTTCTAATAAGCTCTAGTAAGAAATCAAATGACCTATAGTGCTGCGCTTTATATAGGTGTAAAGAAAAAAGCTTATTTTAAAAGGTAGAAAATGTGTGAGGATAAATAGAGAAGGCGATCGTCTGTAAAAAAGAAACTTGAAAATATTTATGTTTTTAAATTGTATGGTTTTGTCCTAATTCTAAGCTTCAAGATGGTTTGACAACAGTCGTATCTTATCGACTTCATGCAATAATTGTGTCTAAGTTTCAAGGTCTTCCTCTTGCTCATCCCATTGTCTCGACAATGGAAAGTATAAGAAAAGTCTAATAGAAATTTAATCCAGCGGAAATAAAAACATTAAAATGTGTCAAAATACAACGTGAGCAATGGTTCAAATTACGGTGCACACTAAGTTTAAAGTTTATGTTTTAATCTAACGTTAGATGCGTTTTAAGTTTACGTGATTATTATCATAGCGTATTATTAGATTTTGACTTGATTAATAATGTAATATATTTAACTAATTGGGAGGAAAATTGAACATACAAAAATCGCTAGGGATATGGAAATCTATAAAGACATAAAGAAATATTACCAAATATGGAACGGGCGGTTACAATACGAACAGATAGGTTAGCAAATATTAAGTAAGTGAATCTCAGAGAGAAGTTACCTATTAAATATTATGGTGTTACAACAGAAGTTAAAATACTGCACTTGCTATATCTAACAGGCATACGCCCCGCGTCAAAAGCGTACAATCCTACTTTTTTTAATGGGACAAAGGCCCCAAGGACGGCGCCCCCAAGAAAGCACACACCGCCAGCATTGGGTCTACCACTTTCTACACCCCCTATGCACCTGCTGTAAGTAAACTAACTGGAACACAAGGAGTGGGAACTTGTGTTTGATCCGTACCTGAGGGCATAATACCCTTTGATACGGCTGTTCATGGAGCTAGATTGTGAGAGAGACAGAATGAAGAGCTTTCGGCTGAGGGAAAATGTGCCAACAATTCTACCTGAAGGGTTTCCTTATCGGGAAAAAAAACTCAGCGATAGTAAGGTGGGTTGAAGGCAATGAGATTGAATACAGCTCATGTGCGACAGCAACATGCGATTGGGTATTTTTAGCTGGATATTGTTAGTAGTTGGGCTTGGGTATCATGCACGTCGATCATCTTTCCACTCCTTTTATACTAGCCATTTGCTCATCTGAAGACCAATATTTGTATTAAATATTTTTCATATATATCCAAAGTAAACGAATAATATGCACAATAATTATATTTTCATGATTATATATATATATATCCAGAAATGATACTATAGCAGATTAGTATT
>CM067378.1:7599227-7826341 GCA_034510155.1 Eucriotettix oculatus
AACTCTATCGGCTACATATCAATTATGGAGGAAAAATAAATGTGTAAATAATAACAGTTTGAATAAAAACTGTTTTTATACACAGAATTCTGACAGAAACAGTTTGTAGATTTAGAACGTTACACACAAAATCTTAATAATTAATATTTTTCGCATTTAGGGAAAGACGCAAATGAAATAATGAGTATGTGTTATTATAAGGCGTGCATTAAAGAAAGCCGCTACCAGATCCAATGAGTTGTCCATTAAAACATTGATAGGGACGAGAAATCGGCTGGTTTTAATTTAATTTCATTGAAAGTAGAACGCCATCGACTGCTATAACTATGCTATTTGAGACTTAATTACACGGCTTTTCAATACGTCTCTATTAGCTGAAGAGGATGGAAACTGGAGATGAAGTGGAATGTAATATAAATTGTAGAAAATATAAGTTGAATATTTAAGCGTCAGTAGACGAACAAAAGAATCATTGTCTGCATGTAGTGAGTTCAATACCATTGTGACGCCTGTCTCGACTTTCCGCAGATGAATGTGTCGTAGAGTTAAGTGGTTCACACGGAATAGCGATAGCTGGTAAGTTCATTTCGCTACGAAGAGTGGAAAGTTACTGAAGACCGCGTGGTTGGGTTAAGCTAAAGAATTATAATAAACGCCTGCTCTGATTAAAATTAGCTGTCTTTGAAGGTTTTATATTGCGAGTACCTTAATTAATCAGAATGCTTTGAAATGAAGGTAGGGTTCTGATTCGTGATTATTCAAGCGTCAAGAAACAACGAATTTTAATTTCTTATGATAGTTTGTCGTGAAAGATATTTATCCAAGTAAGAGAAAGTAAGTACAAAGTTTGAAGTTATTCCTCCCTGTAATCCTGAATGTAGCAGGGTGAAGTGAGGCGTGTGAAGTTGGAATCCATGATAGGTACCGCGTGATTGGCTGCGGCATCGAGTGAACGCTGCGCTCTTTGAAGTCCTGCTAATTGGATTAGACTGTTCACATGAAGAAGCGCTTTCGTTCCGAAAGGGTGTCGACTTCTTCCCTAAGGAAGCAGCAAGTTGGGAAATATTCTCATACCATTTATGGACCTTTTTCGGATGAACCACACACGTTTCATAGAGGCGCTCGAAGTTTAAGCTCGGTGGACACAATATTCAATTTCGCGAATATGAATCGTCGAATATTTTTATTTGTACTCCCATTAATAATGTATTTTGACAAAACGAAGTGTCGAATGTCTGACATACGGAATACGCCATCAAGCTTGAATGTAGTGATGACCCGCGTTTTTATATTTACGCCTATCACCAATCATTTTTGTTTTTACTAGTCATTTCATCCTTCAAGGGCGTCCATTTATCCTCTATATTGTTTATTTCTCATATCTCTATTAATCTACACTTGATACTTCCTTTGAGATACATTTTTGTGAAGAGCTCACTCGTCCTCGTCGTGAATGACCAATGACAAAATCTATTAGTTGCCCCTTCCTCATCCCTCCACCCCCCACTCCTTCCAGGCCATCATAGAACTATTGAAGTAGTAATATTGTTGATTAACAGAGAGGCAGAAGGTGCGCGGCGTCAGGTACTCTAAAAAGCTACTGAGAAAAAAACTTCTGCATTCCCCTATATAGTTAGGAAAGGCAACCTACAATTGTGAAGCGAGCCTGAGGTCTCGGGTTCAAATCGCTGCAAGGGCTTTTAATTTACATGCAAATATATTTATTACATGTACCAGTTTTAATTATTTTTCCCAATTTATTCAATTGCTGTATTAATACATGTTTTCAACATATTATTGTAAATAATAAAATTATTATATGATTGATATGTTTAATTAACGGTGCAAATGTCGGCCTAACGGTGAAGAGCCTGTGATTATCGATAACACACGGAAAGTAAATAGTTTCCAAATTAATCTCTCATGAAACGTATAAATTAAATATTACAGTAATAAAAAACTTAAAATATAAACTAAATAAAGTACAATCTGTTGTTGGGGCATTTAGTCTTCCAGTCTTCTTCGAATATCATCGGAAAACCGTAGGGTTTTTATTTCTTCTCCTTGCAGTATGATTCCTTTTTAACTTTATTCATCGTCTGTTCTATGTAAGTTGTCAGTTCCTGATGCTTTACAAACCGCTCAGGTCTGTCATTGTCCTATCAAACTCCGACCTTAAAATTTTGTCCCCCATCACTTCATCATCCACCAACTCTTCTTCTTCTATTACTGACTGATCTAGAGTTCCACCGTGATACAGCTCTTCTAGATATTCCTTCCATCTTTCTGCCTTTTCTTATTTATCCAGAATTTGCTTCCCATCCGCTCTCTTGATATTCTTGCTAATATTTTTCCTCTCGCCGAATGTTTCTTGGATTTTACTATAAGCTGCGTCTATTTTTATCTTATCATGAAGTCTGAAACCGCTTTGTATTTCTCTTGTAACCAAGCTTCTTTGGCTGCTTGGCACTTCCTATCTATATCATTCTTCAAGCGCCTGTGCTGCTCTTTACCATTTTTATATCTCACGTTTTCATATTTACGGCTTTCATCGATCTCTTTTATTATTTCTTGTGCTATCCATGTTTTCGTATTGGTCTTAGCTATTCTTCCTACTTTTTCTTCGACTGCTCTAGTCATTTCTTCCTTCGAGAGTGTCCATTTTCCCTTTCTTTATTAATTTACACTTCATATCTTCTTAGAGACTGAAGTTTTTCTAATTTCCATATTTTTGTTTTAATTCGTTTCTTGAGTTTTCAGCGTGCATTTCGTAATCAGCAGAATATGGTCGGAGTTTATAGATGCTCCTGTATACGTAATTGAAGTAACAAACTGAATTTATCGTTATCAAAAAAGTATTCTGTATTTTAACAGGAATGAATAAGCGCGTCGACATACGATGAGAGCGTGAAGCGGAAGTCAGAATCGTCGTGTGAACGAGCTTCTAAGATCCACGTGTGAACGTCGCACCTTGAGCCTGTATTTCATATGCGCATCGCAGACCGCTAAAACATCTGTTAAGAACAACATTTTTGTATTAGCGTGCTGGCTATTAATGAATAAATCTAGGTCTCAACGTTATAAACAGAAATTTTAATTAGACAAACTTTCAATTTCTCAGTAAGGTAGACGTGCAGAACTGCCATGAGAGAAACAGTTCTGAGAAAAGTACCGTTTCCATCTCAAGCCGAGTAAAAATATTTATGACTCTTGCGCTCTCTGCCAGCGAACATCTCGCTAATTTCAAGGGATGTCAGTGAATATTATCACCGATTATATAAACAAGGCGCTAAAAACAGATCAACAACAAATCAGCAACTGGTTCAAAACGTCTATATCGTTTTTTAAGGAAGCTTATGTCTGATTTAGAATTTTAAAACATAATTTGGAATTTATTTTAGGCCCTAATAGTATTATAGCGTTTTTCATACAGAAATTGAATTGATTTTCTTTTTGGCAAGTTTGCTTCAGCATTTAGTTTATAGGGCACTTCGGTAGCTACTTGTAATATCATTTCCAAGTATCCATCCTTTCTATAATTTGTTTTTGAATAGTTTGTAATAGGGATAAGTAGATTGCGTTGTTATGGCAGTTTCCTTCGAACAAATACTTTGATAGTGTTTTTCCCGACGCCATTTTTGTATAGTCTATACAATTCATAGGGGTGGGAGTGGAAAGGAGTTATATGAAAACAACAAGAAAAATATCGAGTTTCGTGTCGAAACCAATGTAATTTGAGTCTGACATTTATCAGGCCGTGAACTTGCAAATTTTGTGATCTAAATTCTTCCCATGGTGAGGGGTGGGGCGGAGAGGGTGAAAATCAAACGATACATGCCACTAAGTCTTTGTTTTGAAAGTCACTCGAAATTAACTTGTACTTCAGTCCCTCAGTTTCGGGTGTGTGTGTGGTGGGCGGGGGGATTAATAACTTGACGGCAATATCGCGAAATCATCAAAGATTCCTGATTATTACAAGGTTATGAACCAGGTTATTATAAATAAAAAATTGGGCAAAGCTGGGCACCCAGCTAGTTGTTAATAAATTATAACATCCATATCGTTTATAACTCAGTTAATTCTCTCTCTTATGTAATAAGAAATGGTAAAGATGCTATCAATTAATAAAACAACGCAGTGAGGAAAATTGTATAATTAATAATCACACATATTTGTATTGCAAAAAGAAACATTCAAGGTTTCGTTGTTGAAATAAAATGGAATTTGAGACTAAGTAAACATAATGTCCAAACCCTGCTTTAAGTTAGTTGCAGTCAACACGGACCTGTGTGATGACAGTACACTTAATCCTTCTGCCAGTCAGAGCAGGTATAGAGGTTTTCATCCTTCCAGTCTCCCTCGCTTGAAACAAGATGGAAGTGTGTGGATTGCATAAATTATAGGATGTTTCATCATTCGATTATTGTATTCTTGAAAAAGTAACTTTTGCTAAAAAAAACTAAATATTTAAGAAATTAAGTTGCGTTGGAGACACGGAGAGCCAAAGAACAGGAAAACATTGAAAGATCTTTCGTTCCTGATGTGGACCTTCAAAAGATGTAAAAAATGGAACTATAAATTTATAGAAATATGAGTACAAATTATGATACTTTATAAGATTTTGAAAACTACAGGTTTGTGAATAATTGATTAGAAGATTGTAAATATTGTTTATAGAATTTGTCTTAGGTTTAAGATTAACTGATTGTACAAGACATAACATGCTTAATTTATAACATTTCAGAAACTAATCAGGATTTATAATTACTATCTTTACTTGAAATGTAGAAATTGTCGCAAATGAATTGATATTGGTTTACAGAATATGTTTATAAAAGATAAAATTAAGAATATTTTATGGGTACACGGAACCAGGAAGAAAAAAACGAGGAGTCGACCGGAAAATGAGCGTATATCCCATATGCCGGAAAATGCACAACCATAGTTAGTCGCATACTGGCCAAGCATGACATAAAAATGGTGTTTCTAACACAACGAGAAATCGAAGATATGCTCAGTAATGTAAAGGACGATGTAGGCCTAAAGACCCCTGGTATTTATGAAATACCATGCGACTGTGGCAGTAAATACATAGGACAAACAATAAGAACCGTAGAGGAAAGAATAAAAGAGAATAATAGACATCTACGATTAAAACAACCCAATAAGTCAGCTATTGCCGAACATGCCTTGTTCACGGGCCATAAAATAGCTTTCGATAAGACTCGTATTCTGGACAGAGCTAATTGCTATTGGGAATAGCATTATTTGGAGGCAATAAACATCAGGCCCAGTGAGAATTTACTGAATAGAGATTCTGGATTCCAATTGAGCCTGGCTTGGAACCCATTGTTTCACAGGAGGAACGCGGGGCTGAGTCATGGGACCCCAGATGCAGCGGAGACGGGCCGCGTGACCGCAGCCACGGGAGACTAGAGCATGACTAAGCAAGTGGATCAATCGCTCCAGCGTCAACATCTAGCCGATCACAGGCGGCCTGTGCTTGCACAGACTTGCCTCGGACTATATAAATGCTTACATTTACCGAATTTGACACTTAAGTCTGAAGTTGATGACAGAGCAAGCCATCGAAACGTCACTGTTAAAATCTTTGACCCGGTTGGAAACCAGAGAGGAATTTATACATAAAATTTAATAATTGTGATTTTAATGGAAAGGAAGAAATACAATAATATAGCTCAGTAGGACCCCTTCCTATTTTTATTCGAATTTTTGAATGATATAAAGCTTCAGCAAGAACACCATGGCTCGGCGCCAGGCTTATGGACTGGGACATGCCAGTCTGCAGATTTTTTTGCTGAAGGAACATGCACTCTTCAAAATTTCCGAAGGACATTGTTCCCTGTGTCATAGAAAATTTCATGAGGACTGGCGTAACAAACATCACGTGGCTTAGGGTTTTACGTTGAAGATGGGATATATAAGTTTATCTGAGAGGCGAGAAGCCTAAAAATAGGCAGAATAGTTCTAGACGTTTAGAAGGCGAGTGGTTCAAGACGTTGAGAAGGCGAGGTGGAAGGGAGGAACGTTGACCAGGACGTTAAAGAGAGAAGAAAGATGAGAGTGGAACGGATGTTGAAAGAGAAGAGGAAGTCGGGAGTGTAACAAGAGTTGGTCTTTAGTGAGAAAATATCGAGAATAAGAAGGCCCCAGGGAAGAAGGAGGAAAAAAATGGTTTTTCATAATCACCGGCAGTACCACATTCTTCCCATTTTCCGCCGGTGGAGGTAAAATCTTTAATTCAATCAGAAGGAAGAAGGAACTTCCGGTCACCTAGTATCCTGCATCAAGACTCGAATAAAGATAAAACAAGTTCGTCAATTGAAAGAAATTTCTGCTACTGCACGCGGTTATTCCAATGAGATATTAACCCTGATATTTCAAAATAGTCTTCTCGAATTAATTAATTAATTTATAAAATATCTCAGGACCCCTTTTAAAGTGATTGCTTTTTATAAATAGAATTATTATAACAAATCATAAAGCGCAAGTAGAGTAATTAATAAAATAAAACAATAAACTACTATATCTTGTACAATGAAGGTAAAAATAGTAAGAGCGTAAAATACCACAATAACCTCTGGTGTAACTCGAGGGGTTGAATTGCACACATTATAGAAATAACAATGACTGTCCCAACGTAGTGAAGTTTTTACTTTTATATCATCAGTAAGTGACTCAGTGTTGCTCAGGAACAGAATTTAATTCGACAGTAATCGTATGACTATAATATATTCTATTTGACCCGATTACATGTGGCATACAATCGATATTGGGACAGTAATCGCCTAATGTGTACAACATACGCATCTAAAATAAAACAACACACTACTACTTCGAGTCGTTTGTTTATAATTTTCAAAATACATAATAATTCATTATTATATGAAAATATTCTGTTCGATTAAGTTCTTAAATTTAAGTGAAGTATCAATAGGTCGTATCATTTTAATTTAGACCAGAGCGACTGAATATTCAAGAAATTCATCGTGTATAATGATTATATGATTTGGCAAGTGGCTGAAATATAATCGGCATTTTATATTATACTGTAAAATGCAAATTATTTATTTTCCGATTAACTTAATATTTCCTCATTCATTTCCATATCTTTAATTAATAAAAGTATCAACTGATTTTTTCTCTTGCATATATATATATATATTAAAAAATTGTAACATAGAACCCATATATAATTTCTTGTAATATTATTTTTGTGGTACGCCTAGGAAGTCTCAAAAAGGAAGCGAAACGTCGCTTTTGAATAAATAGTGATAAAATTATATGCTGACTTATTGAACGTCTTTTTATTTATTGTATATTCTTCTTCAGTTATTTTTATACGAAAGTTATGCAAGAGAAAAAATCAGTTGATACTTTTATTAATTAAAGATATATATAATCTGGTCTATATGCCGGATAAATCACGCGTAGACCAGGACATCAGTATCGAATTCATTACTTTCCGAGTAATAAAGGTACTTCAGATACGTTGTGTAATATTGTAGGGGGTTGGATTTTAATTTAAATCAAAATTAATGATTGGATTTGATTAAATAAAACCAAATTAATTTTATTCACAGAAAACAATAATTACAAGACTTTAGGGTCCAATTTAGAAATTTACCACGGATAGCTCAATTGCATTTAGTAAGACTCTATCTACTTAAGGGTAATTTTTATGGGATTTCGTGCAGCAACAAAATAGTCATCACGAACGTTTCGATATTGGCAACAACACACCTGAGATTTATTGTGGGTCGTAAACATCTTCGTCGTTTGCCCACGCCGGTATCTTGAGGTCCGTCTTCCACGAATTCTGGTCGCCTCTGGAGCTCGTTCCTGGGCTCTGGGAAATTACTTAGACAGGACTCCACCTGCTTGCAGTTCGCCGCTTTGTACGACATCCTTCCTTCTATTACGCCATCAAGTAGCAAGATTTCTCGTTTTCTCACCGCCTGATTACTTCAAAGCTCGCTCCTCACCGACTAATTTCTCTAGTGTCGTGGCTCAACTATCAGAACTCTCCTGACATTATACTCGCTCAATTATCCATGCCCAACTACATAAATTTCTCCTCCACGACTGCCGTGCTATGGATCAAACTCCACGCACCCTTTAGCCTTCTTCTTTCTTCAAATATCCATGCCCGACTGTATAAATTTCTCTCATCCATCCTCACAGATCACCTCATTCATTCACCCCACCGTGAGATGCATGGCGGATGCCCTGACCCTCAGCCTCCAATCAAAATTCAGCTTGGCCCGCGGTTTCTCTCCCTAATATCTGCCCTTCCAAAATTCCCTGGGTCAATAAACTGACTCAGGTACTAGATTTTTAAGTCTCCAAACAATGTTTTTGATACGTTCTGAAACCCGATGTCTCGCCTCTCTGGTTCCTTGGTGCTTACTTGGATTGGTGTCTGAAATAAGGGGAATTCTTCACCCAGTGGCGAAATAAAATGGCGATTGCCACAAACATTTATTACAGTTGATGATACTTTTTACATCATTTCAAAAACTAAATTAGTTAATTTAACCCAATTTTCAATAGTTATCATTGTAATTTAAATTGTTCTTATGAAATAGAATTAAATAACTCTATTAACTTTCTTGAAGTTCTGATAAATGTTTAAAATAAAAAAATTATAACGAATTGGTATAAAAAATCTACATTTTCAGGAAAAGCTTTAAAAACTCGCATTAAGAAACATAAAAACAACATCAAATTAGACATTCAAAAGTACACAGTTGGGTTCAAATTCATACATGTGATAATCACAATTTCGATTGGCAAAATGTGGAGATTTTGTGAAAAAAATAATTACTTCTCGAGAATTATGAGTGAAATATTGTATGGTGCAAACCTCATGAAATCAATGTTAAAAATGACACAAATAATTTGAATAAAATTTACGATACTCTTTTGTTGTAGTAGTTTAACTTTATAATATTCTTCTCAATTGTGAAAATTGAACTGCCGAAAGCACTCATTGTTACTGCATCATTTCGGCCGTAAGTCAGGGGTTGGAGATGCTCCATGCAATACACTAAATTCTTCCGATGTGCATGCAATGATCTTTTCGGCTTAGGAAATCACGGAGGAAATATCTTAAATTGTTAAATTTGTAAGTTTTGCATAATTTTTAAATATAAATTAAACCCATAGTAAATTTCTTGTAATATTATTTAGTACACCTGAGGAAGTTTTGAAAAGGGGCCGAAACGTCGCTTTTAGCTAAATAGTGATAAAATTATATGTTGATTTATTGTTTGTCTTTTTATTTATTGTTAATTTTAAAGGCAGAAAACTATGTTGTAATTGAAGAAAAATATATTTTATTTTGGTGTATTTAAGTTTTTGCCCATAATAAGCGATAACCTATTCACGAGCTTTGAACGGAGAAATATCTGCCTACGGGTAAAACTGTGTGCTAAATATGTATGTGAGGAAATAACAAAAGAAAATACCTTTAGGAAGTTAAGTGAACATCACCGAAAATCATAATTTTTGATTCTTTGCTGTAGTTTTGAAGTTCACCGTAGGCACAATGACGCACAGGACAGATGTACTCTCTGGAATTGTTTTATTATCCTTCGCACTTAGAAGTAAATTTTTAAAAAGCCTCTTGTTTTTGGACAGCGTGGCACCGTTTATTCGTTAGCTTACGCCACGGATCAGAGCCTGAGAGGATTACAGGATTATCTGTGCGGCTCCGTTTGAGTATTCTCGTGAGCTAATGCTTGGTGTTGCCTCCTCTGTCACGTTTCTATATTCGACCGCTGCGAGTGTATGTTCCCCGCCGCAACTGCTTCCGCTGCATAATTTAACGTTTACTCCCAACTTTAAATCTCATTAGAATACAGTGAAAGAGAATGAAGTAAAAACAACCGGCAAAATAGCACGTTTCCGAATTGTTCTGCGGTCCTCGAAGCCCATTTAAGCTTTCACGTGACCAGAATCGGCATTTTTAGTATTTACATATTTTTGTGTCTTGGAACCAACGCGCAATGCTTCAGTCATTTAGATGAATAAATCTTAAATTAACCTTCGCTCAACAACGAGGCTAAATAATGGAATATGGCAGTGTAAAGGTCAGGTAAAAGTATTCTCATCCCCATACACATTTACAAAAATCATAATCATTTTAAATTATATTCATGTTTAAACTTATTTATTTATCTTTATGTTTAAAATTATTATGTTGGTTATGGTATATGAATAAAGTTTCAGTAGAAGACATATAGAAAACCTAGGTATCAATTAGAAAGTAACTTTGTTCTCCTCGGAGTCGAATTCTACAATTTAGTATTGTTGAATATGCCCAAAAAATGAAACTATATTGTTCACTGAATACGATAATAAATAGCAGTTTATAATAAAAATTTCAGTACAAGGTATATTAAGATGTATATTTCTATAAACAATGTTGTTGTTGACGTAACACTGATCTGAAGCAACCCTCCATGCTAACCTATCTTCCGCTTGCCTTTTCATGTCCTCAAAACTAGCACAACCCACATCCTTCCTAATCTGCTTAGCGTATTCTATCCTTGTCTCCCTTTTCCGTTTTTACCCCACACACTTCCCTCTAATGCTAATTTTACAAGACCAACATATCTTAAAATGTGACCTATTAATATATTCATTCTCTTGGTCAAAGTCTTCCATATTGTTCGCTTTTCCCCTATTCTGTTTAGAACTTCGTCGTTTCTGATTCTATCCATCCATCTGATTTTCAGCATTCGCTAAAGCACCACATTTCAAAGGCTTCAATTCGTTTCCTTTCCGCAACTCCTATCGTCCACGTTTCGCACCCATATAACGCCATAGTCCATTGGAACATTTTTAGCAAAGATATCCTAATATTCACACTTATATTACCCGTAAGTAAATCCCTCTTTTTCGCGAAAGCCTTCCTTATCTGTGCTTTCCTATTCTTTATGCATACTATACTTCTACCATCCCTAGTTATTACTCTCCCCAAGTAGCAGAATTCCGTAACTTCCATCAAAATACCCCTCCATCACCTTGGTTTTCCCTTTATTAATACTTACATTGAACTCTTTCTCAAGGACTCCGTCCATGCCATTTATTATGGTTTCCAAGTATTCTTCTGATTCCTCCAATACTACAATATCGTTGGCAAAGCGTAGCGTTTTATTTTTTCTCCTTGTAGTATGATTCCTTTTCTATATTCCGTTTAAACATTTTCATCGCCTGTCCTATATATACGTTAAACAGTATGGGCGATAGACAGCATCCTTGTCTTACTCCTTTCTTCATTACGGCTTTCTTTTCTTGATCTTCTATTCTAATAACTGCTGCCTGTCTTCTGTATAGCCTCCTTTCTCGATATTTTATTTCAGTGCTCTTCAAAATCTTTGCTAGTATGTTCCAGTTCATATTATCAAACAATTTTTCTAAATCTACAAATGCCATAAACGTAGGCTAGTTTTTTCTTATATTGTCTTCTAAAATTAGTTGTGTGGTGTGAATTTGCAGCCCATATATATATACCTTATTTTATTAATTTTGTATATATATATATGCCTTATTTTATTAGTTTTGTATATATATATAATGCGATGAAAAAACGCGGATTTTTGTGATATTGTGGCGTTATGAGACGCAGTTCGGCCAACAACAATGTCAAGTCGGCTGAAAGCGGGTGAACCCCCGAAGGGAGTGCCTTGCGGGAAACTCCCTCGGGGCGTGTGTAAAAAATGAGGGCGGGTAACCCCGAAATTTTATGAAATAAATTGGCGGGGAACCCCGGAATTTTGTAAAAGACCTAAGGCGGGAAACCCCGGAGTTTTATGAAATAGACCTATGGCGGGGAATTCCCGTCGGAGAATTTAAAAAGGGGAGCCGATAGGTGGCTCGTGATCAGAAGTCAGACGAGTTGAGGAGAGGACGGACGAGGGCAGATGGAAGGAGATGCTGTGAGAGGTGGTCAGAGGACGGACAACGGATCTGCCAGAGGGCAGATGAGTTGCGATCAGATGGAGTGAGAGTTGAGACGTGACCAGAAGTCATAGGAGATGCAGTCAGAGTTTTGCAGAGGGTAGATGGTGTCAGAGGATATGCAGACGAGTTGAGCAGATGGAATGAGAGCTGAGACGTGGTCAGACGTCGCCAGATGCTGTCAGAGGTTTGCAGAGATCAGATGTTTCGAGGAAGCATATGAGTTGCGGATCTGGTTCATACTACCTTCATCGATAAAAATCCTGCAAGACGCCAGAGAGACACGGAAACATTCGTGAGGTGGATGTTTGTAGGCCCAGTAATTGTGCTGGTTGAATAATATTTAATGTTTTGTTTTTCTATTTTCAGTAACAGCATACTCCATCTCTGGAGAGACCCAAAATCCCCTGAGATTAAGCCCATGTAATCACTTTAAATTAATAAATGAAAATTTTAAAATTGATTATAATTTCTTCTATTGCTTAATTAATGTTTTATACCCTGAAAAGTATATTACATTTTGGCGCCCAACCGTGTGAGCTTACGATCTCTCTCGAGGGTGAAGTACTGCAGAAGCTATTTTTGTAAAAGGTAATCTTTCCAAAATTTGCTTTCTTTCGTGTTCCTCTCGGTTAAAATTTAAATTCTGTGTTTTTGCAATTTTATACTGTGCAATTTCCACAAGTACGCAATCATCTTGCTTACAAAAATTAATACATGTTTTTTTAATTAATATTTTGTGATATTGTTTTATATATGTTTCTTAGAAGTAAAAAACGTGTGATTAATATGGAAAATTCGCAGGAACTAGAATTTCAGTGTGCACAGGTTGAGAATTTGGAATCCGAGGAAGTGATCGGTTTAAACGAAATGTTTGATGAAAGTGATAAAGGGCAAGAATCAGTGACAGAAAATGTAGAAGTCAGCAATAGTGATATTACGAATGCCATAGGGGAAAAGAGTGATAAGCAAAGAAGAGACAGTACTAGCGTGGATATTGAGATGCTGATAAAATATTTGGGTAATAAAATGGATGAGATGAAATTAGAAAATAATAAGTTGGGAGAAAAATTTGATAAGAGTATGGCTTCCATGGGAGAAAAAATTGATAAGAGTATGGCAGAAATGAGAATAGAGTGTAAGGAAAATGTAGAGAAAATGGCTGAGAAGATAGACAATAATTGGAAACAGTTTAGTGTACAATTTAAAGGGGAAGCAAATAAAAAAATTGAGGTAATAAAGAAAGAACCGAATAAGATAAATGATAAACTAAATAAACTGGAAAAGGTACATGATAGAGATGTGGAAGAGGTAAGGAAAACCACGAAAGATAGTATGGGGAAACAAAAAGGGGATCTATTGAATAGAATTGATTTGGAGAAAAATAAGTTAGAAAAGAAGATGGAGGCTGAGAAAGGGGTGATTGTGAAAAGGATAGATACAAAGGTAAAAGAGGTACAAAGGGGGATGGAAAATCATATTAAGGAAGTAGAGGGTTCAATAAATAAAAAAATGGAAGAAAGGATTAGGGAAACAGAGGTTAACGCCGAAGAAAAGTTAAAATTTTTACAAGAAAAGATAGAAGACGTCAAGGAAAACAGTGAAAGAATTAGTATGTGCAGTAGAGGGGTTAGTAACCAGATGTGTAGTGTCGAAATTCCATTACCATGCTTTAAAGAGCATAGTAACATTAATCCAAAAAGATTTATCATCGATTTGGAACAATATTTTAGGATAAAAGGGGTACCAAATCAACTAAAATCAATGGTTTTACTACAGGCGGTAGATGGGGAAACTGTACAGTGGATAGAGAGTAGTATGACGATTAGAGACTCATACGAAGAAGCGAAAAATATCTTTTTAAGGAAGTATTGGAATGAGATGCGACAGGCGAGAGTTATAAGAAGCATTTATGAAGATAGTTATAGACCAGGAATGGGAATAAGAATGGCACAGTATTTCTCTGAGTATGTGACAAGGAATGGATACTTAGATACACCGTTATCAGAACAAGTCTTGGTAAGGGTAATGGGCAATCTCTTTGGGCCGGAGATTACAAAGATTTTCTTAGGAGTAGGGATTGAAACAATACAGAAAGCAATGGAGTTTTTAGAGGGGTGTGATGAAGTGAATGGAGAAATGCGTATGGGAATAAGAGGCAATGAAGGAGATATTATGGTGAATATGGGAGGGAGAATAATGGATAGGAGACCCATGTTTGAAAATAGGAGGGAAGGAGGAGTAGATACAATTGGAAATAACTGGAGAAGGTCAGAAGGTAGATGAGTGGAGGAGAGGACGGACGTGATCAGAAGTGATTCGAGTTGAGGAGAGGAAAGACGTGGAGAATTATAGTAGATATAAAGTGTAGGATATCACAGGAAAGGCACGTTTAGTAAATAATAGGAATTTACTTGCGGCTAATGTTTATATTTATCATGGCTACAAATTTTCGTATGGAGTGTGACTTTGTATGGGTGCGAAACGTGGACGGTAGGATTTTCTGAAAGGAAATATGCTGCTTTAGGAGAATACTGAAAACCGGATAGTTCTATGCAGAATAGAAGAACAGCGAACAATATGAAGAACATTGACCAAGCGAAGAGATAAATTAATAAGCCACGTTTTGAGAATTGAGGGTCTTGTAAAATTGTTGTGTGGGGTAAGGATAGCAGGAGGCCAAGGATGGAATCCGCTAAGCAGTTTAGGGAGTGTGTGGCATATGCTAGTTAAGCGGAAATGAAAAGTTTTGCGAAAGATAGGTTTGCATGGAGGGTTGCAACAGACCAATATATGAACTGAATGCTACAACAGCACGTATGTTTTTACTTAATTGTTGGCTCCCTGTTTTAAAATTTTAGAATTATTGATTATTTTTTAATGTTTGCAGCTGTAGAAATACTACTGGAATTAAAAATATTATGGTTATTCATGTAAGTTGATTGTTAATAGTGTGATATTATTTTTACACTTTATAGCGATAATTTTATAAATACTCTTTCTTTTATGAATATGTTAAATAAAGTTGAGTTCCTTACTGCTTATTTTCGAAGATTATATCTATTACTATTATATATTTTACTGATGTATACCCACTATATTTTCACTAAGTTACCTTAGAGAAGAATTGTGACCTAGCCAAAATTTATTAATAAAATGTTACAAAAACAAGTATTTTTTCTTTTTCAATTCATTCTGTTTTTATTCAACAATGAATATTGTAATGCGGGTTATTTCCTTCTTTCAAGCAAATCATTTATTATCACGTTTAGAAGTTAAGGGAGAAAGGTTCAGATTTCTATGTTTCATAGACTTATTTTTTTAGCTTATAAATAATAAAATATATTCGCGATTAAAAATAATGTAAATTTATGACTAATTGTCCTACCCGTGGCATAAATTATTTTTATTGTTAGGGACTTATTTATTGAATGAAAATATTTATTTATAATCTACAGGATATAGAAACGTACTTTTTAGAGTGGTATATGGGAAAACAGCAAAATGTTCCAATATAATTAGATTTATTTTATATATGATAATTCAGGCAAAGTCATAAGTACATTTTTTAATTCTACTATTGTTGCTTAAAATTATATTGATACCACTAAACGATTCAGTTAAGTTTCTTTTTCGACGAATCACTCGAAAAATAATACAAATTGTCATCTTTTAGGTAAATATGCTAATAATAATGTTTAGAGTAGTTATAATAATAAGTAGTCAAGCTAAGATTAGTATTAAAATGGAGCGGTATAATAAGAAATTAAGTATTAAATACACGTAGCACGTAACCCTAAAGGAGAATAATATATAAAATTATTTATTTATTCGAAAACATAATTGTAGTAATAACTACAGACAAGTTTCTGAATATGGACATTGGCTTCATGTTTAACAGGACATTTTATTTCAGCATCATTTACAGTCTTATGGTTCGGGATTCATAAAGTTATAGTTTTAAAAGTTAATCTGCAACTATTTTTGTCCAAATGATTATTTTTAAACCCCTATTTTCAATTTTAGTCAATAAAACTTGCGATAGTTTGTATTAGTATATGTATAAATTAATGACTTTGTCTTTATATACATGTTGATTCATGTGCTCCCGTCGTCCGCACGGAAAGAGGGGGGGGGGCAAAGTAAGGGCTGTCCAAAGTTTCTTGACCTTTAGAAAATCGTCCACAGGAAACATGGTACGCATGACAATAACATCTTTAGGCATTTTATTGTAAGAATTCTGCCCCCTTCCACTCTGCACACTGACCGAAAACATGTTTATTATTTTGATCGAAATCTGGATAACGTCTACTCTCGCACATCTAACTACTCGTTTATTTTCTGACGATCCAATTAAATCATTACAGCGTACAGGCAATACATCTGCAGACTATCTGCTTTTATCATTTACATGTTTCAAAATATGTTTATATCATTGCTATCTTGTATAACCACATTTACTTCATCCGGTTTTATATTATCATTAATTAAATTTGTTTTCACCAATTCACCTTATAACACTTTGTTCTCATTGTCTTCCTTTCCCTGAATTTAATTTAATTATCTTTGCAGGATGTATTGAGGTTTTCCTGACTTACATAGCTGTTCTTCTATGATCTCGAGTTCTGTAATAACTCTATATATTTCTAAAATTTTGGTGGATAAAAAGGGCCAGCAGTTCGCCAACAACTCATAACTGCCAATTCCTAACTCTGCTCTATGGGGAGAAATCGTAGCCCCACGTTGAGGCCCCTTGCGTGAATAAAAAATGACGATGGTACGCGATTGCCTGTACCACAGAAATTCTAATTCAATTGTGTTTTTATTTTTGTACATATGTATTTGGGTCTAAGCGGGACGAAATCGGGAGCATGAATGAGCGCCATAGTTTGATTAAATGACGAATTGCAGTCATCTTCTCGGCCAGAAAACGGAAACATTAAGGTTCGGTAAATATTATTGGACGAGATAGCATCGGGTCTCGCCTGCGGAAGACATGGACAACAGATGTTATTTGTCAGCAATACATTTGTTGTCAGCCGCGGGAAAAATTGACCTGACGCCTGCTTCCTACCTGCTCTGTACCCGATTCCCCGAAAGCCGAAAATAAGTCCCCAGTATCTTACCCTCCATATGGAGGAAGTAGGAAGTACACCCCCACCAGGAGAGAATTGGGGCGGGGCGAGAAGAAGAAAACCGGGGCGCATCAGGAGACGTGATTCAGACAGATAAGAAATTTCAGTTTATGGAGAGTCGATTACAAGTTCAATTTACAAGAGAGTCTACAAAAGACAGATAAGAAATTTCAGTTTATGGAGAGTCGATTACAAGTTCAATTTACAAGAGAGTCTACAAAAGCAGATTAGAAAATTGAGTTTACAGGAGCAGATTACGAGTTCAGATTTCAAAAACAACAGATTACAAGAGCAGTCTCGACGCTTGGAAGACGATGCCAACCAGACATCAGCTGAATCAACTGCCAGTAAGGACGTCGGGGACCGTTACAGCACCGTGCTGATGTACCCATCTCATTGTTTCCTGCCTCTGGTCATTTATATATAGTGTTCGCTTCCCCCCCCCCCCTACATTTCGATTTTACCCACTGAGCATTTAGCTTTCCCTTAGTGAAGTAATATCCAGACCCCTGAAGACGTTGATAAAAAATGGACTGATGGTGAGCCCCCCGCGGTGGAAAAAAAGAGGATGGCAGAGCAAGCATTGAAACGTCACAAAATGAGGTGGAACCCCGAAGTACCGGTAAGAAGTTTTTTCCCCGGCGCCGGCTGGTGGACCGACATGCGTGTATAAAGAAAAGCCGATGGCTGAAGCCCCGTTCGGGAAAAATGAGCTGGACGAAGGGCTCATGAGTATTGGCGGAACAAATAGCGTTTCCCGTCGAGAAGGATATTTAAGAAGTGGAGTAAGCCGAAATGGAGATGGCTCGCGACGAGACACGGAGAAGGGAGGAGAGTAGACCAGACCCGAGAGAGACAGGCGAGGAGAGTGGAGAACGAGTGAAAGGGAGGAGGAAGCTGGATAGTGCAAGAAGAGTTGAAAGAGAGGTGTGAATTGTTGCTCTTTAGTGTGAAAGATATCGAGAAGAAGAAGGAAGAGGAGTACGAGGCAGTACGAGGCTCGACCCCAGAAGGCAGGCGAGTGGACGATGAAGAAGGGAGTCACCTAGAATCAACACACGAATGAAAACAAAACAGGTTCGTCAAGTGAACTGTATCTCTGCTGGCCAGTAATTGTGGGTAAGCGATAAAAAAAAGTGTGAAACTTGTCATTGCCTAGGATAATTTAACATTCAATGATTTTTTTTTCTATTTTGGAGCAATAGGTGTTTCTATATAGGCGCATAATCGCGCGTCGAACAGATTGCAATGCGCTAGCAGCGATTCAATAGAGTTGGATCCGTTGCTCATTGCCCTAGTAAATTGTGGGTAAGCGATTCAAAATTTTATTTATCTATTTTCAGCTGCTTTATGAGAGACTTGCTCATACCTTCTCTTGGTCAACATCCTCATATTGTTCGTTTTCAATTCTGTTAGATCACTTGATATCCATCATTTGAGCAGCACCTACCGTCCGCTTTGGAGCCCAAAATCCCCTGAGAATAAGCCCATGTCTTCACTTAAATTAATAAACAAAAATATTAAAATTGATCATATTTGTACTATAAATTAATAAATGTTTTATACACAAAAAAGTATATTACAATACACAATAACTCAATTACTGGTATTACATATTTCAGTCTTTGCGTCAGCATTTAAACTTACAATAGCAAAATGTGGTATTCTTTTATTCACATTCGGAGCTTACATGTAAAATATTAAAAAATGCAACGAGATTGTAATGAACATGCATTACACATCTAATTACTTCAAATTATTATTTTTATATTGCGACTGTTAGTAATATTATTAGAATAAGTAGGCAGAATTGTGTGCAAAGGATTAATTTCTGTCAAGTTCTGAAATGCGCTGACCTGACTAATACTCGAGAAAATCAAAATAAGAAGGATGTTCGAATTTAAGTCCTAGCCAAGAACAGGAGTTGATCAGACTGAAAGGGAGGTGGACTCTCTTCTTCAGTTACCGAAAATAGGAGAGTTCAGGATAGATTATAGAACAGAATCGGTACATTAGGTTCTTTTACTAAGCCGTCCTAACCTGAATGGAATAAAAGACGCTAGAATGGATTTTTTTAGATGAAATTTAATAAACAAGTTGACGATTACTGAGCTGAAGGGAGCTGAAGAGCCTAGCCATGTTTCCAGAAGGAAGCCCGAACTTAGAGCTGTGAAAAGCTTTTTTGGATACCCCCCTCCCCCACCCCTCCACTCTGTCAGGGAAATAATAAAGTAGGAGAAGAACAAATCATGATTTAGAATTTAGTCATTTGGGGAACTGAGGGGCCCCTGCTTTACTAGTTAAATCCGACTTTATGCAAGTGCATCTTTGTAACTGAAAACTATCTTGCTTCTGCACATGTCGTCATGAAACAAAACGTCTTTGTTGTTTATCAAGGCGCAATTCCCAGACAGTCACAGCCTGCCATCTGTATAGTGGAAATTTACAGAAGCTTGGATATGTGAAGTTAAGAACGCGAAAAAATATTGACAGTATCTAAACATAATATAATTTAAAGCCGGTAAGAAAAAACCGTTTAATGTTGTAAAAAATTAGCTGTATCAAAATTTTTCGCGGAATTATTGATGGCACCAAAAATATATGAATTGTGATACTGAATATTCCTTAACAAATTTGTAATATAAAACATTTTCTTTATTTATATTAGAGTAATATTAAATTAACAGTAAGCAGCTTTCCTTCCAAACTGGCGTGCCTAGTACAATAGATCTACATTGTACACATTAAAAATATTTTTGAGGTTTTTCCTTAACTAAATACTCATCTTAATTTTACAGCGCTTTACGAATAACTAACGTTTCTTGCAACACCAGAAATGATTATGTGAATGAAGGCATTTGTACTAATGAAGGCATAAGTACTAATATTACATTAATTTTACTTCAATAACACGACAAATAAGCTCTGGATATGTTTTAAGTAAAGTATTGAATAATATATTAAATAATCGCGACTTACTATTTGTTGCTGTTCTCTCTGAAAGGGTAAACATGGCTAAAAGTTAGAAACATAGCTAAAATACGCGAATCGTTATGTCAATTATCTTTAAATTATAAGTATCTAATATTCGGTAGCTTGTTGTTTCTTAATCACTAAATATTATTTTATGACAAATAAAAATGCGGCCATGTCAGCATATAAATTTATGACTATTATTTCAAAAACGATATTTCGTCTCCATTTAGACTTCATTAGGCCTGAGGAAGTTTTTAAAAGGATACGAAACGTTGTTTTTGAATTGATAATAGTAATTTATTTATATGCTGACTTATTTTCTGTATTTTTATTTATTGTAAATTTTAAAGTCAGGAAACTATGTTGTAATTATTTTATGATCCTTAAAACCACACTTTAAAATATTAATGTAAAATTTTTTCGGTTTGCATTGTCTTCTTTGGGTTTATTCTGCTGTACTTGACAAATAACTTATTTTTCCGATATGAAAACGTTTGTGTAACTTCTTCTTATGTCAGAATTTTAGTCTCACAAAACATCTCTGAGCTCTGCCGGAAAGTAGCTCTATTTGGGCTTCGTCTGATATTCAACTCTCATTTCAGATTCTTTTGTGAAACTCATATGTTTACTTGAAGAGGCAGATATTCTGTAGTAGGTAGAGATCTGTTTCAACCGGGAATTCACAGTCCGCTGCGTGTATTGCTGCAACAAAATCGTGAATGACATCCAGTCACAACAGAGACTTGCGTGAATATTGCATAATGCCAACATTCAACAATGATTACGATAAAGGAATTAATTAGCTATAGCAGCCACATTTTGAAATTTGGTATCATTTTTGTGACATAATTAAAGCATTGCAAAACGATATATATTGAAGCGATTCATAATTTAATAATGAAAGCTTCATAAACACTGCAATTTTTAACATAATAAAGTGCAATTTTAACGGCATTAACTTTTTGTCACAAAGTTACGCGGAATAGATTTTAATTACTATTTTCATACTTGTACCTATTAATTAGTTACTAATAAAAATTAATAAATATAAAAGTTTATTCAATACTAATAGCAGAATATTGATAATGAATCATGGGGCATATTTTTAATAAATAAGCAATAATTAATTAATAATCCGATTCAATGATATTTATATTAATAAAACTTTTTAAAATTATTGTCGCGACACAAAAACATATAATATTATAAATTTTGCATAATTTATTTTCAAAGTTTTATAAAAATAATTGTTATTACCGTATAAAATAAAGTTTATATTCCTTTCTTAATCCCAGTCGAGTTTATTTCGTTGTTTTCTTTTTAGTGCACATCTGTATTATTTAAAACGTCGTGTGCTACGACTCCTAGAAGAGCTTCATGTCAGATGGATACGGCCCTCTGTGTCTGTATTGTCTGTTCCCTTTTTCACCAGAGCCCTGAACCTTAAAAATTCTCTTCGAGAGACATTTCCTCCAGCCAAATAAACAGTTTCCTCGTCTCGCTGTTTACCTGTCTGGGAATTTGTGAGCGAGGAGATGTCGAGAGCCGGGCTTACTGAATTACTGGAGCAATTGCCTGGAGCCGCTATATGGACGAGATCGCCTATGAAAGCGGCTTCTGCTCTCTCAAAGATAACCTCGACAACAACGCACTTTAATGTGAAGCTCTGTATATGCGTCAATAAATGAGTGCAGACCTATTCACCTGAAAACTTTGCATTCCAAACGTTATTCAGAGATTGGCCGTTTCAGAAATATTGATACAATTGTATTAGTAAACTAATCGAAAAGCAAATTAACATCTTCAATTAATTTACAATAACGAACATACCTTCGGCACTTATATTACAGGAAAATCTTGTAATTTTCTCTACAGCGATATTTTTACATCAGATCACAATAGTAAGAGACAGTGGTGGCTGGTTTTTTTTTGGTTAACAGGCTACTTGAGGGTGATCCTGAAACAGGCAACTCCCCTTTAATAGCATAGGAAGGGAATTGAAAAGGGGGGATGCGGAAGGTTGAACAAGGTAGCCAAGGGTTAACTAGGGCCCCCGGGCTATGGTTTAAGGATCCTACCCGGTGTTTCACCTAAAGAGATGCAGGGAAAACCCTAGAAAACCTGCATCAGGTAGGTCGGGCATTGGGTACTATTCTCACGCCCTTCCGAATGACGAGAGACGAGTCTGCTGTGGGGACGCAGCATTCCCTTCTCCGTGTCTCCACCAGTTTCAGGAGGCAGTTAGCCGACTGATCCAATGGGATCAGCGGACAGCTCTTGCCATATGCCCAAGGTCTTTGACCCCAGTACATATACCTCCTAAAATAGGTGAAGGTGTCTCGGCATATGAGAACTTTGATAAAAAGTTCCCAGAGAGAGTGCGAGGCATTCCCGACATGATCAGGTGAGCCCCACAGTCACTCTGGGTTGAAGCGCCTGCGAGAAAACTCCCGCAGCGCCCTATCTTTGTGGTGGCTGGTATGTGCAACAACACATAAATTAATTAGGAAAGAATTAACACCTAGAGGTTATAGACGTGCTGTACAAAGGCTCATGCTACGAGACTGATTCCTTATCGGAATTCAGTACTGTAATAGATATTAAATATGCGTGTTGAAAGTTTAAATCAAGTACATCTGTATCCTGAGTTTTCTGCGCGTGGGAGGCGACTCGCACAAAAGACTTGCCTTTCTTATTGTATGCCACAGGAGCCCATTCAGAAAAGGGTAATCCGGCTATCGGAATTCTCCGTGAAAATTAGGGAGCTTCTGGCGAAAACGGAAGTACTGTGAAGAATTTGGAATGTTACGGAAGGATGCGTAACATTTGAAGTTTTTAGGCCCTGAAAACTGAAACTTTACTATTGGCTGCAATTGTCCAATTGCAGACTTTGGTGGACAACAGATAATTGGTGGGTTAAAATGTATGCAGCCGCCCACCGAGCTTTCTTGAGAAGCTGAGATGGAAAAGCGAGACGGGAGAGAGAAGTTGTTGGGAGACAGGAGCGAGATGAAGTTGGGAGACGGAAGTTATGATATGGAGAGGTCGGGCAATGATGATCGGAAACTAAGTTGGCTTGAAGAAGAATACGGGGGCCAGCCCAGACGGTGATGATCTTGTAGCAGCCATTATCCACCATCATACGACGAATTCGAATGGAATCAGATGTATTTTCGGCCACGGGTATCGTAGTTCTTTTGATTTATAAAGAGTTTCACATATGCCAGGCCTATTGCCATTAGGGAACCAAATAAGTTTCGACATTCACCCCACTGAGAAACCCTGAGTTAAAGTCTCATGCTAATCAATTCTTTATTTTGTGATGTTATCTAAGAGATTTGTAAATATCATTGATGATTTTATTAAGATTAAAACTTAGAATGTTAAACTTAATGGGTTTTTCTTTTCAAATAATAAATCTAACCAATATTATTATATAACTAAATTAATAATAAATTCAATTAACCCCACCCAGTAATTAATAATTACAGTTCAATTTATACATACATGGAATATTCTATAAGCAGGAAGTACTAGAAATGAAAGGTAAACAAGGCTTATAAAGTAGACGAATAAAAATGGTTGCGTCGAGTAGGACTCGAACGCGAGTCTATATTACTGCAGTCACGTCGATAACATTCAGCCACCACGTCAAGTGTTCAACTGTGGGAAAAATATAGTAGTTGAAACATCCAGTTTCTGTAAGTAATAACATTGATTAACTTTCTTTATTTAAAATATGTACGAAGGGGGAAATATTTTCGTGTTAGGTGTTTCTGCCAATTTGATTTGATGTTTTCCGCTTTCCTTGTACTGGTCGTGTCCATCTCGATGACTTGACCTTGTGCCCTTTCTTGTATTTATTGCTTTATTATTATATTTCCTATTATTGTTTTTGCGTATGAATATATTTTATTATTGTATCACTCTAACTTGATTGTTTATCTTTAGGGTTTTATATAATTAATTGACAGGACTGTGGAAGTGAGTTCGAACTGAAGCTTGTCTAGTACGGGCCTGCGACCAGATGACAGCTCTCCGACCTTGTGTCGTCTCTAACCGAGGGTTGTCATTGCTGTCTCTCCGCAACCACCAGATGCCCTCACGATTCGTCGCCTTGGGTGCGACTATTCGGGAATTTCTACTCCGGACGTCTCCCGACTCTTCGAGCATCGTATGTTATCCTGGCGATTCCAGCTGTTTGCTATATCTTGCGTGGGCGATTGTTTGTATTTTTATATTATGTTGTATAGAAACTTGGAAACCATAATAAATGGCATGGACGTGGTCCTGGAGAAATTGTTAAACACGAGGATTAATAGAAGGAAAATCAGGTAATTGAGTGTAGCATGGGAAAACATGGAGTAAGGGTGTCAGATTTGAAAGAATTCTGCTACTTTTGGGCAGCATAATAACAAGGGATGATAGAAGTATAACAGACATACAGATAAGATTGTACAGGCAACAGAAATTTACCCACGGCTAATTAATATAAGTATGAAAATAGGAAATCTTTACTGAAAATGTTCGTATGGAGTGTGGTGTTATATGGGTGCGAAACGTGGATGGTAAGACTTGCATAAAGGAAAAGAACAGAAGTTTTTGAAATGTCGTGCTATGCTTAAAAATTAGATGGATGGACAGAGTAACTAACAAGGAAGTTTTAAGCAGAAAAAGGGAAGAGAGAACAATATGCATCACCAAGCCATAGATTAAAAAATTAATAGGCAACGTTTTGAGACATGAGGTTCTAGTAAAATAAGTATTAGAGGCACGTTTATGGGTTAAGAACAGAAGAGGGAAGCCAATAATGGAATACGTTAAGCAGATTAAGAAGGATGTGTGATGTAATAGTAATGTTGAAATGAAAAGGCTTGCGCATGATAGGTTAGCATGGTGGGTTGCATCTGACCAGTCTTAGGACTGAATACTGGTCTTTGTTGTGTATCATGTTTTAAGATATTTTATTTAAGCAACCTAAGGATGGACTATTCAATTATATTAATAAAAAGAATAATAACCAACTTTTTTCCGTTAATCCATACACAACTTTTATTGCAAAAACTTATACAATATGTCAAAAAACAGTGTTACAGGAGCTTTCGCCCATTAATGGGCACATTCATCTGAAATAATAAAGTCAAACTTAGAACATGTAATGCATTGTTAAAATGGGTTCTCCTAAAATGAAAATGTTATATAAGATTAATTAAAATGTTGAGGTAAAATGTTACTCACTTTGATTAATATTTTAATGTACATAATTTTAGTCTGTTGTAAATAATGTGAGTTCCATGAAAACCTCTGCGAAGTAGCGTCAACGTTTTGGCTTGATGTGTGAAGCTGTGGATGCTTTTGTAAAAACGGGTTTTGTATACAATGATTGGTGTAACATTTTATAAGTATGACTTAATAATTACAGTTGAATATGACCATTAATGGGCGAAAGTTCCTCTAACACTGTTTGTTAACATATTACATAAGTTTTTGCAATAAAAATTGTGTTTGGACTAAAGAAAAAAGTTGGTTATTATTATTTTTATTAATGTTATTTTATTTTTTCACTCTGGATACGTATTTAAAAATTTTTGGGTGTTGAATGCATCTTTTCTTGGTCGTATAATTATTTGTTACTTTTTGTAGTATATAACGTGTTCTAAGTTTCAACTGAGGACTAATAGAATTATTAATAAATATATAAATAAATTAAGTTTACTTATTATTTTAATAAAACAGAAAGAATGGCCAAAATGGCATAATTTATTTGAATTGAAAACGTTTCGTCCGTCATCTTTCGGGACCTCCTCAGTTCTTTCTGTGAAAAGTTAATATAATTAAATATACATAGTTGTATGACCGTTTAATGTTGATGGTGAGGGGATAAAAAACCTTTGACGGTCGCGGTTGTTTTTTTTAAATAATTTAATATAACGATAGCTTTCGGCAGCTTTAAAATACCATATTAATCCTAAATACAAAAACAATAGCATACAAGCCAATCAGTTTCCTGGCAGATTCAATTCAATTCTTAAATTATTTTTAATAAAATATAAGCTTTCTTTAAGGATATAAACAAAACATTTACGTATCTATTATACTTCAAATAATTCTACTTTAATAACATTATCAGTACAACGTACTTAGTAAAATTTAAAATGTTTGTGTTACTCAATACGTCGTTTGGTCAAAACTAGTGGAAACATTGGGAAAACGAGTTAAGACGATCAGTTATTCGATAGCGTATGAAAACATAGATTAATTTTTTTAATTGTTTCCAATTTCCAATAAAATTATTCTATAAATAATATTTACAATCATTTTATTCATGGTACAATATTGAAAATTATTTTATAATGATTTTAATTTATTGATAAATTTAATGCCATGAGTACCAATTTCATTTACTTTGTTTCTGAAGTTTTATTCTTCTTGTCTATTAATATTAATAAAACTAATTCAGCGAATCTAAGCTTAGTATAAAAATTATTTTTGTATAAAATGCGTAATCCATCGATAAGACTGGGCGATTGTTCTTTTTTACATGGTATGATAACGCTGTATTCGTTTTTTATTTGGCTTTTAATGTTTGTTTGCGATTATAAATTCTTGTTTTAACATTTGCTGTAGTAAAAAAATATGATTTATCGCAGTTCCTGCATGGTATTTGGTAAATTGCGTTCGTTTCATTTTCTAAATCAATATTATCTTTCAGTTTCCTTAACAGATTTTTAATATGGTTAATAGGTTTAAAAAAGAAATTCAAATTGTTTTACAATATTCACAATTTTGTATGTTATTATATGTACATGTACATAAGTGTAAGAAGGTTTCTCTTTAGTTTTGGTAGCCATATCTGTAATCTATGTGTTCTAAGTTATTTCCGAGATTGTTGATTACGGTAAAGAATTGTTTGAAGTTGATTTCTAAAGATTTTTTATTTTATTAGTATCATGATTAATTTCAACTGGTTCAATTGTGTTAGTTACAGCTAAAGCATGGTCGTTTGTAATATCCGTTTTAGTAATTTTGTGAGCTTTTTAAACCACAATTTTTAAGTAGTTTATCAGGAAAAAACTATTTGTTAAAATTGTTTCCACATTCATTCTGACGTTCTTAATATTAAGTTGTTAGCAACATTAAGAATCATAAAGGAGGCGTGATTTTAGGACCGTATTAGGCGCGTTAGGTTTGGAAAACCATACGGTAAATTATTTATTGTTTTCATTAATTACAGTCATATCTAAACAGAATTAGGATGAAAGTTAAGAAAATATTAACAAAAGTAAAAAAATCAATTCAATCTCAAATACATCCATCCCTGTTTCTACTCTTAAAAAGTGGAAATATAATCAAGAAACATACGTAGCCTATAGAAACTTACTGGAGAAGAAAACCGAAACAAGGTGAGATATCGACCGAATACAAATAAATGACTTCTCAATCAACATTCTAGAAACACCAAACGCAAAGTTTGTTACGTTCACTGTTATTGGTGGATCGCTAGCGCCCACAACATCAGGAAACGGCGAACACGTACGAATCGTCATGACTAAACGCTGTTCGCTGTTGACAAAACCAAAGCGAACTTCGTGTTCACTACTGCTCGTTCGCAAGTGTTCGCCTAGATGCAACCGTACCTTAAAACGTCTGGTAACTAGAAAAAGTACGAAGTTCCATGGAAGAACGGTTAATACCAAGTAAATCGAAACGTTCACCGACAACTCCAGCGCCCCGAAACGACAGTAAGGTCTTAGAATACAAAACTTTTAAAGATATAAATGTGAACGAAATTCTACTGGCGAACACATACAATCCAAATTTCAGTCAACACATCGATACCTCAGAAGTCATCTTAGTTTTATCATGAACTCAAAACGCAAGTCCAGGTCCAGACAAATATACCTTCAAAAATAATGAACCAAACGAAACTTTAAATAAAAAATTCACAAAGACTCTGAGTCACGCTGCTGTCATCTCAATTCCTAAACCAAACCCAAGTAAGTATCGTCCAGTCTTGTTAACTGATACACTGGGTGAATTACTAAAAAAATGACAAAGGTTTATATGGGACCTTCAAAATACCAACTACCGCTCACCATCTCAAAGCATCCTCATTAACATTGAAAGCAACAAATTTGATGCATTCAACAACAAAGAGCGTCGCTGTTCACCTCAGCATGGAAAAAGCCTTTGACATGACTTAAATACAAAGATCGTTCAAAGCATTTGGAATCAACGGAAACCTATTATTTATCAAAAACGTATTAAAATGGATTAATTCAAATTTCAAAACTCATGTTCCCCATGGACTGAAGCTGAGAACGAACTATCCAAGGCTGGGTACTTTTTTTACGACGGATAACTATTGAATGTTCAAAAGACAATTCACCACATAATCAACGGTGTGTGATTTTTACCCACGAAACCACAAACAATTTTATATTCTTGAAATATAATCCACCCTGGTACTGCTTGTACATTTCATCAGAATGGTGTCAGCTTCGATCATTTTTCAGTTGCCTTGTTCCACAATATATATATATATATATATATATATATATATATATCTGTCTGTTTGGTTTTTAGTCTACCGAGAACTATTTGGAAGGTCTTTCCCCAAGTGTCGGAGTGTCTTCAACTTGTTACCACGATAGCTGTTAGCTGATTTTTATGTTTCCTTTCAGGTCTTCTATCATCCTTTTATAATCTTGGCCTACACTGGTCGATCCTTTCGAACAGGTGAACCCCCTCCGAGGTTGGAGGCAACATTTTCGAATAGCAGCCCACCCGTATACTGATTTCCTTTCAGTGTACATCCGCCTTCTTATGGTCAAAGACCGGTCACAAGATACTTTCATTTTTTTTACTGCTTCTCTTTTAACTTTTCTGGGTCCCTGGTCTCTTTGATTCACTTTACCCTGTCCAGGATCCTCTGTTCTTCTACGTTTTTTTTTGCATTTCCATCGAGTTGTCGATGTATTTTTGTTTCAGATACTCCCTAGTTGTACCTATGATCACCTCTATGGAGCTGTGCTCACTAAGAGAAATTTCGTTCAGCACGGACCAATGTAGCAACTTTATCCTATGTTATGTATGTCACAGATGTGGAGAGGCCTTTATGGAACGTCGCAGCGTTACCTTTGTTAAACACAATGTGGTGTTATCTTGCCATTATATCGGTGAGTAGTAATCCTCACTTGTTGTCTTTGTGTGCTTACCACTCATTGGACTTTACATTAAAGTTACCTGCAGCTATAAGTTCTTCTCTTAAGGTGGTCGCTCATGAGATTCTACAGAGATATACCCTCTGTTTGCTGAAAAAAATGCACTTGTATTGGCCTTCTTCGTTTTGCTTGCACTCCGGTTCGATCTCTGAAGCACAGATATCTTTTCTCAATTCGGATTTTTTCCTCATGTAGGAGTTACTAAAGACATTTGATGTTATGTGTCGATAGCAGCCATTGTATCTGCGTAGGTCGCAGGTCGTAAGCTGCACCTAATTTCCACATCTACTCCTAAGTTATAGATAGCCTATTCTACTTCTGTTTGCGTTGTGTAGTCGGGAATGATTTTCAGTGTTGACGAGCTCTTTCTTTCCGTGCGGTGACTTTGGGTTTATTCTTGAGGGCCTCTTGGAAGAATTTCTGTAGCACTTGACGAAAGACTTCAAGCGACTAGAATTTTTCTGACCTCTCCAAAGCATTTGATTAGTATGTCATAATATTATACTAAAAAAATGGATTTATATGGAACAAAAGTAGTTTCCCTTTACATTATTTCCATCATAATTGCAAAATCTGCTCATTATGTAATGGAGGCTGAAAGTCAAGAAGCTCAAGAAAGCAATTAAAACAAATAGATTGGAATTAGAATAAGTAAAACAATAGGAGGTGCTTCAGAGTTTCAAAGAAGATATCAAGAGTCGATTAATAGAGAAAGGTAGAAAGAAACAATATAGAATAGAAATGGACACTCTTGAAGAAAGAAATGACTAGAAAAAATAGGAAGAATAACTCAGGCCAGTAGGAAAGTTTGAATTGCACAATAAATAATAATAAAAATTCATGAAAGGAGTAAATATGAAAACGGGAGAGATGAAGATGTTAAAAAAAGCAGTACAGACGCTTGAAGAATGAGATAGAGGCTTGGGTACTAGAGAAATGCAAAGCGGTTGAAGGTTTTATGGTGAAAGGGAAAATAGACACAGCTTATAGGAAAATCAAAGATATATTGGGAGAGGAAAAATATTAGCAAGAACATCAGGAGAAGAAAATTCTGAATAAAGAAAAAAAGCAGAAAGATGGAAGGAATATCTACAACAGCTGGATAACAGCGGAGATCTAGATCAGTAAGTACCAGAAGAAGAAGAGGTGGATGATGAAGAGTTTGGGGATAAATTTTTAAGGTAGGATTTTGATAGGGCCATGGCTGACAGACCTGAGAAATTGTAAAACGCCAGGAATTGAATCATTTCAGCGGAGTTGATAAGATCATCGGGCGAAGAAGAAATATCATGGCTGTTCAGCATAGTTTTCAAGAATAACAGAAGGCTTTTATATAAACCTAATTATACCCATACCGAAAAAGACTGGGCTGATAGATGGGAACAGCACAATTCAATTACTTTGGTATCTCATCCATGCAAAATATTAACTATAATAGCATATAGGAGGATGGAACGTCAAATAGAATGCGAGTTAGGGGACGATCAATTTGGTTTTAGGAAGAATGTAGGGACAAGAGAAACAATATTGACTTTGCGACTAATTTTAGGAGACATGATAAGAAAAAAACGGTCTACGTTTATGGCATTTGTAGATTTAGAAAATGAGTTTGATAATGTGAACTGGAACACACTACTAATGATTTTAAAGATCACTGAAATAAAATATCGATAAAGGAGGCTTATACTTAACCTCTACAGAAGGCAGCAAGCAGTAATTAGAATTGAAGATCAAGAAAAAAGTAAGACAAGGATGCAGTCTGTCAATCATGCTGTTTAACTTAAATATAGAGCAGGCTATGAAGAAAGTTAAAACGGAAAAGGAATCATACTACACGGAGATATTGAAGTCACAACAAGACTCGGAAACAATAATAAATGGCATGTTCGTAGTCCTGGAGAAAGAGTTCAATATGAGGATTAGTAGAAGAAATCCAAGGTGTTGGTATAGGAATCAGAGGAATAACTAACGGTGCTCGATTGGGAAGGAATATTTTGAAGGTAATTAAGGAATTCTGTTACTTGGGAAGCGTAATACCTAGGGATGGTAGAAGCATTGTAGACATAAAGATTAGGGTAGGAAAGGCAAGGAAGGATTTTGCTAAAAAGAGGAATTTACTTACGGGTAATATAAGTGTGAATATTAGGAAATTGTTGCTAAAACTGTTCGTATGGAGTGTGGCCTCATATGGGTACGAAACGTAGACAATAGGATTGGTGGAAAGGAAAAGAATCGAAGCCTTTGAATTTTGGTGCTATAGGAGAATTCTGAAAATCAAATGCGGGGATAGAATCACTAACGAGAATTTATAAACAGAATAGGGGAAGAGCGAACAATACGGAGGAATTTGAGCAAGAGAAGGGATAGACTAGGAGGTCATGTTTTGAGACACGAGTGTCTTGTAAAATTAGCATTAGAGGGAAGTGTGTGGGGTAAGAACAGAAGAGGAAGGTTAAGGATGGAATAAGCTAAGCAGCTTAGGAAGGATGTGGTGTGTGCTAGTAATGCGGAAATTTATAAGACTTTCGCAAGATAGATTAGCATGGAGGGTTGCATCAGACCAGGCTAAGGACTGAATACCACAACAACAACAACAACAACAACAGCTTAAAATTAGGCGCCAAAATGTTTCGACTGAAAACTCGGAAACAATTACCTCAGTTGTCCCACAGGGCTAAATTTTGGGACTCTTACTGTTCATTAATCATTTAAAGAATTACTTAGATCGATTAATAACCGTCCCCTATGCTGACGACACAAATTTGGTAATCACGGACTCCGCCTGACTGGGAAACTTTGCGCAGATAAGTTAATACTGTGATGTGCCGTCTGCATATTTGATTCACTGCAAACAAAGTTTCTCTTAGTCTAGAGAAAACCAAATTCGTTAACTTCAGAGAAAATACAAAGTTTCTTCTAATTCGGAAAATACTTCATAGCATGGACCTTTCTTGGTCTACTTATTGAAATTAATTTGAAATGTAATCACCACATAAATAAACTCTCTGGAAAACTCACCAAAATCTGCTTTACCTTAATATTTGCAAATTTTCACCGTGTCATGTCTAACGGCGTTGTAAACTGAGATTCTTCGCATCACGCTTTTCAAATTTTTAAGCTACGAAAAATATCTGGCGCAAACTTTTGTTCCGTAAACTTGGAACCTAACTTTGTATTGTACGTACAATCTAGAAATTTTAAAGTTTGTATGGGAAACATAATTCTATATGCACTGAATAGCTCAAGTCATTTAAAAGAAACTAGAAATCGCTCATAACTCCCTATTAAAAAAAAAAGCTTTCGCTATTCGGGTACAAATGAATAAAATACTCGTCTGGAGGAAATTAAAACTTCAGAGGTAAAAATTTATTTATAAAAAGTTGTAAATCTCAGTTAATGAACGGAGAGTAGATAGGAAGGACTAAAACAGTTTGCTGGTATCCTACCAAATTATATTTTACAACTATAATGTACTAGAACTTAACTACCGACTTAATTTCTTTTTCATGTTGGACGGGAATCTACGCAAGATTTCTATTGCCTCCTCCGTCGACTGAAAATTGAAGATTAATATTGTTATCTTTTCTCTTTTTGTCTTTACACTTTCTAATTGTAAAATTTTATTTATTTCTTGTAATAGTGATGGCAGGGTTCGAGTCCCACCCGACGCAACCATTTTATTTGTTTACTTTACTTAGATCGTTTGCCTTTACTTTCTAGCATTTTCTGTTTCGAGAATGTTATGCTTCTGGAATATTCCATGTATGTATAAATTGGCCAGTCTTACGCAGTACGAGTTTTGTACAGCACTTCGCCGTTAAATAAACGCATATAACCTCTGCGTGTGTGTGTTATTGAATCTCACGATCCCTCAGGAACGTGACAATATATTTGACGTATCCTATTTCTTCGACCGAGGACTAATGGATTGAATAATAAGAATAAGAACACGGCCGTACACGGCGACAGCTACGACGAGACTCTCCCCAAGGATCGGTGCTAAGAGCAACGTTATACATCGTAGAAATCAACGAAAAATAAAAATAATTCATCGTCTAATAAATTTATATTTATGTATAAATTCCTCTCGGGTTTCCAACCGGATCAAAGTGACGTTTCAATGGCTTGGTCTGCCATCATCTTCAGACTGAAGTATCAAAATTCGGTTAGTATGAGGATTTATAAAGTCCGAGCCAAGCACAGAACGCAACTGATTGAATGGATGTCGCCCATTGCTCCACTTGCTTACAGTTTTAGTTACTCAAATAAATACTAACTTTGTTTCCAATGTTGACCGCTAGCTATGGAATCACAGTGAAAAGATCAAATATTTCTGAGCCAGTAATGGTATTCCTTTCCGCCTTCTGCGAGAAATGCGAATCTTTTTGCTTCCAAAGACATTTCTCCTGATATAAAGATAATATTGAGACGACAGGTATAATTGCTAGGGGATGATTGCAAGTCGCTATTTGGGATCCAGAGCAAATAGCTGGGAGTAATTGATACGAGTTGCAAGTGGCTAGTTGCGAGGGCTGCCATAAATCAGATAAGGCAGAAGAAGGATCCAGAGGGTTGGTCGATATCTGGATGCTCTCACGGGCCTTGATAAGGCTTCCGGCAGTGTCAGCCTCCTGTCTTCCTAACTCTTTCCTCGGACAACGTTTCAATTACACGGAATTAACAGAAACAGGGAGTCGCGGATTCAAAAAAATTAAGCAAGTTTCTAATCAAGCTTTCGAAGGATTCCAGAAATTATATAAGAGATTCAACGTAGATAAAATGGGAGTAGCAAATGACTGCAATGATTTTCTTAAATAAATAGCACATTTATTTGTACGCACCATATAGAGATTATATCATTATAACAAAATATTAATTCAATAAGTCTCAAAATCTGAGACTTAATTTTCTGCACTTTCCTGAGTTACAATTCTTATTTTTTGCATTACTTTTCTAAAAACCCAAGCTATCACTTATTATGTCATTGCAACAAATAAACACATCTGGAGATAGAATTGTAGCTATTAATGTTTGAAATTGCATGGTAAAAAATGGTACATAAATTAAATTATACACAATTGTTTGTTAGATTTGTTTCCATTAGTCCTCGGTTGAGGAAATAGCATACACCATACATTAATAATAACAAATAATTGTAAGAACAAAATAAATTACATAATTCATTATAAATTCTGTTTAAATAACTAACTAAAATAAACCAAATATAGTCTCTAATATATAGCACATACGCATACTGAGAAAAACGAACACACGGATAAGCAACGAAGATTTCACTTCTTAGATCTGGACGACCAGAAATCTGGCCTTTCGTAGTAGCTCTAGGCAATACATGAAACAAACAAACAAATGAGCAGAAAAAACTGTACAGAAACTATGAAGTTATGAAATCGGTGATTTTACAAGGCAACACATTCAACACTTTTGTAGAACCTTAATTTTAACCGTTAGTGGGAACGATTAAGAAACTCCTGTACAGAGTAAAATACGCCATTTCACAAAATAATTTTATACTTATTCGCGAAACCTGTGTAATTATTATTGCTCTGAACCTCTGGAGGAAGACTGTTATATAAAATTGTGCTGTTATTGTAAATACTTTTCTGGTAGAGAGCAAGGCGATGCTTGTCCACGTGATCTTAGAGCTAAGCGATTTCTAGTTGCGTATTCATGAAATCCACCATTCGTTTGAAACAAGTTAATGTTCGGTTTTACAAACTTTAGGATTTCCTGAAAATAAAGTAAATATATGTTAACTTTTAAATAATGGCTTGCAACTTGATCTATAATTCGTACTAGAATGTCATCTAATGGCACGCTTTTGTAATTTAAACAATTATTTGATCCTGGAGCAGTTTCCCCAGTTATACCTGTCATAGCACATAACTGAATGAAAATACATGAAGTACATCGTTTTCACGTATTATTTTTCTGAAACGTGTTGCATTAACGTTCTTAGAGAAATGTGCATTGACTGAGAATTTGTCTACGGGTCTATTTCTAGCATCAGGACAAAACTGAACTTAGTCTTATCTAATTTGAGGGATAATTTATTCACGTTAAACCAGACACTTAGACCGTTCAGAGGGCTGACACTATTTAAACGAGATAATCGAAATTATTATCTATAATAATTATATTTTTGTCATATGCGTAGAGAATCTATGGTTATAATGTATAGGTTAAAAAGAAAAGGTCCAAGAATTGATCCTTGAGGAACTCCGTATGTTATAAAGTCCCAATCGGATAAGTGAAGTTGGCCGTCTTAAGTTTCAACTAATTGTTGTTTACGGTTTGTAAGACACGATCTTAGTCAGTGACGGATTTCCCAAAATGCCCTAATATTACAACTTTTTCAGTAATATTTGGTTGTCTTCCGTGTCAAAAGCCTTAGAGAGACCAGCAAATATACCAGATTCCTTCACTCCTTCATCTAATGAATTCTGGATATTTTGAATGAAGTCGTACATTGCGCTATCTGTGGACTTTCCGTTAAGGAAACTTTGCTGTGATGTTAAAATCTTATACTTAATCAAGAAATTAAGTTGTGACATGCTAGTTGACGTCACGTTAATGTATTAATATTTATTAATTTATGTCTGACGAACTTCTTTGCGAAAAGTGAAGTGAAAGTCGCTTGCTGCAAATTTTTCTATCTTTAGTTTTGTTCTTTGTTTCGTCTTGTCTTTGTCTGTTTTTACGTTAAACGTGATTGGAAATAAAGTTTTAATGTTAATTACAAAATTGGTGTCTAACTGAAATCCACGAAGACCCTGACCACGTTTCGTGCGGATGTTGTACAATATTATTCTAGCCTGAGCATATAAAGACTAAAGTAAATATATTTTAAATGCGTAACATACATTATAAAATACTGGCGCAGCCAACGTGGGGTACGAAAGTACAAAATTAAATAGATACGAAGACAAGTGTTTTGTTAACACGAACTAAACAATAATAATTTAAGATAGGCGTTAATATATTGTCAGAGACTGATTTATATAATAGATGGAAATTTGACGGAGGAAGAGAAAATTGTACAAATAAAGAAATTGAGTGATGATGAACAAAACCAGTTACATCGGTGGATAGTAAAAGAGATAGCACGTTTGAAGAAATGTTATCATTGTTGAAAGAGGTGACCAGAAACATTGGGCTTGGAGAGATAAAAAAAGAGTTCATAGGTGTCAAAGGAAAAATAAAAGAAGTGAATGGAAAGTGATGAGGATTAGCAGAGGAGATAAAGGAGACGAATATTATACTGGGAAGTAGATGCGGAGGTTTGAAGAAAGAGTTGTAATATTTTAAAGAGCAGAAAAGGTAAAGAAAAGTAAAGAAAGCAGCGAAGAAAGGCAGGAGACATAACTATGTATGATGGAGGAAGGGATAAGAAAAGTAGAGGATAGGTGTAAAAAGAGGTACAATCAGAAGGAGAAAGATATGTCAAGAATGAAGAAGAAGAGTGAGGAGAATGAGCAACAGATCGGCATATTGAAGAAAGAGTTTGAAAACGTAACTGAGGTACGGAGTGAACAGGCTAATAGTGTGAATGAAGATAATAGGGTTGACGTACCTTGGTAGAAAACGAAAAAGGTGGTCTTGAATATTCTATTCTGAATGTTTGAAACATATGGAAGCCCTGGATATGTTACTGGTTAAATATAGATGAAAGATTTATGTATCTCCAGGGGTTCTACAACAAACTTCTAATTTATTAACGAGGGTTGGTCATGCATTTTCTTGGGAACTCCTAAAATTATACAGATCGCTATTATACAAGATGTTCTGTTTCCTTTTCTGTTGTAATCTCAGGCTGATGAAGAATTGACAGATACAGATACATAAGAGTTAAATTTGATCAATGTGAAGATTTTATATGACTAGTGACAGCAACCCAAACATTTTTTTCACACATATTGCAAGAAAAGGAAAGACACACTCCAAAAATCAATTCACTTTTTTATGCAACTTCTAACTTGTACAAATGATGATTGAAGACAAAAAGATGGATGATATATTAGAAGATATGGTGTTGAAAAAAACTGTCAATAAGGCAGAACTGGGAAATATGGTTTTCCAATATTTATTTCCAGAATTTTATAGTCCTCATAGACACATGCGTGCTAGAGCATTCTGGTGTTCTTATTACTTCAGTGAAGTAAAGTTTAAGCAAGGAGTTGCTCTTACTGAAGCTGTATGCCTTACAAAAAATGCTTTGCTAAAAGATGAAGAACTGCCTGCGAAAGTTGAAGCAGCTATTGCCTTTCCAATGTTACTCAATAGCCAAGAAAAGTCTGAAACATATTAAATCCCAGATTAAACCGATTAAGCTGGAATTACTAATAAATATCAAGGAAACAATAAATTCAGAAAAGAGAGTAGCGTTGAGAACGTAGGATTTCCCGACGTAGATGATGGATAAAAAGTTCTCGGGATTCCCGTCGGGTTATGAAGTTCGTTGTCCACGACGTTTCAATGGCTGGCAACGTCATCTTCTTCAGGTGAAGTGTCGTCAGTTTAGGGGTGGAGGTATATATAAACAGAGTACTGTTATCATGTCCAATCACGAGGTTATTTGTCTGAATCGTAGGTGCTAGCGGTGGGGCGTTCCCTTCCTCCCCCTCCCCCTCCACCTACTCTTCTGATCGGTACGCTGACTTGGTGCCGATTACGGTCTCGTTAGATCGCAAACCGCATCTCGCGCGATGAGAGAGAGAGAGAGAGGAGGGAGGGGAGGGGGAGGGAGGGAGACAGACAGACAGACAGAGAGAGAGAGAGAGTACGGAGCATCACCGACATAATCAGGTGAGCCCCGCAGTCACTCTGGGGAGAAGCGCCTGCGAGAGAGAACTCCCACAGGCACTGACGAAGAAAATCATTCAGTGCCTCACGTCCGTGTGGCCAAATGATAAAAAGTGTCATCGACATATCTATAAAAACAACTCGGTTTCAGGGGAGCCGCTCTGAAACCTTCTTCTTCGAACCACTCCATGTATAAATTCGCAATGGCAACTCCATCTACTTTTTCGTAGTAATTACCTCCGTACTGAAAGTACGTGGTGGTAAGTGCGTGATGCTCACATTTCCCAACCAGGGGACTTAGTTTCCCAGTAAGGTATTTGGCCAGGCGGTAGGTGGCGGAGCCAATGGCACTAACAATCGGCTTTAGTGGAACCAATTCCTTGTACATCTTTGGCAAGCCGTAAATTCTCGGGAGCGCGGGTGCAGGCGACCTTGGCCTCAGCTTGTTCTTTGCATCGGTCGGGAGCTCCGACAGACGAATCAGTATGTTTGTTCTCATCATCACAGGGGATGTGGGGTCTCGAATCATCTTCCTGTAGGTACGGTCTAGAAGTAGTTCCTTCATTTGGTCATTGTATGTGTTGGAAGATAGAATCACAGTCGACAGGACCGCAATGTCCTTGCATTCGCTAAGTTTTCGCAGCGGCATCCGTTCTTCATAAGAGATCCTGGGCCTCGGAGGAACGCTTCCCGGCGGTCTCCTCTGCTGCCTCTGCGGGAAAACCGTGTATCGTACTTTCAATGCCACACATGATTTGCCTAACTGTCGCTGTGTTGTTAGTCGGGACAAGGTTTAGACCCTTTCCCAAGACTGACATGGTTGCTTGTCAAGGGGTTTATTCGACAGTTTAACTATGGTCCTGTTATTATTCCCGACGGCATTGGTGCTCTATTTCCCTCCAAGTTTCTCGAAATTCCGGGTTCGCTTCTTAGTCACTTGTCTCATGTTTGTGCCACAGTAGGGTGATCCACCAACTCCTAGATGTCATGTGAGAGTATATTGGAAGCAGTTGGCAGCCTGATGAATCAAGTTCCCGTCTCTCTTACGAGCGCTAGACCCGTGCGTCAGAGAATCTTCCTGACAGCCAGGACTAGATAGGGTGTCGAAGTTCGACGAAGCACGGAATAGTCTCGTGATCGCGGCACCTCTGGAGGAACGCTAATCTGCTAAGCAGTTCTCGGGATTCCAGTCGGGTTATGAAGTTTGTTGTCCACGAAGCAACAATGACTGACACCGCTATTTTCTTCAGGTAAAGTGCGTCAATTTACGGATGATGTTAGAGTACACTAGCTTGATTTGGAGTGCGAGAGAATTGATCTGGAAGTCAAAGAGAAAGCTGTGAAACAAAATAGTGAAGTTCTAAGGAAACCATCCAGTATTTACCTGAATAATTAGCTAAGCGCACAGAAGCATTGACAATTGTTAGAATAGAGCACATTACAAAAATAGTAGTGTTTAAGTCGCAGGTGTCTTGTAAAATAGGAGACGTTCTCATTTCTAGACAAACAATTGATAGAATTGTGAGTACGCCTAATACTTTTTTGCAGCCAGTAGAATTTATCAATGGGAATGTAGTCTGATTGGTATTCTTTTCCAAACATTTTTAGGACTTTGGATTGGTCGAATGTTTCTAAGTCTAGTCTCTGGATGCTGTTTCTAAATGGGAAGCACATGGGATTTATTTAATGTAATATAGACTAATTCTTCCCCTTCCTTCTGGTTTTTAAGTATGTTTATCTGGATTCTGTGTATTCGTTTGCATACCTCACTTGAGGACTTAATGGCTTCTAACTACAGTTGTACTACAAGTTTTCTTCTTGTCAGGAGTTTCTTTTCAATTTTGTTTAATAATCAGGAAGGGAAGGCAGTAACTTGAGGTTCATGCAAATATTCTTGCAAGACTTGTTTTTGGGTTAACAGACAACATGAGGGTGATCCTGAAACAGGCAACTCCCCTTTAATAGCATAGGAAGGGAATTGAAAATGGGGGATGCGGAAAGTTCAGCCACACCTCATTGCAGTCGTCTTTCTGTTTTCATCTGTACATGGTTCGGACTTGTTTGAATTTTATTCTATTTACTGCTTTTTTCAAGGCTTCATAAACTGCGAGGTCTTTAACGACCACAGCGTTTAGGGTTTACAAATGTGAAAAAAGAGCTGATTATAACGCATCACTAGAATTAATTGTTTTTAAGAACTTGTTCGCTTCCGGTGATTGGTTAATCTGGTTTGAGTTATCTTTTCCCAGGATACGGCGTCTATCTTGGAGCAAATTACCGCAAGATTTGATCAGGTGCCTCGCGGTCATAATACTGTTGCAGCGATAGCCGATTGGTGGTGGACTATTTGTATATATGTGGGAGCGCCGGATCTTGATCTCTTTCGTATAGCTTTATGAGGGAGATGATGGCGAAGAAGATGTCAACTGATTTGTTGGTTGGGCTAGAGTTTAATGAAATATTTAAGTTGCAAAAGCGTGCAATTAGAATACTTTCTAGTACGAATTATAGATCGAGTTGCAAACCTTTCTTCAAAAGTTTTCAAATACTTACTTTACCAAGCGTATATATTTATGAAATATTAAAGTTTGTAAAGCGAAACACTAATTTGTTTCAAACAAATGGCGATTTTCATGAATACGCGACTAGAAATCGTTCAGGTCTAAGGTCGGATAACCATCGCCTTGCTCTACACCAAAAAAGTATTCACAATACCGGAATAATTTTATACAACAGCCTTCCGCCAGAGGTTAAAAATAGTACCTACAAAAGCTTCGTGAAGCAGAGTAAAACTATTCTTTTAAATGGCGCGTTTTACTCGGTACAGGATTTTTTTAATCGTCCTTCTAGTATTTGAATCAAGGTTCCTGTAAAAAGTGTTGAATGAGCTGCCTTATAAAATAGCACATCACATATCTTTAAAATTTCTATTCAGTTTTTTCTGCTCTTTTGTTTGTTTGTTTCATGTATTACCTGGAGCTACAACGGAAGGACAGTTTCCTGGTCGCAGAGCTCCAAGTAGTTAAAACTCCATTGCGTGTTCCTCAGTGTGTGCTTGTTTGTGTTTCCCAGTGTGTGTGTGACATCGTGTGTCCGTCTTGTGTTTATATTGACTTTTGTCTATATACATTTTCTTTTACTAATTTATTTTAAGTTTATTTGTCTTTAATTATGTACTTTATTTTGTTCATTTTTAATTTTTAATGTATGACGTATCCTATTTCCTCAATCGAGGATTAATGGAAACAACAATAAATCTAAATCTAGACCTATTATGCTTCCAGTGATGGTCTAATTTTGGGAGGTTTTTTTTCTAGCTGATCGATGAAGTGTGCAGGGACCACGCCAATACGGTCTTCATTCCTGTTGTACGGAGCTGGTGTAGGTTTTCAGTGATGATCAATGGTAGTTCTTGGGGGTTCTTTTCGTTGACGTTTCAAAGTGGAGCGTGAGTGAGAGAGGATTAGATAGTTCATTTGAAGGACGATGAACTGTGGTTGATAGCCAGCTTGATCGCATGGGTGACTGAATTGAGGATGGAGGAATGGGGATGAAGGAACGGTGGGTATTTAGAGAAGACGATGGCACTGCTAACTCCTTATTTGATCTTAACTCAGTCGGTAAAAATGCGGTCAAGTTTGTTGAACATGAAGCACAAATCTATGAATTTTGTGTTCCATTCTTCTTGGGAGAGGTTCTACGTGTTATACTCTGTGAAAGATTAATCGACATGGATTCTTGGGATGTGCCAGGAGGAAACACGAGATATTAGTTGGTTAATAACGTGTATATTAGTTGGCACAAGGAGCTAAAGTTTGTGTGCAATGAGGTGTGTTTTGATGGCATGAATGTATAGGGTGTCTGAAGAAGGTTGCGTTCTTTCTTAATCCATGGTTCAAATTAGTTTCTGGAGTGTTTATTAGTATACTGCATATAGGAGCTGAGCGAACACACCCGATTGAAATCATTACATCTGCATTATGGATGCATTTGAGTTGATTGAGGACATTTATGTTTGTTGTTCCATACTGATATTTGGACGGATTATAGCCCGGTATGTGAAAAAAAGTATTTTGTTTTAGCTCCCAACATTTTGCAGGCGATAACTTACAGAATGTTTAATCTGCGCTTGCAGTCCTTGATAAGACAAGAGATATGTTTATCATGTGAAATTTAAGTATCTAGAGCGCCGGGGGGGCCCCAGGATACGTAACTTATCAACTTTCTTGAAGTCTTTTCAGTATTGAAATGAAGTATGTTTCCATGGATTCCGAGGTGGCACATTTGATAAAACATATAACGGAGCCAGACTCTATCATAAACTTTTTCAGTATCCAGGCTAATTGCGATAACATGCTGAGAGGTGTTAAAAATTTTCAGGCAACTGATTTCAAATCCTTGGGGGTGTCGAGAAAAATGCGGTCGCTGTCAAACAATGAGTGTTCCATATACCATTCACATTTATCAGCTAATATATGGGTGCTGCATGTTTCTTTTGTTGACAACAATTCCTAGAGTCGTTCAGAGAAGAAAAGATTTTTCATTGGAAGAATCCATTTACAATCTATTGAAGGAGAACATGCTAGGTTGTGTACTTTGTGGATTATTTAAGTTCTGATATAACTATATTTATTATTAAATTTGTGAAAGTTTCTTTAATCCTGGTAATTTTGGTACCGGTTGTCATACATTTGATTATTAGATTCAGTTATTTCAAAATTTCTAACAGGTTTGTTACTGAGATGATGTAGTCGTGGATTATACCGTGAGTGGTTTTTGGTTTGCTGGAGAGTTGGAAAAATTTTAGTCAATTGTTTAAAAATTATGCTTTAAAGATTGAAAATTTTCTCTCTTTATCAGATTATTTTGCGTGCCTTGGAAAGAGGAAGTTCTCCTTTATATCTGAAGTCTAAGTTGTTGGTACTTAGTTCCACTACTGTTGTGAAAGGTTTGGTAAAGTCTGAATTCTTTATTTGTAGTGGGCATTCTCTGGCAGAATGGCCTTCCAGGTTAGATGCAAAACAGTTTTCAGTTTCTGGAGCTAGATATATTCTGAAATAGTTGTCTTCGTGGTACTTAAATATCTATTTTCGGAATGGAGACAGGAATGATTAGATATGCGCAAAGTATTTCCCATAATTTAGTTCAATTGCTTTTTAGCTTTATTTGTATAAGCGGAGCTCATTTATAACTAATTGAATGCTATTATTTATTTTAGCTCTACTTCATCTTTGTAGTTACCTAAGAAAATGCATATTCTATTGATGATATTATTGAGACGTATTAAATATTTGTTGAACATATTATTGCTTGTGACCGCTCAGAAGCGACTGCTATCTATTTCTTGATACATTTTTACACTGTTCAATATAGATATATAATTTAAGGATTCCTTTAGATTCTTAGTTTTCCTCTGGTGGTCGGCAGTGAGGCCACTGGGGCACTCCCGTTAGTTTAGAAAACAACTAAAGCTCGTTTACGGAGCTAGCAGAACAACTAGCTCGTTAAAAAAATAACCTTCAATTCCTGTCCATACTCTAATTATTAATGAAAGTGACTATATACTAATCTAGTCAGGCAACTATATATTATAATTTCACTTTGATAATTTTTCTTAACTTTTATCCTTCTCTTCAGTGCGAAAAACCTTACCTACATGCTATATATGTTACCTACATAATTCACTAATTGACTCCGCACTACATTTAATTTCACAAATACTAGGATATCTAATTCTTATAAATTTTACAAATACATTTTGTCCATAAAAGAATGTTATAAAAATCTATATATACAATAGTTAGAGATCGAAGGCTTTCCCGGTGTAATTGTTGCAGAAACAGCTCTCGGGTTTCCACACGGGTAACATAGTAATCAATGTGCGACGTTTCGACAACAAGCTCTGTTGCCATATTCCAGGCGGAATGTCGGGACATTTTTTTTTCAATGGGCCAAAGGCCCAAGGGCGGAGCCCCCTGAAAGCTCGCACCGCCCGCATGGGGGTCTACCATATTCTACACCCCCTCTGCACGTGCTGTTAGTACACTAACTGGAACACAAGGATCGGGATTTTGTGTTTGATCCGCACCTGAGGGCATAATACCCTTTAATACGGTCGTTCACGGAGATAGATTGTGAGAGAAACAGAATGAAGAGCGTAGGGCTGAGGGAAGAAAGTGCCGATAATTTGACCAGGAGGGTCTCCTTACCGGGAAAAAAACCTCAGCGATAATAAGAGGGGTTGAAGGGCACAAGAAGCTAGAATACTGCTCTTGTGCGACAGCAACATGCGTTTGGTAATATTTGGTAGGATATTGTTAGTAGTTGGGCTTGGGTGTCATGTGCGTCGATCCACTTCTTCTCCATCGCGTCCGGATCGCCGAGCATGTCCTGTAACAGTCCGTTGGCAAGCGTGGTCAGTAAATTACGTAGAGGCAATCATTAAGTGTTGGGTTCGAGGAGGAGGTGTTTGGGGCGTTTGTACCTGGTGTCACGGGTGTGATCATAGTTGCCCAGACGCTTTATGATTGTGTTGTGTGAGAATTGTCTTGCTGTACAGACGTACAGTATGTTCTCTGATAACGTCCATTAGTGACAGAATATTCAATTCCCGATGGACGTCTTTAGTGCGTGCCCTCCAAGGTGCCTTGGCGATGATTTTAAGGACCTTGTTTTATACAAACTGGAGGTTACGGAGGTGAGTTTTGGCTGCAAAGCCCCAGACTGGTCCCGCATACGTCAGAATTGGCCGTATGAGCTATTTGTTGCGTAGCCGACCTCTATTGCTCGTAACCAACCTTAATTAATGGTAGGAAATTGATTTTTATATTAATTAAAATTTCACATTGCCTCTTTTTTACTTCTCTGATTGATAATAAATTCATCAATCTGATGTTATTTACATTTGAAATATTATTTTATAGTTCATTTTTGCTACGCAGTCCCAAAGTTATTTCGTTTACACATAATTTTCCATGTGAGCTAAGTTATCTTTGTGATAATAATTTTAAATGAGTTATAAAATATTTGCTCACGTGAACTACACACATTAAGTTTGTTTTCTTTTATTCCACTCTAATTACAACAATTATTTTATCAACACATTTATATACAATTATTTAAATATTTGATGATGGTACAGAGAAATATTAAATCAATATAACAAAATTCAGGTACACTCCCAACTTAAAAAAATATTTACAGTTAACTCTTAATTATTAATTTTTTGATCATTACATTTTCTATTTAATAGAATAGTATATAACTCAAGTGAAATAATTAAAATAAATTTATAATTCCGTAATTAGAGAGAATAAATAGTGTGATATAAAAATTGTGGTATGGTACAATAGTGGAGGAGTCTAAACATCATTCGAACCCTTTCATTCAACAATGATTTATATATTTTTGTGTCCGGAGACAATTTTCCAGAAATTAAAAGCGATTAAGAGGAATAAAAATTATTATTACTGTAATGTATCAATATGCGAAAATATAGTTATTTTTGTGGCATAAGTTTTACTATCTCTAGATTTACAGAAACGTTAGGCAAACAAAATAATAATTTGTAACCTGACGAAATTATAGGTTGGTTTTATTTTGTAACAGATGGCTTATAAAATTATACATTGGATTATAAATTATGAATATATTGTAAGACTACATACAAATGATTTGATTCAACAATTTATTTCCAGGTTCAGCCTATATAGACATAAATTTGGAACCGTTGATCTTAACTTTACTTAAGTGCAATATATGAAATAAACAATACAACAAAAGGCAACACATGATTCAGAACAATTTCAAAATCGACAGTAAAATGTAGTTCCACTTCACTCAATAATACGAGGGGTGATCAGAAACTAAGGTTACAAAGCCGATATTTCTGGATTTTTGCCTGTTATATAATACTTGTGGTTGGCAACTGAGCAAAATTTCAGCCATCCGCAACTTACATAGCTTGTTGTAGACGATCACAAATGGTGGCGCGTTTGGAAAACTGATCCTGCAAAGAAGACCTGTCCGTTATTCGCTGAAATTCTCCGGCAGCTGGTAGAGGTGTATGCAGATTATTCAAACTCATCCCACGAAGCGACAAGTCTCTAAACTGATTAGGAGAAAAACTACTGTACGTACTATCAGGTGGCTGTAGTGGTTATATGAAATAAAATGTACACTGTAGTGTATTAAATACGCATCTGCGTTTACTACCTGTGGGTGGCACTCAAAGTCTTCCGGCTGAATGTGGGAGAATGCCCATTCACGAAAAAGGGATCTCCGTGAACAATTAAGGGCTGCTTTTGGTGAAATAGAAAGTTCTGTAGAAAATTTGTAATCTCACGAGAAACGCTAAACACACGCAGTATTTAGGTCCAGCAGTTGATAATTTCCCTATTGCCTGCAATTGTTGAAGAGCAAGCCAATAGAAGCTATTTGAGGATTAAAGCTTATTGTTGGTTTGGAATTATGTAGATTTCTACCGAGATTTCATGGGAAGGGATTATGGAAAAGAAGAACAGAAGATACTGGGAGACGTAAAGGAGTTTATGCAAAAGTTAAATTGTTAGCCGCTGAGAGAAGGAGAGAGGCCGGCAAATACCGACAGAAATACTAAACTGTTAGCCGCCGGAAAGAGATAAGAGTGTCTCCTTCAGATTTTTCCACGGGTCCACGAGATTCAGCCCGGACGGTGATGAACAGAGGTCATCCACTGATGCAGCCATCATCATCATCGACGCAGACCAGAATTCAATATAGAAACTTCGCGGTAATCGTGCAACTACATTAAATATGCGTTCACATTGTCATTAGAATCTAAATCGCATCTGGGTTCACCCCACAGAGTACCCTGATTTTAAAGTCTCAATGCAAATGTATTGTTTTAGTAATATTTTCTTTAATAATATTAACTACCATCAATGCTCAGGTTTAATTATTTTATATTATTAAATTCAGAATCTTAAAGTCAATCTTGTCTTTTCATACTTGAAACCCTATCATAAATTGATCCCATTATATAATAATAATTTTAAAGATCATAAATTAAATTCACCCCATCCAATAATTATCATTACAACACGCTTTACTGAAAGGTTTTCAACCTAAGTTCCTGATCACTTTTCGTATATTAATTGAAGAAAAAGAAAATCACCATTTGAGATGTTCCAATATTTTTCTTATAGGTCCTATTCGTCGTAATAAAGCATAATTGTTAACACGGTCACATTTTTATAAATCGCGGGTTCACTCTCTTAAAGACTACAATCATCTCCCGATAGCAACGAATGGGATCGTTTAAGGTTATAAAGCAAGTAAGCGTTTAAAAGAGGGAGGACTTACGTACATGATAAATGAATCAGTCTCGGCTTTCGAACGATTTCAAATAATACGTAACGTTTCGATAGTTGCTCTGCCATTGTCGCTATCTGAATGGTTTTGCTAGTCAGATTCATTAATTGAAAATTAAAACCGCAATTGAATGTAACACAAAATACTGTAATCCAGTTGACGACGATGCCAAAGCGCGCTATCGAAGCGTTGCACATAAATAAACTGATTGAACACTCAAGAAGTTTGTTATTCAAATACAGTGCAATAGATATTTTCAATATCTTACACAATATGTATTATATTCGTATGAGCAGCATGTTTTTCAAACGCTTTATGCATTTTTATCCGGGCAATTGTTTTAAACCGACATTTCACAAAAGCCGAGTTTGAACACAATTAGGAGCTGAACGAACAAAATGGGAAAATACATTATTTGTAGGTGAATTATGAGTTGAATTCAGTGTTTTACGAGTCCTTCGATTGGAAAAGATTGGGTAAATGCAAATATTTCATTCACGAGTCTAGGTCCACTATCACAAGTAAACCAGACATTATCTTCGTTTATTTTGCAACGTGGTCGGGTAGATTCGAATTTTGTGTTAATTTTAATAGTTATGAAATTAAATGTTCAGTGACAGCTGATTAAATCTCATCGGATGTCACCGCTCGGATGAAGCCTAACGACCTTGTGGCGATTGTTGTGGACAATACTAGTTACTTTGTCGTTACACACAATATGAAAGTCTGTTAGCCGCAAATTATGGAGAAGAGGTAGGAAATAATTTTTTTTGTAGGTTATTTAATGAACTAGTTAAAACAATAAAAGTGGAAGAAATACAAAAATTCCGTTTGAAATGGAATGTTTTTGTTTACTTGTGTCACAACCTTTCCTGAAAAAGAACAGTGTTATATTATCTGGGATATGCGTAGTAGACACACACGGCAGCAGCCGCGAAGGAAGGAGCTGCTGGTGACGTCTTCACTCCTTGGCTCGTCTGCATAGCCTCTGGACGCTCCCCTGAAAAACAACATATCAATCAAAGATCTTCAATAATTGTAATATAATAAGTCAATAATTGTCACTGTGGCCGCTAATGACCAAGCAGTCGACGTGACCTTTATAAATAAAAAGAAAAATGTACCGGTTTACTAAGATTTTTCAGCTTCTCAAAAAAATTGGCGTGGAAATATTGATATGAAAAATGAAATGTTAGAATTGATTAAAAAGAGTTCACCAGACTAGGTGAAACTTTCGCCCACAATGGGTGTGCGTTGAACACAATTGAAACGTTTATTCGTAACAGGAAATTCCCCTTGAAGAAGGGGTGGATGTGAAAGCTAGCCAAGGGTTGACTAGGATTCTACCCGGTGTTTCAGCTAAAGAGATGCAGAGAAAACCCTAGAAAACCTGCATCAGGTAGGTCGGGCTATTGGGTACTATTACCAGGCCCTTCCGAATGACGGAAGACGAGTTTTCTGTGACAGCTCCAGACCTTATATACAGAAGCTATTCAAAAACACTGAGACTTACAAGATTTATTCTAAAACATTCCTATACTTTTCGTCATATTTTTAAGAATTATTTTTGTATAGCCATTATCACTCCCAAGAATTTTTCTGTCGTCCCTCGAAGAATTAGGTTCCTCCTCCCCCCCGTTTAAGGTCAAAGTGATTGTGAAATACAGCTCTGGCGCCCGATTCGAATTTTTCTATGACTGAAAGTAGCTTACCGGATGCCACATTCACGAAAAGTATTAAAAAGTTCCATTACCTAAATAAAATATTATTATACTTTTTATTAGTTTATAAATATGAGAAATTATTTATAAGTCAAAGTGTAAATGATTGAATCACGTTATATAAAGACCAGGGGCGCAAACACTGAAATTTATTTTTCATAGATATATATATATATTATGGCGCGCAATTTCACCTAAAGTTTATTTTATTAAAATATTTTCCGATGCTGTGCGTACGACGTGTCTTTTAGGGCGGACGCTTATCTTTTGTCACCCATAAGGCGGAAAATAGAGACGCGAGGGTCAGTGGGATTGCGAGCCACATGTGGAAGAAGCGGAGGCGTTGTAGAACAAAAGAGGGTCCGTGTCAAACGGGGATTGATACTTCCAAGAAGACAAGGGAGGAAACTAAGTTGCCCTTCGACAAAGCTTGGACCCCGGAAGCTTGGAAGAACATTTCAGTAAATAGCCGAAGAACTGAGTTTGAGGGCAGTTTTTAAGAGTGTGATTTCGGAGTAATGCTAACTGTAGGATGAGCGAAAGGCGACGGATTAATGACAGTTTTGTGAGTGGTAGATGAGTGAAACCGACTGGCGGAGTGAGCCGAGTCTCGAATTAGTTTATATAAACTCAGAGAGTACAAGGTGCTTAGGTGATTATATATCACTCCGTCATCGAGATTTCCGCCATCATCATCTCCGTCGCGAGTAACCTACGTCGACATCTAGAATAAAAATTAGACGCTGGTGAGATCCACCTATTTTTATAAAAAATATTTTCTTAATTTTGTTTAATTAAATGTTCTCTACTACTTGGCTCAAATACTCTTGTAAAAAGAGCATATTTCATGATGACTTGATGTAAAATATGATAGTATGAAATTGAATTTGCTTTGAATATATAATTGTTTGATTGTATTTTACTGAATAATAATATATTTTTATCTTTTTATGTAAGTGAACTGCTATTAATTATTTACATTCTCCCCCCATCTTAAATATAAATTAAAATCTTCGTTTCATTATTGAATATAAAAATAGTATAAACAGTATAGTATCTCTATACATATTATTTAACGATAACTGATGATTTGAAATGAATTTGGGGGTAATACTTGTTCAAACTCCGGCATAAAAATGAAATACAATAATAATTCAATCCATTTTAATTTCGAAAGCCAAATAATTTTTATGATTAACACTAAATACTTTGTACATTATTTACAAACATGAAATATTTTATAAAATAGAAAGATGAGATCTATTCGAGGGTCGTCTTCTCATAGAGATACGTACGCAACCCTACGTGGAATTGGAAGTACGAGGAAATCGGTAAAATGTTAAAAAACAGATTAATTATCGTTTTTCTGCTTGGCCTGCACAGGAAATCTCTGCTCGTCCATATCAATCCCAATCAATCCTTTAACTTTTTTGCTGGACAATGAGCACCTTGCTCATATATTTTTCGTCTTTGGCGCATCGGACAAGTACAAGCATTCCACCTGTTATCCAAATGTTGATAGCCAGTAGCAATCTACAATCACTAACTTTCAAACGTCTTAGTGTTTTTATGGCCACTGCTTACTGCTTAATATCCTGAATTCCTAATTCATAGTATTCACTCCTTCATCCTTAATCTTTTATGTCCTGATGCTCAATCCAGAAAGTTCTAAATCCATTCTTTTTATGTTCGAAAATCAATTATTCCTTGATTTTTAACAGATTTTCCCCACTTTTTTATTTGATTTCCTTCGGTACCGGGGAGCCCATCTTGTCAAATCAAAATTATTTCTTCCGTCTTTGGGAGGAGCCATTGACTCCACTCCACCACCAATGTTTTGGGGAAAACAACATGGAGTAATTTGGAACGCATGCTATACACCTGTTCCTTGATAGTCGGAAGCAAACGAGGGCTGTAAGCATAAGACTCTACTGTCACCCCTAGGGGCAGGGGTGGAAAATTTCACAATTTAAAAAGTACATAAACAGCAAATATTTGAATGCGAATAAATATTCTTCGCGTTTAGTGAGATTGATAGTGTCTTTCTCGGTATCGTATTTTTTTTTCAGAATTTATTTATGTTACTGTACTTATTTAAGGTTTCAGTAAATTTCTTGAGTCGATTAAGAAACTGAGTCATATAGGCTTTCATGAAGATATTCAGCTTTCATAAAGTACAGGGCGTGAAAAGGTAAATTTTCAAAACTGCGATTCTCTCGTTGGTGTTTAATCACATGCTGAAATAGAGATTACTGTCAAATTAAGTACTGTAGTATGGAGGCATGTGCCCGTGAGAATTTCTCTCGCATGCGCTTGACCCCAGAGTGACTGCGGGGCTCACCTGATTACGTCAGGAATGCCTCGCACTCTGTTTTTTTTATCAAAGTTCTCACATGCCGAGACACCTTCACCTATTTTAGGAGATATATGTACTGGGGTCGAAGACCTTGGGCATATGGCAAGAGTTATCCTCTGATCCCATTGGACCAGTCAGCCAAGTGCCTCCTAAAACTGGTGAAGATATGGAGAAGGGAATGCTGTGACCCCACAGCAAACTTGTCTCCCGTCATTCCGAAGGGCGTGAGAATAGTACTGAATGCCCGACCTACCTGATGCAGGTTTTCTAGGGTTTTCCCTCCACCTCTTTAGGTAAAACACCGGGTAGGATTTTTAAACCATAAACCGGGGGCCCTAGTCAACACTTGGCTACCTTGCTCTACCTTCCGCATCCCCCCTTTTCAATTCCCTTCCTATGCTATTAAAGGGGAGTTGTCTGTTTCAGGATCACCCTCATGGAGCCTGCTAACATACACACAAAAAAATTCCTTGTATAAGGAATCTGAATGGCCTGTAAGAGTTTCTCGCAGGCATTTCCAGCCAGAGTGACTGCGGGGCTTACCTATGTCGGGAATGCCTGTTAACCCCCCAAAGAAAGTACTATAGTGGGTTAAGGTTAACGAATAACCGGGTATCCCTAGTCACCCAAATAGTTATATAATACAATTATGTCGCATTCTAATTTCGGAAGAAAATGTCCCAAAATATTACAGAATTTCAAAAAGTTAGTTTCTAGGAAGTTGCTCCTTCAATATCATAAATTTAATTTGGCCCGCAATTAACTTTACATGGATGACGAACTTTAATCAGTCAGTGTATATAGGTATGCGTTGAGTGAAATTTGAACAACTATCGAGATACTATCTGAGATCAAATTTGAATATTTCTTATATTTTAACACAATTGGAATTTTCAAAACATATAATGTTAAATACGTTGAACTCGCGATTTTTGTTAATTTTTTTTGTTTATTAAATGGCAGCCATTTTCCTCAGATGTAATCGAAGTGACTAGGCAGCAAGTGACGGTTATAACAGGGATTCAACAACCTTACCTGATCCTGACAAATATATAATTTTTATACTTTACTTGATTGAACAATTTCGTTTCATTTAAGTCTCTGTAACGATAATTGCTAGTTAATTTTTTCCTTGTAAACAGGGACGTTGGGAAGATGAACGTTTAATACAGGATCCCTGCGCAATAAATACGTTTTGGTTCATGTTTGAGTTTTACACACTCTGTTCATTTGTATCACATGGTTAATTGTGTATAATTATGTTATGTAGCAGAAGAATTTAGTGTGTGCTAGATGAAGACGGTAACACGAATGTCCGAAGATGTGTAGTTTTGATGGCCATTCAGACTCTTCTCCCTAACGAGAGACACGGACAGTAGGAGGATTAAACAATATAGCAACATGGTGGAGGGGGCGTAGCGTACTGTCTCGAAGTTTCGACGACGGGAAATAATTTCACCCCATCAATCCCCTCAGTATCTCTACCACAAAAGTGATTGGGTGATATCTTAAGCATCGGTTTATGACCATAGTTTAAGTCCACGAATACTCAACAAAGGCTTTTGTTACTCTAATAAAGATAAAGCCAACAACTCTTGATACCCACTGCCGCTGCGTGGAACTACTTAAATAAGACTCGATCAGAGGAATCTGAAATTGGAAAATTCAAGATTACGTGTTACGACCAACCATGCAAACAGTTTTATAATTAGGAAGCAAGAAAATAATGTTACGGAGACCTTAAATCGGCACTGTGCTACAGGATATCTGCAGTGGTTGGACGACAGATACGTTATTGCTGGAAATCTTGAAAAGTTGAAATAGAAGTTGTGAGGTTGATGGCTAACTCAACAATCAAAACATTTTCTTGTTGTACCGAAGTGATTTTGTGTACACTTGAACATATTCTTGTCATAAATCGTCTTATCCAATCTATATATTTATAAAAATGAATCCCTATTTCCCTTGGTCACGCCATAACTTGAGAACGGCTTTACAGATCTCATTAATCTTTTTTTAAGTTTCTAATACTATGTACCATGTTCTTACGAAAAAAAAAGAAAATTGCGCAAAAAATGGGATAATTTCAGAAAACCTAACTACGAGAAGACTGCTTTCTCTCCCGCCTGGACGATCTTCCATTTCCCCCTCCATATTGCCCGCGCCATATCGATTTTTGTAAAGTTTTGATAGACTAATACGTGGTATACATGAGTTTGGGTAAGACTCAGCTACTACGCCTAGGGAGGGGGGTGGAAAATTTTAAGTAATCATATAAATACATTCTTGAATCAATTAATTTGATAGTGTCTCCTCCGACACTCCTAACGTATAATTCAAATCCCAAAGGGTAGTTTTCTTAGGGGTGGAAGTGAAAGGGCGTCACATAAAAATAACCATAAAATAATCTAGATTGGGATTTAAACAGCTTTAATGTGAGCCACTGAGTTTAATTCTGACATAAAAGATGCAATTTAAGTTACAGATCATCCCCTAAAAAGGGTTGCAAGAGGGTAAAACAGATTTCCGCATACTATCTTAAACCGATAGAACAATTTCGACCAAATTTTGAACAGGTGTTCTTGGCGAATCGAACTCAACACAATTAGGGTAATACACAGCTACAACCACATGGAGCGGGGGCGGAGGGGCGGTAAATTTAAAAAATCCATATACTTCCTTTATTTCCTCAAATAATTTGATAGAGCTTTCAGTTAATTTGTTTGCGTATAATTTCAACTCCATTCATCGTGGGGGTGTAGGGGGCGTCATATGAAAAAAAATTGAAGTTTGGTATCGAAATAGATCCTATCGGGAGTCTTTATTCTGACATTAAATTGCAGTTCAACACCTAACAAGGAGATTGGACAGGGTAAAACACACTACTGCGTGATACATTTAAAGGGTAGAACAATTTTAACAAATTTTGTTTCCATATTCCTCGCTACCCAAAACCCCCTAAGGGAAGTGGGTGGAAATTTTATAAGTAATGAAGGCCCGTATGTAAGTCGAAAATAATTCTTCAGGTCAATAACATTTAGAATGTTTCTCAAACAATGTTTTGTTTATAATTTCAACCCCTTGCAGCATGTGAGGGTGGAAATGAGTCATATGAAAATAACAAGGAGACTATCAAGTTTGGTGTCAAAACCAGTGTAATGCGAATCGCTTTGTTTTACATCATGACTTATAATATACGGTTTAAGTCAAATTTTATCCATTAAAGGGGGAGCATTTATATTCTGTTAGAGTACTGAAATTTTTAGCCCTGCTATTGTACCGGGAATATTTTTAATCTCTAAATATACTGGGAGTTTATTTTAGGTTCATATTGTGCCGTTTTCGATGCCGGTTGAATCTTCTGTTGACAAAGAATTAAATAATGTACCGGGTTTATATAAATAAATACTCAGAAAGTATTATGATAATTTAAATTGTCGACGGGGGTCGTGTATATGTTAATTGATCCACAATAAGCGTTAACTGACCGATTACTGAATCGGAACGGCAATTGGAACGATTAATCATTAGACCGGGATGACCGTCTGGTTGAAGCGGAGCTGCAAAAACGAGGAACGACTTTGAATGGATGGAATCAATACTTCCGGTTTTGACGTGGTTGATAAAATCCTCGTAGAATCTATCCGCTCTTTCGCCGGACTAAACTGGTATCTACTTTGCGTTTCCCTCCAGCTATTTTGCGGAAAGCTGCTTCAAGCCTGTTTCACTGGAATGAATGGAGCTCGTGTACTCAGACCCTCTTACACGTCAATGGAACTTACTTTATTGTTCTAAATTCTCGTGTTAATTCGCAATTATACTTGCTGACCTGGCATAAATTTAAGCTCCGCTATTCAATTTCTGTATTTGTATTTGCATTAAACACTTGAAAATAGGTAATCACTCTATCAATGCTTTCAATATCGCCGAGTGCCTAGACGAAACACACATATTCCGAAGCTTACCAAATATTTTATTTTTAAATATTCATTTTCGAAGAGCTTCGTTATTTTGTAGACAAACTCATGACAGGGTCCAGACTCGATTCGACCCAGGTGCATTTTTCAATACTAGGGAGGCTTTATGACACCATGATTCATTTATTATTTATCTACAAATTATTGATGTTCTCAACAATTGACATTTTAAAGTAGAAATTCCGATATTTATTTCATGCAATTTTCTGTGTCAACCATGTTCTTATTTTTTGATTGAGTGCTTTTACTGACAAAAATTCTCTTCAGTGTAGTCTTAAATTGCATAATACAAATTTAGATCACCATCTGACATCTAGCTTTTGAGAAAGAGTGTATGATTAGTTTATGTTTGTTTCTGTACTCTTTATACAAATTTTAATTCATGCACAAATTGCAATAAAACTTGTTATACATATTGTTATAATATGGTTATTTCATGAACCATGAGATTTTTGACTCGTTGAAAGTAAAGTAAGTCCTCACACTGATTATGATGAGGTAAACATGTCGTTTGGAAAGGTAGACTTGAAAAGGTAGATGTTAAAAAAGTGACGTTCTCGATTCGTGTTAAATCACATCTTTTCTTCTCTATCTAAAATTGGCTTCCCATCTGCGCTCTTGATGTTCTTGTCAATATTTTTCTTCTCTCCGAATGTTTCTTTCACCATGAAATTCAACCGCTTTGAATTTCTCTTAGAACCAAGCCTCTTGGGCTGCTTTGTATTTCCTACCTCATTCTTAGAATTTCTGTACTGATCTTTACAATTTTCATCTCTCGCGTTTTTAAATTTACGCCTTTCATAAATCATTTTTATTATATATAGTGTTATCCATACATTCCTATTGGTCTCAGATATTTTTCCTATTTTTCGTCGGCAGCTCTAGTCATTATTCTTTCAAAACAGTCAATTGCTCTACCATATTGTTTCTTTCTTCCTTTTTTCATTAATGTACTCTCGATTTCGTCTATGAAACTCTGAAAGACCTACTGTTGTTCCAGTTTTTATAATTACCATCTCTTTGTTCTAATCCCATTCTTGAATTACTTGATTTTGAGCCTGTATTTCATACTCTAAGGTTTATGGTCTGAGGACCCATCTACTCCTAGGTAGATTTTGCAGTCAAGCACCTGATTCCTATACCTCTGTATCGCCATTATGTAGTCCAATTGATGCTTACACGTTTCCTCGGCTCCTTACACGTGTACAGTCTTTTTTCATGATTCTTAAACCAGGTATTTGTCACTACCAATATTTGCTTCATGCAAAGTATACTAACCTGTCTCATTTCTTTCACCATGTTCATAGACCCTAACTATATAACCTTCTCATACCTTTCCTATTACCGCGTTCCAATCACTCATTATCATCAAATTCTCGTTTTTTCTGACAAACGTAATTATTTATTCGTATATTTTCTCAATCTCTTCTTCCTCAGCGGACCTTGTATCATTGTCGTTGTCTGTGGTTTTTTTATCTAACTTTATGGTAACATTCCACTGTATTGTTGATAATTGATTATTCGTTGCCTTAGACATTTATTCATTATAAGACGTACTCTCCATTCCCTCTATTTGCTTTCGTGCTAATCTTCCTATATTCATTCGATCAAAATTCTATTTCCTACTATAGCTAACTTTCCACGTCCTTTCTTAAATTCTCTAACCTACCAGCTCGGGTTAACTTCTGACATTGTACGGTCTGATTCGTTGAACGTCACTCTTTGTCTTTCTGACATCCTCCCGAGTGGTCCCCGCTCTGAGATCCGAATAGGAGACTATTTTATTTCCGGAATATTTTATTTGAGAGGCTGCCATTATATTGTTAGCATCTAGCGTTGCATGCCCGCGGGAAATTTAAACACGGCAGTAGTTTTCCCATTAAAGTTGTTCCAGCCATGCTTTTGTGTGCTAACGTTGAGACATTCCTGGGCCACTATTCTCGAGTCTCAAGCAGGCAATATTGACGAATGTTGCCCCTCACCAAGCTAGTTTTTCCGACCCGAAAAATAGGTACCACCCGTATTGTAGTAGCCGCCCCCACTTCGCAACCTGGGGAGACGTCCGTTGGAGGACTAACATCACCATACGACTATTTTACACATACATACTCATATACACCTACATTTACACAGACATATGCATACATATACATATATATACAACCCTGCTCTCTGTTATGTATTACCATATAATTTCACCTTCATTATCAGTATTGATATCTTCACCCTCGTCTTCACATAATTCTCCGTTATCTTTAACCTTACTATAATCTTTTCATTACTTACGTCCTATAAAAATTATTTTATTAATTAAAAACTATTATATTTTAAATAGCAAAAATTAAAGCCAATACTTCCAGTATTGTAACGCGTATAAAATTTCAGATAAATTAAGTTAACATTTTGTGTAAAATTCTGTAGAGAACAGTCCTGAGGTATTCGCAAGGCAGGCACCATTCCGTGGATAAACCAGACAAGACAAGCAAAACAATAACTTGTAGCCTGACGGGTGCAGTCTTTGTCTCAAAGGTATATGCGTCTCACCGAAAAAAACCAGTTCCCCCAGGATTGAATTTTGGAGAGGAAGGGTAGGAACGCCAACCCCATTGGAGGACCTGGGAAAAATAGAAAGAGCAGGAAGACGAACCACGTTTGAGGAGAGGTTAGTTTTTGAGGTAGAAAGGACCTCGCCAGGGAATTCAAAAAGTAGAGTCGGAGGTGAGAGGACGTCACGACTGACTAGCTTCGATTCAGAGCTAAGAGGAGAAGCGGCCTGCTTGCAAGAACAAGGAAGCTACACAAAAATTCGAGGCTTGCCGACTGTCTCTATGCTGACCCGGAAGCTGCCTTTGTGTAAAACCCAGGAATGCCGGTCAACAAAGAAACTTGGAAAGACGCATGTTCAGTAAGGAACCAAGGCAATAATCTCGCTCTGCTATGTGTATAAACAAGTGATACAGCCCTGAGGGAAAGTAGATTCTATTAGTAAGTCTCTTGCAATATAATTTCTAATTAAGGCTGAGCTAGGAAAATTAAATTCATTAAATTTAAATATTGTAATCTTGCTTTTTAGTTTGTTAAGAATAAAAACTGTTAAAATTTCAAAGTAGATATTTATTGGCGCCCAACCCATCTAAATATAACTAATATTTAATATATTTATAAATAATAAAAATACACGTCACAGTATAGGATATGTCAATATTTTCTACTTTACACACAGAATTCCTAATAACTACATTTTAACACTATAAAAAATCTGTTATTCAAAGTTTCCTCCCTCGTCACTTCGGTCGGACACTACATCACCTGTAGCCACCAATCAGATGTTGTCCACCAAAGTCTTCTATTGGCTTGCAGTTTTGACAGTTACAGTCAATAGGAATAATCATATAATACGTCTTTCCAGCCGTTATTCTAATTAGCTACGGCCACTACCGGTAGCATCCCTAATGTTTCTACGGCCGATGTTTCTCAATGGGCTGCTCTCGTTAGAAAAGCAAGGGAAGGTCTATTGTACATGGAATGCGTCCTGCGACCTCCCACATTCTGAAACGGGCAAGAAACAGATGAACTTTATTTAAGCTTTCCACTCTATTACAAACCAAGCAATTAATAACTTAACGAAATAGTGAATATTCGGCTCGAGAACTATTATGTCAACTTTAGCCTGTTACAATCCGAGAATGGTACAGTGGATCATCCGTTACTATCTTAGCACCGAGGAGGAAATTATTTCAAAGCACTCCTCCGTATATTTTATTTCGATAAGTTCACATTTGCTTGGACTGGAAGACCAACGGAACAGCTTTAATCCACCCACTTGAACGTCCTGCGTGAAAAATATGAGGTGTTTTTGTTTTCCTGGGAAAACAGGTGTTTTTAATCAATACATTAACCCATTTTTTAAGTTATTCGCCTAATAAATATCTAGTGTTTTACAATACAGTACATCGTAGATTATTTGCTGTCCTTTCCCTTGTGATAGTGTTTATAATTATTATATATTAAAAAATTTAAAATAAAATATATAGGAATTTGATTTACAGAATTGTACTGGGTAACGAGGCGTGAATACGATGTGTCCTAATCTTCTGGGCAAGTCGCCCTAAACTTACCAGGTTGCTACAGGTAGTTAATAACACCATAAATGTTGATGGCATTTTAAATTTTTATACCAAGCTTAACTAGTTTTGCTTAAATATTTAGTACAGAGAAATGTTACGGACTAATGGTTCCTTAAAAATGTATCTCTCATCATACACTGTGAGGTATAACTATTATGACCATCTGACCGCACTAGAGAACGATATAGCCATATTCAGTTTGATAAAGGGATGATCGTAGCCGTTCGAAACATTGGAACCAGTGTCAGCAAAACGACTGCACTTGTGAACTGTTTGACAACAGCAGTTATTAGTTTACAGAGAGTGGACAACCAGGCAAGAAACCTGGTCCCAACGCCAGGTTTGTGGGCCTCACATGCTACTCAATGCTCGAGCTGAAGGGATACTTGCTAGAGTTGTCCAGTACAAGAGTACGTCTAATAGTGGATAATCTTAATCAAAGACTGAGCAAACTGTTGGCAGCCCATTATACAATAGGGCCTATGGAAGCCAACGACTGTTTACTTTGAACAAAAGCAGATGTCTTCATTTCGCAAAGAGGCACAAGGATTGTACAGTAGATGCCGGGAAAAGTGTCGTGGTCTGATAAATCGTGATTTCAAGTGCACCATGCAGGAGCCAGAGTTTGAATACGTAGAAAACGACAAGAATGCATGAACCCCATCAGCACTGCCAGAACACTTCAAGCTGGTGGCGGTAATATTACGGTTTGGAGAACGTTTGCTTTGCATGGTATGGGCCCTTTGATTCCTGTGAAATAACATCAGAATACCCAGTACCATCAAATATTAAGGAATTGGAAAATGCAGTTCATCAGATAAGTCTTTGGCAATTAGCCAGATATTAAGATTTTCCTAAAGGCTACAGCAGCTTCTTTAGGTGCTGGTTGGGACGAACTGTTTTTTCGTTAAAAACTGTGACGGGAAAGAATGGCTACAGGACGTATCTGCTCTAAATCATTGGCTGGACACAACTTGGCCTAGGACTGGCGAGACATCTAGAAATACTATATCTCCTTCAGCTAATACTTGGATTCTAAAAGTTTCTTCTTCCCTACCTCGTGGTACGGAATCTTCTCCTCTCTAAACTTCCTTCCACACCATCTCCTATTAATCTCTTATTTATTCTCCTTTTTCTAATAGTAACCAGCATATTTTTAAATAAATTGTTTAGATATTTCAGAATTACGACCAATTGGAGAATTACAGCCAACGGATACGAGCAATCTGTGTTCGCACATACTTTATTAGTTGCAGTAGCTCATAGTTCAGATTAGCTATGTCTGTTTCAAGCTTCCAGAAGTATATTTATCACGGACCAGCATTTAGACATTTAGCTAAGTCAAGAGACATTTCGAGGATTAAGCTTCATTGTGTGCAAACGTATTTTCCGAACGTGAAGCAGAAGGAAGCAATGGGCTGCGACTTTGAGATTTTCCGTGGGAGGATCGGCATCAGTGCCGTACGGTGGATATATGTGCGGGTAAACGGCGAGAGTAACTATTACTCTTTTAGCCTGTTTACTTCTGCCACTTGTAGCTAACTTTTGAGGGATACGGTAACACCTACTGAATCAATGGGGGCTAGGTTTGTTGTTAGGGAGGATACACGCGATTTATAACCTCTGCTCCTTCATGGCCTCGTGGCGTCCGTGAACATAATTCTCCTAGTACGCGGAAGGAAGGCCATGTGGTTCTCCGAGGGGTTAGTCAGGGAATTGGATTCCCGTTCTTACCCAGTAACGGTAGCTGAGACTAACTCAAGGTGTCATCGAGTCGTTTGCATTCGAGACTTCGCCGGGGATTTCAGGCGTGGTGTCGAAATTGTTTTTGGGACCTCCGGTGGCGTACTGACTCCCCGCACTTTTAGTTATCTGATGATGAAACTGACAGTATTGGCCATGCTGTTAGAATAATGTATTCCTAGCTTTGGATGGTCAACTCCTCCCCTGCGGGGGCGACCTTCAGATCGTAAATTCTGAAAGGAGCTATGCGCGCGGTCGATCAATACCGTCCTTTTGGGAAATTGGTACCTCGGTATACGTGGGGTCTCCGGAAGTTCCAAAGCACACCTGATGGTGACTTGCCCGCGTCCCATGCCATGCACACAGGTGATAGACTCGAGGTAGGAGTAGTTTGCGGGCACAATTTCACTTCTTTTCCTCCCAAGGGTTAAGGACCATTCCTGCTGAGGTTTATTAATATAGACGCCCCCCCCCTATTGTCTCCTCTTTTGAGGAGAGTCTTCGAGAAAAAATGCCGGTGGGAACCAATCGATTATAGACATCAGAACCGACAATCGTGGTAAAGATGACTGTGTCGGAGTCAACGATGACTGAGGCACAACGCTGATTAGAAAAGATGTTAAGCGATAGTAGGGTAAGTATTAGGAAAAACTCTTTACACTTTCTGAAGGTAAATTGCTGCCAAATAATTAACAAAGTTGATGATTTATGGAACATAGTCAATACATACTAACAATATGTACTAATTGGTACGGAATCGTGGTTACCTTTAAATATAAGTGATGCCGAAATTTTTGTTGCGGTCTGTGTGACATCAGACAACGTTGCTCTACCGTCCCCTGCACCCCCGCTTGTGAATAAGGGCCAGTATTGGCCGCGCCCTTGAGCTGCGCAGAAGTCCATGGGCCCGCGAGAAGTTCGAGTTCTTCATCACAGGTTCCCCTCACCTCACACCTGTTACTACAAAACCGACCACAAGCCACTCGTCTTCCTGCTGAGACATAAGCCTCTTAACGAGCTATCTCCCAGGTACAGCTCCGGCGAAAAAGTTAAATGCGTTTTGCATATTCAATTGAGAATGTTGCAGGTAAAGCCCTCTTGTCACCTGACACGTTGTCCAGTGCGCCCATACCGACGACATCCGGTGATGGTGACCTTCTAATTGACGCCGAGATGGAAGTCCACGCTAAATCAGTCGTCGCGGACCTACCCTACAGCTTGTCCGAGAGGCCCAGCAGCGAGACGCCCAGACGCAAGTTGCCATCAATGTCGACTTCGGGACATTCTTCCGGGTGCGGGTTAATTGACTGGTCGACGGTTTGCTGGGCACGGTTCTTCGTTCTCCGAGAACTGAGACTGCATCGGGGTCATCTGGGGGAGCACAAGTGTTTGGGCCGCGCGCGCGATAGCGTACTTGCACCTACTGCGAAGTATCATCGGGAACCCTCCAGGGATCAGCTAGTGCCCCGTTATTAATTCTCATATTTATTGAAAAAAGACTAAATTTAAACTCTTGAGATAAATATAGTTTAGTGTACTGTAGTTTAATGTAATACAGTCAAGTGATCAGTGCTCCGAACTCTCAAACAATATATTTAAGGGAAATAGTAAAATAGTTTCCCTGTTTTCAGATATATTTCCCATTGTCCTCTTTTTCAGGGAACATCAATGTTTATATATATATATAATGTAAAAACGCAGGTGCCTGCTGATTTTGGTTCTATAGTGTAATTGTAAAGTGCAGTTTGGCCTACAATGTATAAAGTTTTGTGCACGACAGTAGAGGCCAACAACAACGCAGAATTGGCTAAAGTGTGTTAAAAAATCCCCGCAAGGGGAACCCCCACGGGAATCTCCTGCGGAGCATGTCTATAAAACGGTGGCGGGAAAGTCCCACTGGTGGGTGTGAAAATCCTGAGGGAAACCCAGGGATTTTGTGGTGAAATCGGGCGGTGGGGAACTCCCGGGGCGAGAAGTTAAGAAGGAGACGTTGGGAGGCTAAGAGGTTTAGGACGGGAGAAGGGTCGACGAGTTTCAGTTGGGGAGAAAGAGGAGAGGAGAGAGAGGAGACGAGATTTGCACCTGGATCACACTACATTCCTCGAGGTAAAACACCTGCAAGACGCACTAGAGACAGAGAGACGCGGAAACATTCGTGAAGTTGAATGTTTGTAGGAGCAGTAAATTTAGGTAAGTTCACCAAAGCTGTGAAACTTGCTCATTGTGCTGATTGTATAAATTTAAATGATTGTTTTTCTATTTTTCAGTAACTGCGTACTTCACTTGCCGAGAGACCCAAAATCCCCTGAGATATTGTTTCATGTAAGCTTTGCAAAGTTTATAAATATAAAATTTTCAAACCATTTAAAATTTGTTCATTAAATAAATTTTAAACCTATATATATATAGTAACATGTAAAGTTACAGCCCCAACAAAAATCAAGGCAAGCTACGACTTGTTTACGTGCAAACATAGACGCAGACTGATTGTTGATCTGGTGACGTCGACGCTGACGTAAGCGTATGCGGGAGATATGGGCTGAGCACGGTGCGTTCACGTGTTCAGGCACTACAAATGGCCGACGTTGCGAGGGATTTTGTAAACGTGTGATTGGTAGTTTAGGTCAGGTGACCATACCTGAGCAATGACGTAAGCCAGGTAACAATTTGCTAGGCAGTCGACGCCAGAATGTGCTCTTAGACGCATGTGCGGTGGCCCGCGAATCCACGAGGTCACATACTGATAAAGGGGTATTGAATCAACCACAGATTCAGGTGGTAATACACCGAGTGGTAGTTGAAGTCCGTGTCGAGTGTTTGATTAGTTATTTCGACGAATTTTGAGAGTTTTAGTGGTTTCGGCGAGGAGTCTCCGGCAGAAGACAGTCGTTAGTGGGTTAGTGGAGAAGTAAGTCGTGTTTCGTGGGCTGCGATGTTTATCAGCCAGCTGGCGTATAAAGGCTAGCGAGTATGCCACGAGTATTTGGTGCACGGAGTCGGATCACGTTTAATACCGTGTAGTCGTTTTGGATAATTGGGTAAAGGACGAGTGATTGAAAGGATTGAATGAGTGACCACGCCCTGATTTGTAATGGTCTGATTTGAATTAAACCTTTATATTAATCTTTTGGAGTTTTTATGAGCAAAAACTACCTATAATACTTCTGGTCCAAGGACTAAAATCGTATATCGATGGAGAGCTGAGCTGACCGGAGAAACGAGCCATCGCTACAATATATATATATAGTCCTTTTTCAAAAATTTTCATCTAAGTGACGCCGAGCTGGAATTCCACGCTGAATCAGTATATTTATTCATCACTGAAATACTGTCAGGTGTATGTATGATTGGGGTTGTAGTAATATAATTCAATTACTTATTTATAGGTTATTTGTTAATTATTATTAACAGCTTTGAACTATTAGTCACTGCAAGTCCTATTATCTGCCAATATAAAAACATCCATAGATAATTATGGCTTGCACTGATAACGAGATTGTTAGTTGCGGAGCTGTCGCTCAACAGACGTGGGTAATTGAATCTGGGCAGCCTCGCAAGTATTTCGGTGTAGACTACCTTGAGAGAATGTTCGACGCACACTTGAGGAACATGAAACGCTGTTTCATCAATCAAACCGCATTTTAAACCTGTATTTATTGACTCACCTGCTCTCGTACGTTCGGGGCATATTTTTTAAAAGAAGGCGGCGGCTTTCCTTACTTAAAAAATACTTTTATAATTTTAATTATTTCATAAAAAACTTTGTCGTAAAAACTGTTAAATATTCATATTTCATTTTCCAATGACCATATACAGCGAGATCCAGTGATCAAGATAGAAATATAAAGGAATATTGTCTAATATATTCCTAGCATTATGACACGGTGGAGTGTGATAGTGAGTTGTATTGTGAAACAAGTTTCATCAGTGCGAGTGTCTAAATTTTTCCAGTCTACCCCGGGCCTAACACACCTCAATCCGTATACTGTTTTAAGTTGTGTCGTGACTGGAAGCTTTGTAAAAGCCGTAAAGCCCAACATTCCTAATCTGCCACATCCTAATCATCCCACTGCTACCAATTCTCTTGTTCCTTTGGTATCTTATCCGTGACTGCAAGGATCCAGTGCGTCAAGTAACGGAATTAGTCATGTGTGGCAATCAGTGTACTAACCATCCAGCACGTGTACTTGTATGGAGGCCGTGTGGGCGTTGCTAGGGCGGCAGACGTATTTGCCGCTGTCGGCTGCCGTCGCCCTCTGCACGAGGAGACGCGACGTCGTCTCTTCCCCTTTATCCGTCGCCACGCTCACTCCTCCTCTGGCTGAATCGTAGCTTATCACCTGTAACACAATAACAACAACTTGCCTCTGGTCAAAGTTAACAACCAATCTAAAAATAAATCGATTTCTGAAGATAGAAGCTGCCAAACAAAAGACGGAAGGTGTCACATATTTTTCAGGACAATTATAATTTATATTTTTGATTCTAATTTTAAAAATTATTACTGCTTTTCATAAAATTTTGTTTTTTTTCTGCTTCCTGTGAAATACTTTCTGTGCGTCACAAATATAAAGATATTTTTTTGGGGGGGTAACAGGCTACATGAGGGTGATCCTGAAACAGGCAACTCCCCTTTAATATCATAGGAAGGGAATTGAAAAGGGGGGATGCGGAAGGTAGAGCAAGGTAGCCAAGGGTTAATTAGGGCCCCCGGGCTATGGTTTAAGGATCCTACCCGGTGTTTCACCTAAAGAGATGCAGGGAAAACCCTAGAAAACCTGCATCAGGTAGGTCGGGCATAGGGTACTATTCTCACGCTCTTCCGAATGACAGGAGACGAGTTTGCTGTGGGGACGCAGCATTCCCTTCTCCGTTTCTCCACCAGACTGATCCAATGAGATAAGCGGACAGCTCTTGCCTAATGCCCAAGGTCTTCGACCCCGGTACATATACCTCCTAAAATAGGTGAAGGTGTCTCGGCATATGAAAACTTTGATAAAAAGTACCCAGAGTGCGAGGCATTCCCGACATGATCAGGTGAGCCCCGCAGTCACTCTGGGAAGAAGCGCCTGCGAAAATACTCCCGCAGCGCCGTACCTATAAATATAAAGGTATTATTCTTTTTGTTCATAATCAAGATTCTAATACCTTGCAGCGCAGTAGAACCCGCGTCCAAATTTTTATTTTAATTTACGGGAACTTAAATACCAAATATTCCGGCATGAGCAAGTTGTTTGCCAGGAAGAAGGGGTTTTTCCGCCCGCCGTCTCGCCTTTCGGAATAAACAACAAAGGGGCTGCGACTGACACCTGGACGAACGTCGCCGTTTCGGAATGTCTTATAATCTGCCTGGGAATTTGGTGACCGGGTGGCGTGGTTCCCCAAATGAAACAAGGGATATGATTGGAGAGTATCCATCCCTGCCACCTTAGTGATAGGTGTCGGATAAGTGGGGACAAGGCTTTAAAGAGGCTGGCGGAGACAATTTAGAGAATGTTGGAGAGATTTTTGCAGAAGATTGGAGAGATTTTTGCAGTAGATTGGAGAGATTTTTGCAGTAGATTGGAGAGATTTTTGCAGTAGATTGGAGAGATTTTTGCAGTGGATGGAGAGAGGAGATTGAAGGAGAGTGGAGAAACAGATTTAACAGATTTGGGAGATTGGTGAGGTGGCAGCGGCGACCATGCTTTGATCAGTCCAGGAAGCAGGGAAGAAAGGTCTTAGCAACAAGGGAAGGCAGACTTGGTGTTATCGTCGACCGGCCGCTTCAAGTTCCACAACACGGAAATTACAGCGAGACGCCTATGAAGACAACTCAGGTTCGTCAACGAACTGATCTGCTACACGTGATCACCCAAACCATTAATACCCTGAGATTATAATGAATAAATACATATTTAAACTCAATAATTAATTTCATTAAATAATAACCCCCCATCATTTACAACCTTCAACTGCAAGTATTAGTTTTATAATTTTTCAAGTACTTAAGGTGAAAAAAAATGTAAAGTGCTCAAAAGTGACAATTTTTAATAACTGTATGAAGTTCTTAGTAACAAAAATATTTTTTGCCCATAGTTTTATTCGATTTCAAAAATAATACTGACTATTGATACCAATGGTCTGCCCTACATATACATGTAAAAATACATGCTAAAATGTATTCAACTAAGTAACGCAAGGAACTATTTAAAACTGCCAAATTTTTAAAATAATTTTCAAAACATCTGAATTACAAACAAGTATACAAAAACAAAATTTGGTAAATTGCTACATATACGCGATGTTAACACGCAGTTTAAATTTCCCCTCAGTAGCAATTCATTTACCGGGATTTCAAATTTCAGTCCCCGCGTCCCTTAAATTAAAGGAATAAATGTAAACAAATGTGACTTCCAATGGCATACTACACAGGTGTAATTTATCAAAACTTATATCTACGAATGTCAATTCCATTCAGTACCCTGATTTTACGAAGTGAACTGTTCTCTGTGTATATAACAAGGAAATGTGAGCAACAGATATGCCTGTGAATTTGTCAATTTAATCAACGATATCCAATATTAAATATTAAACTTTAGTGATTACATTTTACTTACATTTCTCGAGATTTTTTTTACTTATTTTAATTGTCAAAACTACATTTCACTGTCAGACTCCCGCAAAACGGCCGATAATTACAAACTGAAAATTTGTAAATCCTCCGGGAAGCTTGATTTCTCCTGGAGGCTGCAAGCGCTCTCCTCTACTATTGTGTATATTTCTGTAACATTTCTCCCTCAGCCGTAATATTTTCAAGCGTTTGATTCTGATAAACACTTTCATAAAGTTCCAATACCGACTGACTGACCTGGAAAAGCTGTCGCCTTAGGTAGGGTTGATTAAGTGAAAAGGTTAACGTTCCAAAAACCAATACTCTTGATGCCGCTTAAATCACATGTTGACCACGAAATTTATTTGGAACTATACACTTTAGCGGACTAAAATAATTACCCGGTAAACGTCTCCGAAAATTTTAACTTTCTCACCGGACCTCAATTTCAGGTAGGACACACACGAGGAAGGAATTCTGACCAACAACAAGAAAGCTGGACCTCCGCTACTCCACCACAACACAGACTGTTAACGACGGCAGAGAATGTTCGTGAAAACGTTGAGTTTATTTATAAGCCTGATCCGGTTGGTTAACCTTGAAGAATTCTACACCGGTAAAGTTTACGTTCATTAAAACAATTGACAAGTTTCACGCTTCTCCATAAAACACTTTAAATATAACGATGATCTGAGTGTGAACGGGGGCTATAGCTTCTGTGCAGTTCTCTCATTATTATGTTCTTGTTGTAGTATTCAGTCCTGAGACTGGTCTGATGCAATCCTCAACGTTAACCTATCTTGCGCAGGCCTTTCGTTTCCGCTTAACTAGCACATCGCACATCTTCCATAATCTCCTTACCGCATTCCATCCTTGGCCCCCTCTTGTATTCTTACCCCACAAACTTCCCTCTAATGTTAATTTTACAAGACCCTGATGTCTTAAAACGTGGCTTATTAATCTATCCCTTCTCTTGGTGAACGTCCTCCATATTGCTCGCTCTTCCCCTATTCTATTTAGAACTTCCTCGATAGTTACTCTATCCTCCCATCGGATTTATAACATTGTCCTATAGCACCACATTTAAAGGCTTCTGTTATTTTCATTTCCGCAACTCCAATCTCCAACGTTTCGCACCCATATATCGCCACGTTACATATGAACATTTTTAGTAACGACGTCCTAATAGTCACACATATATTACACGTAACTAAATTTGCCTTTTTCGCGAAAGCCTTCCTTGCCTGTGCTATCCTACTCTTCATGTCTACTATACTTCTACCATCCCTAGTTATTACGCTTCCAAGTAGTAGAATTCATTGACTTCCTTCAAATTATCACTTCCCAATCCAACAGCCTTTGTTAATCCACTGTTTCCCATACTACACTCTAAAACTTGGTTTTCCCTCTATTAATCCTAAAATTGAACTGTTTCTCCATGACCACGTTCATGCCATTTATTACGGCTTCCAAGTCTTCTTCTGACTCCCCTAATTCTACAATATCGTTGGCAAAGCGTAGGGTTTTAATTTCTTCTCCTTACAGTATGATTCATTTTCCATATTCAGTTTTAACTTTCTTCATCTCTTGTTCTATGTACAAGTTATACAGCATGGACGACAGACTGCATCCTTACATACTCCTTTCTTGAGTTCTACTTTCTTTTCTTGATCTTCAATTCTAAATACTGCTGACTACCGTCTGTAGAGGTAATGTATAAGCCTTCTTTCTTGATATTTTATTCCTTGTGTTCCTAACTCGCATTGTATTTGACCTTCCATCCTCTTATGTACTATTTTTGTATTCCATTTGTGGTGTTTACTCTTTGTTTACACCGCAAAATATTATATTATTATAAGAAGGAACTGTTAAATAATAAAAAGAGTATATTTAATTTGAATATATTGAATTTAATTATGATGATAATAAAAATCGAAATCGTGGTATTACAATATAAAATTTCAAAATAAATATAACTCAAATTAAGTTTTAGTAAAAATATGAATTTACGAGTAAATGTATTATCAAATTGGCTCAGTCGGTAAAGCAAAAAGAATCTATGCAGCTTCTAAACGGCTGCTCCCGGGAACGCGGGTGACGAACGATATAATTGAAATAAAAACAATCGCGAATCAACGAGAATGGTTTAAGTGGAAACCGGGTAAAAATGCCGTTACCAGATGTTCTGCGTGGTGACGTCGTTCTTGGTTTGCCGTTGCCGGAGGTTCCTTTGCTGGATCACGTCTTCTAGATCCTCTAGCGCCCCTTCTTCAGATTAAATCTCCATCAAATGTTATCTTTTTGTTTTCCGTACTCCCATCCAATGAATCTTCTTTCTCAAAACATGCCGAATTTAACTTTTACGCATGTTGCTTTTTCAGCAACTGCTCTCTTATCCCGTCTTTCTCAGGACAGCTCCCGGGACCAACTGTCCAAATACAATGCACTCCAGACAATAAATAATGTTGTAAACGGCGACGTTTCCCACCTACTTGGCCTTGACCAAACCACCCTCGCTTTTCGTCATGCTGTACGCAAATACCGAAAACAAAATTATTTTTGCTTTACCGCTTCAATGTAGGGGCCATGAGTCACCACATATTGGATCAGGCGGGCAACTACCTCCTAAAACTCTTGGAGACACGGAGAAGGGAATGCTGCGACCCGACAGCAAACTCGTTTCCCGTCATTCGGAAGGGCGTGAGAATAGAACCCAATGCCTGACTGACCTGATTTCTACGGCTTTCCCTGCATCTATTTAGGTGAAACTCCGGGTAGGATCCTTAAACTGTAGCTCGTGGACGGTAGTCAACCAGTGTCTACCTTGCTCTACCTTCCACATCCCCCCTTTCCAATTCCCTTCCTAATGCTATGAAAGGGGAGTTGCCTGCTACAGAATCACCCTCATGTAGCCTGTTAACCAAAAATATATATGTATATTGCATGCATGAGATACTAAATTAATTGTACTGTGCTGTTCGCATCTATCAGCCCCAGTCTTTGGTATGGTTATAATTGCTCAAATCTCCTGGTATTCTTCCTTTTTCATAGATTCTCGTTATAATATTTAACAAAATAAATTACTTTTGTTAATAATCCTTTGAAATATAAAGTAAACCTGTTCATTTCTTTGTGACCATCTCGATATATAAAAGTATATATAGTCCTCCCAGCGTTGCAAAATTTGAACAAATTAACCGGGCATGTTTAATCACATAACAGCCGAATCCAAAGTACGGAGCTGGTTAATTGCTCTACCTTTTTGGAGCCATATTTGGTCTTTAAACTAACAAATGCGTAATTGAGTGTTGTCACAGAGGCAGAGATCGACGAGTTGAACTGTTTTGATGAGAACCATGGGCTGATTTAGGATAACATTGAATGTTATGAAACGGATTATTGAAACAGTATGAAGAGAAAAGATCGTGTTGCGGGTCAGGTAAATTATGCTTACCTTGTCACTGTCAACACGATATGACAACTAACATGAAACAGGTTCTTTAAATGAAGCGTCTGTAGAAAATTCCTTATTTAACTATACAAAAATGTGAACGAGTGCTGAATAATAGCATTAATATCATTATCGATTCAAACACTAAGAAACAGAGTCTCTAATTATTATGAAAGTTGAACGAGTAGTTGCTCGAGGCCTTCGAAAAATATGCCATTGAAATATGTGGGAAGAACTATTAAAATAAATAATATTAAATGAGGACATCTTCACGAATATATATTATCAGTTACTTTTATTTACTTTATTACCAAAGTTCAAAAACATTTCGAAAATAATTACTAAAATCATATCTACCTCTATATCGGCTCAGAAGATGTTCCATTGTTTGCATAGTCAAATTGCTGGATGGAACCTTTCACACGCCGATTTCGTGTCTGAGATTCGAGTATCCAATTCAGAAATGAATGGCGACTGTCGCCAGGTAGGTTCACTAGTAGTACTTTTCAAATGGGAGCCCATTCTGTTTTTCAGAGAATAAGAGTAGAGAAATAGACAAAGTAACACTTCCGCGTCAACAAACGCTTACTTCATTTGCGTGGAAAAAGCTATGGAGCGTAGCAATTTGATTGGAACAACCTGAAATGATTCCAATTTATTTATAATATTAAAGAAACTGACCCCAAAAATATTTTGTCAGCGCAGATATTAGACTTTTTGCCTATTTAAAAATGTCCACCCTCTAAACCCCTGCCGCTAGGGGGTGGTAGCTGTGCCTCATCACCACTTTGTCTACTTTCACTTCGCGGGGAACATAAAAGCAGTATGTTTCAGAAATTCTACATAGGTTGTGTACGAAATATGGTCGTTTAGATTTGTTTGCGGAATATACAAACTTACAGACAGCTTAGAGCTTATAGAGATTGTTGATAAAGGATAGCGTAACCCAGTACGATCAGAATGAGGAAAATTCATCTACTGTCGGAACAGTTAATAATACAAAACTGAATATGATATGAAAAACATTGTTTAGAGTATTCAGAATTTTGGATTGTTAGTCCCGAGGTTTTAAACGAACTTTATACCTTTCAACTTGGTGATCAAAAGCGAACATTATGTGAAGAATTCTATTCAGTTTGGTAAGAATTGAGGAAATTGGTTGTGGAATCTCAGAAGTTATATTCTATGTGGTTTCAGTCATTCATAGTGCGTGTAGCAGACGCATTCCAATTTTTCATTGAAATATTTTAGGCGCATAACGGATATCCTTAAACATATATTAACCACAATCTTTTTCAATATCAAGATCTATTGTATGAACAAGATGACTCTTCTATCCCCCCAGTTGTAGCAAACGTTTTTGCTATATTTTGGAGATAAAGACAGTGCCTACAATAAAATGTCGTCTTCCGATTATTCTTATATGTTATGACAATATGGAATAGATAAATTAAATGAATTCGTACATGTTAGTACCTTAAACGGTAATATAGTTATTTGTCGATTATTAGAAATTATGATTTACAAGAAAACGTATGGAAAATTTTGACACGCAATTTATGGAACGTCGACACATACGAATTTTTTTAATTTTAATCCAAAGTTCAATCAACAACTAATTCATAAAAGTAGTATAATAATAATCTTTTCATACTTTCGTCGTCAAAATAGCAGAGTCCAGAGTTTGAAGCCTCACCGTGCCCATTCTAAATGACCTACATTATTCTGAAATGTCTCATTTATGCATAATTTAATGCAATTTTTTTGATACGTAAACGAATTTTTTAAAAGCATTTAATACATGCGTTTTGGCCAAGAAACTGAAAAAAGTTAGGGTTTATTTTGTCTTTCTTTCATATAGCTCGACTTTGATAAAGGTCAGGGGGCAGGGATGCCACCCTACTTTACCTTCCTGCTCCAATAAATCTTTCCTTTCTCCCTAAATTATTTTAAAAATTGTACAAAATTTTGGAGCGTTGATACAGCAATGAACGTATATTTTAACCACTACAAGAAAAGCTTTGTCCCACACTTCTGTGATACGCTGTCTAAGAGTTAGTAGAGGTGCACTGATTAATTAATTTTTAAAAAGTGAGAAACAGATGATTCAAACCTTACACTGCCTTCTGTTTAATTTTCAGACCAATTGAAACAATAGTTTGAAATATATGGGTTGTCAAAATCGATCTATATGAAAAAAAGACAAATTAAACTCAGACTTTTATCAGTTTTTTCGCCACAACTCAAGTGTTAAAAGCATTTAAAAAAATTAATTTACATATCATAAAATGGCATAAAATTAAGCGTAGACTGAGACCTCTCACAATAACGTAGGTTATTTCGAATGGGCACAACTCAGGGTTGTACTATTTCGACGATGACAGTAGGTCTTAAAACATGAGATCCATAAAAATGGACTGAAATTTTCAATAATTTAAGATATTTCAGTTGAATGGGCACACCCTGTTAAAAAAGGCATTCCGAAAAGAAAATAGTAAAAAGAACCAAAGAATGTGGGGTCATAATTTGCGACATCAGCTGACATCACAATGGTAAAATTGAAACTCTCCTAGCCAAATGTAATATTATAAGGGGGGTTCTTCCACCAACAAAGTTGAAACAAACAATGTGCATGTTAAAAGATATTTTGGGTTAAAACAGTTGCCAGGAATGATGACCAGCGCTGTGTTGAACACCAAAAGCATATTCGTCTGAAACACCTAAATCATCAGTGGCCGAACATACACTGATGACAAGACTCAAGACGGAAGGCCGTGAATTCTACAAGAAATTGTTTGGAAGCTTTCGAAATTATGACATATAAGAACCTTATCAACAGCCATTGCTGTTCCAAATTAGAACGGCTTGGGATACGATACTTACCGTCAAATCTCCAGCGTCTAGAAACAACAGCGGAGGCGATTAAAAGATCTAAATTAGCTGTAAATATGATTGGACATCACAAACGAAACTATATATATATAATATATTGTAGCATTACAATGTTTATATAGGTTTATTATTTTGTTTATGTTATTAAGTTGTTATGTGCATAAATATTTCTCGGGTTTCCACTCGGGTGCAGGTGCGATGAAAACGCGACGTTTCGACGACCAAGTGCTCTGTCGTCATCTTCAGGCTGAGTGTTGAGACTGTGTCGATTCACGGTATATGTATACTACTCTAGTCCCTAAGAACCGAGGCTGGTGTCAGATTGGTTCCAATCAGCGCTTAGTCGGCAGTTCTCCTTCCGCTCAGTGCCTGTCCTGCCTTCCGTAGTAATGATAACGCCAGATCCCAGGCCTTGCTTAATTGTAAACCTGTGTCTCGGTTAAGCAGGTTGTCCTGATGTGAACAGCTTCTGTTATCACGCTGTCCCAGTAACCTTTAGTCCGGTCCAAGATTTTTATTCCTCCGAACTTGATTCGATAGCCGGTTTCTATAGCGTGTTCTGCCAATGCTGACTTTTGTGGCTGTTTGAGTTTTAGATGTTTTTGGTGTTCTTGACATCTGTCTAGTACCGTGAGAACCGTCTGCCCGATGTATTGCTTTCACATTCGCACGGTATGCTGTAGATGTCGGGAGTTCTTAGTTCGATGTCGTCCTTAGCTGAGCCGAGCATTTCTCCGATTTTTCTCTGTGGGTAAAAGACAGAGTGTATTTTGTATTTGGCTAATATCCGCCTAATTATGTTGGTCGTGTTTCCGGCGTAGGGAAGGAATGCCGAGTTTGTTTTGTCTTCATCATCGGTTGTTTTTCGGTCGCGGGTCAGGAAGGCCTATCTTATTTGCGCAGGAATGTATCCGTTGAGGCGGAAGATTGTTTTTAGGTATCGCAATTCGCCTGGGAGACTTTCCTTGTGGACCTGGCTCTATGGACCTGAGCTGTTATTATATTTTGTATTATTTAATTTGTGAGAAAGTGTTGCGTAGATCTGTACAACCGCGACCAGCGCGTGACCCTGAACCCGCCTTTAAAGGACATGGCCACGTGGGGGCAAATATATGTGTTCAGAACACGTTTACTTCCGGTTCCGGAAGAGTTTGTAAGCGCGGAACCGGAGAAAGATTCCCATTGGAGGGATCAGAACAAACGCCCTAAGGGGCCAATGAGAAGCGCCCTTAGAAAATAGTAAGCGATTCGTCGGGAGATCGAGTTGGGGCAGAGCAGCATGATGGAAAGACACTGGTCATAGGGGAGAGGAGGCGAACGGTGCCTCCAAACACTCGTAATTTGGGAGCGGAAGTGAAAGGACATAGAGACACTGGCGATCTGGGAGCAGAAGTGAACGTAAATCCGAAGGTTACCGGAAGCGGCCGAGGACGATCACTGCCGCCCGTGAGCCGCCTACAAATGAGTCCTCGCCACCTGACGCGCTGCCGTGGACGATAACGGGAGGACGACATCGTCGTAACCACCGAGGTTCTCGTATCAAGCCGTGACCACCCCGGTTCCCGAGCCAACCCGAACCGCCCCTGCACATCGACACTAGCGGACAGGTCGCATTCCGTTGCCGCCAGCAAGGGTGCTCCCAGCCTCACACCACCACCGCCAGTGGCGCATCGCAAGACCGATCAGCGTCGACCACGGTGCGTGACGCGTGGTTCGCCAGCCACTGAAGACCACAGTACCGGTTGACTAATTATATGAACAATTATTTGATTTATTTCTTCTTGTTTTACAAAATATTTTAAAGAAAACATTTTCCATTTTTTTATTTCTCACAAATAAGTGACCACAAAGACTGATGTGTGGAAATGTAATTTTGGATAGCATATTTATACATTTTTTGAGGATACTATTATTCTTTGCAATGCCTATTTTTCCCACAGCATACTTCTCATGACAAATTATTTACTTTCGAACGTGAACCCGAACCGAATCCCTTATAAATTTTCTTTTCAGACTTGGCGAAGCTCTTTGCCGAGTGTATTATTCTGCGTACACCCACAGCGACGAGTGCGTGTATTAAAACAAAGGTGTCCCACGTCAAAATATATTGTGACATGCAAAGTTACAGCCCCAGTCGATAGGCGCGGCATTACAAACGCCAGACGCAATTGTTCTCGTGACGTCAATGGCTGACGCGAGTAGCACGGCAAAGATAAACTGTGCATTCGGTTTCTGTCTGTTAGGACGCTGCAAATTAAAGGCCTTGATCGGGAATTTACAGACCTGCGATTGGTGGATGAGGCCATGTGACCGTGATTCTGCAGGTTCGCACAGGCCAGGAGAAAACTTGTATAGGAGTCGGTGACGTGTTGTGGTGACGGGAGGATGGGAGTTTGGTGATTCGCGCAATGTCGCGGCCACGTGAATTATTTGGTCGGATAAAAGCTAGCAAATAGACCGCGAGTAAGTGGGGCTAGACCTAGAATAGAATCGCGATTAGTAGAGAATAATAGTTGCTGATGTAATTGAGATAAAGGACGAGTAATAGAAAGGTTGAGTGAATGACCACGCCCTGGTTTAGATTACCCAACTCATGCTCCGATTTATATTAAACTCTTGTGTTAACTTTTGGTGTTTTTCTGTGTAAAGAATACCTGGCACCGTATGATTATTCTTTGTCCGAGGAGTAAACCGTATTACTACGCAGAGCTGAGCGGCCGGCAAACGAGCTATTTTCTATTACTTTAATTGAAGCCTTATTCATTTATTAAAGTTAATAATAATTTATTTTGTTTTTAATAAAATTGAAAATAATCTAATGATATTTTTTTAGAAATGTGTTTTATAAATTAATAACAATATTTAATAATAAAATATCTAACTTTATTACAATCAAAATATTAAGTTACAATGACAACTCTTATAACAGGGGTATATTGGGTCTTTTAATATCTGTGACACATAAATATTATGATCATAATGCAAGTTAATAATCAGTGAGTTAATTATTAAAAATCCTAGAATTAATATTATAACCAATTATTGATTTTCATTCACTAATTATACAAAATACTAAAAGGAAATGAAATTTGATGGCGGAAGAATATTGCTACGTTTACATAGGCTTTTTCCCATACCTCCCTTTTAGATTTATGCAAATAATCCAACGGTGTAGTAATTTTTCACTCCTATTGGACGTCACCAAATCCCTCTTCAAATCACTTGCCACTTTATACTGGATTTGTATCACCGTTTGCTAACTTCTATCTCACTTCACGCCCACGTGACCAAATTTCTCTCCAATTCACTAGGCACCTTTTACTGTATCTATCACCCTTCGCTAACTCTTCTATTACACTTCACTCTTTTGTTTGACCCAAATGCTGCAGGGGTCAATCTCTCATTAAATCCAAATTTAATGTCAATATTTTAGTCTTTAACAAATGTCGAATTTTACGACTCAGTACACACTTAACGATCTTAAATACTGAAGTCGCTCTTTTCGATTTTTGCATAAATAATTAAAGCTGCTCTGCCCCACGATTCAGAGAACCATCCTTCTCCTTTAACAACTGTCTGTGAACTCCTAAATTAAAACTCCTGCTAGCGTAGGAAAACCTTTCGATCGTTGGCCGCCGTCAATCATGCAGTTTTGGTTTGTTTCCCTCCGCTGACGAGAATTACTTTAATTACATGAGTTTACTTAAACTATTTCGGTTCCTGAGAAACACCAAAACGACTTTCCTCACCTTTTTCTCTTGATTTATAATATAATATATGTGTATATTACAATATATATATATATATACATCCCTCTTCAAATCACTTGCAGACCTAGCTCAGCTCTGCGAGGATGTATTGGATTTAATAAATTTTAGGGCGTCAAGTATTTTTTGTTCATGAAAATACCAAAAGATCAATTCGCTCATTCATTCTCCGCTAACAACTCTCAAAATTCTTTAACGTAAATTATTTAAGCTGTTAACGAAGTCTTTAACTACTTCCCGGCGTATCACCACCTAAATCTGGAGTTGATTCGATAGCCTTTGATCATCACGTGGCTGCAAGCATTCGCGGACCACAGTACCTCCATCTACGAATACATTCTGGCCTGGTCTGCTGTATGCTTTTGCTTTCTGAGCCACACGACAATTCGTCTCCCCGGAAATAATGCTTGACTGTGTCATGGCGCGAAAGTTGCCTAACAGGTCGCAACTCGCAAGCTACAATCCTGCCCGTACTTTGTTTTTGTCTGGGACTGCAATTTAACATGTTACTATATATATATATATATATATATATTTTTTAATGAAAAAATTGGATTTTGGTTATATAGTGGCATTATGAGACGCAGTTCGGCCTACAACAAGAGGTTATTACATTTTAAGTTTTGTGCGCGACAAGCGAGGCCAACAACAATGTCGAATTGGCTGAAAGCGGGTGAACCCCCGATGGGGATCCCCCGCGGGAAACTCTCTCGGGGCGTGCGTAAAAAATGGTGGTGTGTTGGTGTGTGGAAAAGGCCGATGGCGGGGAACCCCGGAATTTTGTGAAGAACCGATGGCAGGGAACCCTGAAATTGTGTGAGAAAACCGATGGCGGGGAACTCCCGGGCCGAGAACTTAAAAGGGAGCCGTTGGGAGGATCGAAGGCAATGAGTTGGGGAGAGGACAGACGACGGATCTGTCAGATGAGTTTCAGATAATAGCAGATGAGCTGCGGAGAGGACGGAGAGAGCAAATGATGAGTTGGACCTGGTTCATACTACCTTCATCAGTGTAAAAAAAACCTGCAAGACGCCAGAGAGACGCGGAAACATTCGTGAAGTTGAATGTTTGTAGGCCCAGTAATTGTGGGTAAGTTCTTAAAAGCTGTGAAACTTGCTCATTGTGCTGATTGAATAAAATTAAATGATTTTTTTTCAGTAACTGCATACTCCACTTCTCGAGAGACCCAAAATCTCTGAGATATTGTTTCATGTAATCGCTGTAAATTGATAAATTTAAAATTTTGAAATTGATTAAAATTTGTTCAATTAATAAATTAATGTCCTATCCCCTGAAAAGGATATTACTATATATATATATATATATATATATATATTGTAATGATAAGTGTTTTAAAATATAAATTTTAATTTAATTTAATTTTAATTAAAACGGTGGGATTTAACAAATAAACACATCCAATTTCCAGATAAAAAAACAGTTAAATTTATTAACACATTTCACTTTCCGGTTACAAATGAACTCCTTTTCTTAGGGGATTTAGGGTCAAGTAGCAGAGAACACTTAATTGAAACATTGGGTCCGACAATGCATGGAAAACCATTTTCACAATGGGTGGATCACACCAGTCCCGATTTTTACGTCACTCAAAGATTCTGCCGCGTGATCAGCAATGAGAGGCGTCGACGTCGGTCACGTGTTAGTGGTGATGATGGCGGGTCTCGATGAAGGTCGGCATCTCTCCACTTACACTCATAGGAATTTCAAAATAATTTTAATTCGTCGCCTTTTTGCTACGTCCTACAACAACGTGTCACCGCCATCTCTCTTCCAGGACTGCCACAAACCCTTGCGTCCTCGTGTATTTATTTAGTTGCCCCTTTTTTTGTGCAGCTATTTGGCTTCCTGACCAGGCCGCTGTCACCACCCCCGCCTCTCACATCTGGCCGCTAGCCCTTGACGAAAACAAAGGGATGTCCTCCCCCCCAGTATACGCTGTATTGCCAAAAAATTAAAAAAATAATTTTTTTAAATGGCATAATGCACACTAATATATATATATATATATCAAAATTGTCTCGGAACATCGTTCACCTGACGACTGCTGTAATGAATTTCGCTGAAACTTTGTTATATTAAACAATTTGTCATTGTAACGCGTATAAAATATCAGATAAATTAAGTTAACATTTTGTGTAAAATTCTGTAGAGAACAGTCCTGAGGTATTCTCAAGGAAAAACCAGACAAGACAAGCAAAACAATAACTTGTAGCCTGACGGGTGCAGTCTTTGTCTCAAAGGTATTTGCGTCTCACCGAAAAAACCCAGTTCCCCCAGGATTGTTAGGGTGCCCCCTCCCAAAGTTTGAATTTTTGGAGAGGAAGGGTAGGAACGCCAACCCCATTGGAGGACCTGGGAAAAATAGAAAGAGCAGGGAGACGAACCACGTTTGAGGAGAGCTTAGTTTTTGAGATAGAAAGGACCTCGCCAGGGGATTCAAAAAGTAGAGTCGACTGACTGACTTCGATTCAGAGCTAAGAGGACAAGCGGCCTGGCTGCAAGGACAAGGAAACAACACTAAAATTCGAGGCTTGCTGACTGCCTGTATGCTGACCCGGAAACTGCCTTTGTGTAAAACCCAGGACTGCCGGTCAACAAAGAAACTGGGAAAGACGCATGTAAAGTATGGAACCAAGGCAATAATCTCGCTCTGCTATGCGTAAAAACACGTGATACAGCCCTGAGGGAAAGTAGATTGTATTTACTAAGTCTCTTGCAATATAATTTCTAATTAAGGCTGAGCTAGGAAAATTAAATTCATTAAATTTAAATATTGTAATCTTGCTTTTTAGTTTGTTAAGAATAAAAACTGTTAAAATTTCAAAGTAGATATTTATTGGCGCCCACCCATCTAAATATAACTAATATTTAATATATTTATAAATAATAAAAAACCACGTCACATCATATTTCTTTAAACTGAGATCCAATTGTTATAACAATATTTTCTTTCTTGCGTTAACCGTTAAAAGCACGAGACTTTCAGACAATTACTTGTCTTTCCTAATTGTATCGCAATTTTGAAGAGCTCATCTTAGACAACAGCCAGATATCCCTAATTCACCTTGCAGAGTTTAATTAACGCAAGTACATAAACCTGTAGACGAATTGTCACAAATACGTTTTGACTTCCTTAACATATTCGTGTTTCCAACAATTGTGATATTTTTCGTGAAGAGCACTGAAATTCTGTAAGATTTACCTACAACGGTTCTTTAACATTGCATCTGAAATTCTAGAGATTTAGAGACTGATGAATTTAATGAAGGATTCGTTAATTTGTGTGACAGAAACTGACCTCGTCTCCGTGGTACCAGAATATGAATGCTGGAGGTTCTGGGGAGTGCTTCACGATGCAGGTGAGGTTGATGGTGCTGCCTTTGTTCACATGAAGATCTGGTCCTCCCAGGATGGAGGCCGTGGGAACTGCAATCATAAACAAGCAGCATGTTTACCAGGAGCCCTATCAATGCAAAGTACACAGCATACAAGCTGTAATCTATTTATTTGGGCGATTCGCCCCTGCTTCTCCCTCGATAACACAATAAGCAGTACGATAATTTTCCATCCTATTATATGTTGACACGAGTAAATATTTACGGATATTTATACTTTTTGAATAACGTAAGTCGATACATAACCGATACGATTCAATTGCATTGAATCATAATACTTTTAAAATATTGTCACACAAATGCTGAAGTAATAAGATAAAAATTTATATCTGGGAAAGGATATCCATATACTTTTTTTAATTCATATGAATTAATTAGCAATTTATTGACGTAATTTATTAAAATGAAATATAAACAGTGGTAGACAAGGCATAGAAAATATAATTTTTTTTCTACATCAGGTTGCATGTATAGACAACAGGAATAATGTACAAAACTGCATAATTCATAATTCACATTATTTTCAAATTAATCAAAAATGATAATAAATTTACAGGAGTGATATGAACAAAAGTTATGAAATCTGGAATGTTGCTGCATTAAAATCTCCAAACTGACCAATATTGACTCTAAATACGACTTGTGTTGAGTTTATGTTTCGCATATATTCTGGAATTATTGGAGAAATTTAAAGGAAACTTAGCATACTTGCAATTTGGGAGATAGCACTGATAGCATTTCTAATACATAAAAATAAAAATACATAAAAGAATGAGGGTGGGAGGGGATGACACATAAAATTGATTAGATTGGTGTCCGGGTTTTCAGGTCTTTGAGGTTAACTGCATTCTCAACCTCGATTAAGGTCCACTTCAACCCCTTCCACATGCCAGTTGGAAGTACAAGGAGCTGATCACACATTGTTGAAAATAGACAAAATTTGTGTAAACTAATTATTTTTATGTTGGCATAGTTGATAGGTAGTAATATAGACACTATTTAGGTTTAATATCGGCCCTCATCGGATTCCGAATGTCACAGTAGGTGAAAAGTATGTTTTCAAGAAATCCGAGATTGATGTTGGATTAATTAATTTCTAACTCTACATTCCGGTTACATTCACGTAAATTTCTATCTAAATGGGATAGGGAAGAAGGTTAACAAACAATATGTTAATTTTCGGTGACGCTGAGATATGTATAAGTGATTCGGATGTACAACCCGCGGCAAGAGGTAAATTATAAGTTATTAGAATGAAGAAGAGAATGCTGTCTTTTTGCAGATTACTATAAATATCCAGTAATTTCTCCAAAAATCAATTATATTGTGACGTTTCTATTTGTTAGGTATGTAAAATCTACAGAAATTTTAAAATCTACGAGTTACGTACGACATATAATAGGAACACCCTTGAACACTCGTGACGAATACCTGGTTTAGGAATCTTGAAAGAAGACTCTATACATGGAAGAAGTCGAAGGACATGGGTAAGTACCATTAGATTATGTAATGGTTAGACAGTGTGGTGAATTTGGGGGTGATTATTATTAAGTAATGAAATTGAAAATTTATTCAAAAAGAACAATTTTATTAAAGTTAAACAATTAGGGATAGGAAAAATTAAATGAACTAAAATAAAATATTAAGTAACAAAGATTATTAAAATTTTGCGCTGGATGCTTGATAAACTCACCGAAGAGCAAGAGAATCTACTAGGGATTAAAAGGGGTATAAACAAAACTTGGCATCGAAAATTTTACTAGAACTAAAATAAGCCAGGTGCGAGAAACGTGAATCTGGTACATCGCTGCTTGTAGATCCAGGAGCTGGTGATGATAGTACATCTCTTCTTTGAGCAGGCTGTGGTCAGACTGTCTTCTGCTCCTCAACGTCGGTACTACAACAATTAGCTATTGGAAGCTGAATTTACTCCAAGTCGTATTCCCTTCATACTCGGCATACTGACGTAGAGAAATGTAATAATATAATGAACTGTAATCTCATCTAATGTAATGGAAGGCCCTGTAATGCCAATACGTAATGTAATCTAATCATGCTATGCTTCTTGTTATATAACCTATGCCCCACCTTCTTTGGTCTGGCGGGGTGTTTTGGCATTCTGCCAGGCTTGGTGTTGATTTTCGATGACTCGTGTCCTTTTTTCCGTGGCTGACCTGGTTGGCAGGTCGAAGTCCCTCCCTTCGTCATTGTTGCAACCCAAGCTTATATTGCAAGAAATGTTTTTCGAGTCCCAAACTCAGGCTTTTTTCTAAATTTTCACGTCCAAGGGCTGACCTACCACTCCTATAGTGGTACTGATTTGCGTTTCTCGTTATAGCTATCGATATCATCTCAATTGGATGTTAATTTAACATTAAGCAATAGTGATCATTATTTGCTCTGTCGTTGTCCTGACAAGCAGCCTAGTCCGCTTACTAATAATTGTCCTGTACATATATATATAATTATAAAAGTTATTATGGTGGAAATTGTTTATTATATGAATATATATGTGTAAGTGTGTGGGGTGCAAACGCAAACCACAACAGAGGTACAGCAATCAGGTGCAATACTGCACAGCGTACCCAGGAGCAGATGTAAACTCCGACCATAATCTGCTGATTATGAAATGCAGGCTGAAAATGAAGAAACTCAAAAAAGGAATTATAACAAAAATATGGGGAACTGAAACGACAGGAAGTGCTTCAGAGTTTCAAAAAAGATATCAAGTGTAGAAAATAAAGACAGGAAAAATAAACAATATATAAAATAAATGGGCACTCTTGAAGAAAGAAATGATAAGAGCAGCAGAAGAAAAAATAGGAAGAATAGCTAAGACCAATAGGATAGCATCGATAACACAAGAAATAATAAAGATGATTGATGAATGGCGTAAATAAAAAAACGCGAAAGATGAAAATAGTAAAGAACAGTACATGCGTATTAAGAATGAGAGAAATGTAAAGCGGTTGAATATTTCATGGTGAAAGGGAAAATAGACATAGCTTATTGGAAAATCGGAGAGAGGAAAAGTATAAGTCGAAAATCAGGAGAGCGGATGGGAAGCAAATTCTAGATAAAGAAGAAAAGCTTAAAGATGGAAGAAATATCTAGTAGAGCTGTATCACGGTGGAAATATAGATCAGTCATTACTAGAAAAACAGGAGGAGGATGGCGAAGTTTTGGGGGAAAAAAATTTAAGAAACGTTTGATAGAGCGCTGACAGTCCTGAGCAATTGTAAAGCGCCAGGAATTGATAACATTCCAGGAGAGTTGATGAGATCATCGGACGAAGAAGCAATACCATGGCTGTTCAGGATAGTTTGCCAAATCTACGGAACAGAAAGAATACTAGAAGATTTGAGTAAAAACATAAGTACACCCTTTCCCCCTGGCTCCACAAGTTTCAGGAGGCAGTTGGCCGATAGATCCAATGGGATACGGAAAAAGTATATAAGAACGTCAAATAGAATCGAGTTAGGAGATCAGCTTGGTTTCAGTTAGAATGTAGGGACAAGAGAAGCAATATTGAATTTGCGTATAATTTTAAAAGACATGCTAAAAGAAACAGGCCTACGTTCATTGCATTTGTAGATTTAGAAAAAGCGTTTGACAATGTGAACTTCCACTCACTATTAAGGATTTCGAAGAACACAAGAATAAAATATCGAGAAAGAAGGCTTACACATAACCACTACAGAAGGCAGTCACCAGTAATTAGCATTCAAGATCAAGAAAGGAGTAAGACAAGGATGCAGTTTGTCGCCCATGCTGTTTAACTTATAGATAGAACAGGCGATGAAGAAAGTTAAAACAGAATATGGAAAAGAAATCGTACTGCAAGGAGAAGAAATAAAAACCCTACGCTTTGCCGATGACATTTTTGTATTAGGGGAGGCAAAAGTAGACTTGAAGACCTTAATAAATCTTCTATATATAAAAAAATGAACCGAACGAATGGGAAAAATTAGATAATTATTATTTTGTGTTCGACACAAGTTTTGTATAAAATAATTTATTAAAAAATCGTACGGAAAAGTTTTAAACTCTCATAATATGAAAAAAAATTACGGGAAGGCTGCCTTGAAACTCGAAAGTGAATACTGGTTGCCTATATTCTTGATCTGTTATACTCTGAAACGGTTAACGGATTTCAATGAATATTTCAAGGATTGTAACAGGAAATTTCAATTAAAGTTTCATGTATTTTTCATTTCGATATCTTGCAGAGTTTATAAGATATTCATGTAAATATTTATAAAACCATTGAATTGCCACGCAAAAGGTGGCATAAACACCTGCGAGTTAAAAGTCCTATTAGCCGTTTCTAAACCACTACTTACTGTGTTATTTTAAGCGTAATTTTGGCAGCATGCGAGAGAGAGGGAGGGTGAGCAATATCACTCCATCTATTGTTGTAAACGAGTGGAAGCAAGCCCTGTTAAAAACCAACTGCGACATATAAGGTTTGAAGTGAAGCGATCATAAGCTCTCTTTTTCACTCTTCGTCAACCACTGGACTGGACGGTCGTGTTCATACAGTATTGATAGATTGACATTCATCCGTATTCAATTACCGTTTCTTTCGCAACAGCAAAACTTAGTGTGTTTCATGTGATTTTATTTGTATTTAGAGGTTTATCATCGTGTCAGAGTTTCTAAACTTCAAGACAGTGAGACTGAGGCAGCGTTTGCAGGCAAACAAAATGGGAATTTCGCAAGCGAGATCTACCCTGGCTCCGGAAGAACCCATACAGTCGGGTTCAAGTGAGAGGCGACAAAATAGACGGTCACACGTAACAATTACCTAGGAACGTTTGGCGTATAGCTTCCAAACGACTTCCCGAGGAAGGGGGTTCCTACTGGTGGAATTTTTATACGTATATAGGCTCGTATTAGAGTCGAAAAAGAACTATTGAGGTCAATAACTTTTACAGTGTTTTCCCCGACAGAATTTGTGTATAATTTCAACCCCTTCCAGCATGTAAGGGGTGAAGGTGGAAATGAGTCATATTAAAATAAAAAGGAAATTATCAACTTTGGGGTCGAAACCGATGGAATGGGGTCGCTGTGTTACATTATGATCTTTAATATGCGATTTAAGTAAACATTCATCCCTTAAGTGGGGAAGAAATTTTATTCTGTGACAGTACTGACAATATTTTTTGTCCTGTTATTGCACGAGGAATATTTTTGACTGAGATACTGGCAGTATATTTGAGGTTCATATGTTGACGTTTACGATGCCGACTTAGTAATGTGTTGATCAAGAATTAAATAATGTACCGGGATAATATAAATAAATATCGGCAACGCCGCGTTTCCAGCTTGGATACCCCATTCACTTTTTTATTCATACTGCTAATTACGTTAAAGCTGTGTAAACAATAGATATAAATAGATGTGCTTCGGGTAATTGTGTTATGCTAAATATGTGACTTTATTTTTGTTCTAATAAGTTAAAGGAAACATTTAATTTCCCCTTGATTAAATAAATGTAGTTAATTTGTACACGGACTGTAATTGCTTTAAGACGGAGGACTTAACAATGACATTCGAACAGAGAGAAGTTCGATTGTTGCATGGAAGGGTGCACCAGTTATGGGGTAGGCCAACACGTGATTACACAGTTATGGAAGGATTCGAGAAACAGAATTTCACAAATGATGGCAACCTCATCTCTTGTTTCCAATTGGCTAAATCGTGCATGTAACCTGATTTTGGTAAGATGGCGAGGTGACTGTAAAACGTAACTTCTGCAGAGTGGTCGTGAAGGTTGGACGCTGAACACGTGTATTTGAGAGCATTCGTGGAAGGTGGACCGTGAACACGTATGTTTGAGAGCAGACGTGGAGGTTGAGGGAGCATAGGAGGAGGACGTGTTCCAGAGTGATTGAGACAGTCGAGGAGGTGGATGTTTATCAGATGTGGTTGAGAGGGTGAAGGAGTTGAAAATGTTTGAAGAAGTAACATTACCTGGAGGTATAGTTTTGGTGGTGGATCACGGAATATGGAAATTGCTGCATGGCAAAGCGGACGGAAGCCAACACTTCGCTATAGTTCTTGCATAAGCACGATCTGAAGAAACAGAAACCTAAGGATCTGTTTCTTCAGACCGCCACTGCAAGGACCAGATCAGACAAGGGCAGGAGTGCGATATCGTATCATATAATGTGTTGCAGAAGTACTATAAACATTATACATTTATAATAATTCTTTATAACAGAGTTTAGAGTATGAAGGAGTGTTTTATATCCTTTTAATTACGAGTCATGAACAGTAATAATAATAATAAGTAGAGATCAGTGATAACAAACAAGAGAAAATTTAGTTGTCAACATAAAATTAGTGGAGTACTTTCCTAATATGTCGATGCAAATAGCCTAGTATCTTGATTGATCGCGTGGACGTGATCGAACGATGGCTGAGCTAAAGCAGCAGTACTAGCGGGGAGCGTGGCCATATAAATTGGATCGTTTTGGTGTCGTTAAGAAATATTAATTCACTTACTTAAGACTTGCTCAATTTAAATGTTTGAGTATAAAGCCAACTAGTCGACCAGATAATTGCTGCTGTCATTTTTCTTTCTTGACGTACCCAGATGTCCTCTGTAGATTATCGTGTGTATATAAAATTTGTTATTTAAATAAATTGTAATTTTGTATGATGTTTTTAAACCTTGATTTTATTTCACCCATATTTTTGAACACTACAATATATACGAATTTCCAGTTTACTAAACAAAATATTAAAATTTATCATTAATAATTAATAATAAAACACTCTTTCTCCCTGGGATTTTGGGCCAAGTAACAGAGACACTTTTAGAAAAAATATACTGCGTTGGAAAATTCATAAATAAACGTAATTAACATTTTGGGTGGGTCTCACCAGTTTCCAATATTCAGGCACCGTCGTCCTGGTTCTGTAGTCGTCATCCCAGCAGCACCGGGGTGGGGGGACGATCTCGTTGAAAGAGCGATGTTTGATCTTTCCAGACTATGGATCAGCATCATCACCAAATTACTCCGTTCGTTGTGTCAAGGGAAGCCACACATATAAATCATTCGCCAGCATATTACATGCGTCCGCTCTCTCATTCGACCTTAAAATCCGACGCCCTAGCGACGTTTACCCTTTGCTGTAACTACCGCAAAACTTTAATTCCTTACATTTCACCAAGCATTCGGGGTTAACATGCCTTTTTGCAGAGCTACTTAGCTTTCTGTCCAGGCTTGAGGTCCGCTCTGGCCACTCCCACCTGTCTTCCTCACAGCTGGCACGTCACCCTTGGACCATCGCGTATCTATCGTTCAACTCAAGGCGACAAGGAGTGGTTTGATTGGAAATTCAAATAGTCTCCCTTACCAATCCACTAGTCACATTCTTCACATCCTAATTCTAGAAAATACGCAAAGAATGGACACTGCGTAAATTGATTAAAGGTGCATTGAAGCTCAAGCTGGAGCGTATAGATATTTTAGAACAAAGACAAGAATGGAAAAATATTAACCGGACAAGGGACTCGAACACCAGACTTCCCGTCCTAGCTTAGATTTACGGGAATGGATGCTGAATCGGTCCTTGGACGTCGACTCGGATTAGCCGAGTGCATTGAGAACCCGACCGGAAAACTGTACCACAGGGAATTGAATGTTGTTATTGTGGTATCCAGTTCCAAGACTGGTCTGATGCAAACCTCCATGCTAACCTATCTCGCGCAAGGCTTTTCATTTCAGCATAAATATAACATTCCACTTCCTCCCTAATCTACTTAGCGTATTCCATCTTTAGTTCTTACCCCACACACTTCCCTCTAATGTTAATTTTACAAGTCCCTCGTGTCTTAAAACGTGGCCTATTAATCTATCCCTTCTCTTGGCCAACGTCCTCCAAATTTTAATGATTCTATCCACCCATCTCATTTTTGGCATTCTCCTATAGCACCACATTATGAAAGCTTACATTATTTTCATTTTTGCAACTCCTATCGTCCACGTTTCACATCCATATAACGCCACATTCAATACGAAAATTCTTAGCAACGATTTCCTAATATTCACATTTATATTATCCGTAATTAAATTCCTCTTTTCCTCAAACGCCTTCCTTGCATGGCCTATCTTACTCTTTATGTCTACTATACTTCTACCATCCCTAGTAATTACGCTCCCAGAGTAGCAGAATTCCTTAACTTCCTTCAAAATATCCCTTCTTAATCTTACACCCTTTGTTATTCCACTGTTTCCATACTACACTCCATTACCTTTGTTTTCTCAGTAAATTTGTTCCCATTTAAAAAGAAAAATCCAAATTCATTAGTGACCATCCAAATACCTCAATTATAAGAATAAATTTCCTAGAGCTCTTTATTTCATTGTATAGGTATTTATAATAAATAAATAAAACTGTATATCATTTATATTAAAAATTATAAGCTCAAATTTTTAATAGAAAATCATCTTGAAGATAATGGAAACAAGAAAAGATTAATTCCGGGTGCGGTGAGTAGACCGAACATATATATATATATATTATATTATATATTATTATTATATTATTTATTATATAAGTTTTAATTTTATTCAATATTTCATTAAAATGATAGGATTAATTAAATAAACAAATCCAATTTCAAGATAAGAAAAACATTAAAATTTAATAACACATTTCAGACAGTTTCACTTTCCATTTACATATGAACTCCTTTTCTTAGGGGATTTTGGGCCAAGTAGCGGAGAACACTTAATTGCAACATTGGGTGAGACAATGCATGGAAAACCATTTTCACAATGGGTGGATCACACCAGTCCCGATTTTTATGTCACTCAAAGATTCTGCCGCGCGACCAGCAATGAGAGGCGTCGACGTCGGTCACGTGTTAGTGGTGATGATGGCGGGTCTCGATGAAGGTCGGCGTCTCTCCACTCACACTCGTAGGAATCTCAAAACGATTCCAATCGTCGCTTTCTGCGACGTCCCACAACTCAACCTGTCGCCGCCATCTCTCTCCAAGGACTGCCCCAAATCCTCGTGTCCTCTCGTATTTAATTAGTAGCCCCTTTCTTTGTGCTGCCTGACCAGGCCGCTGTTGCCACCCCCGCCTCTCACATCTGGCCGCTAGCCCCTGACCAAAACAAAGGGATGCGTCCCCCAGCATACGCTGTCTTGCCAAACATTTAAAAAGATGATTTTATAAATGGGATAATGCACACTACAATATACATATTTATTTTACTTATTTGTATGCGTGTAAAATGAGCGATGAATAATTAAAGAGGGCTACTGTTTCTACTGAGCGAGTGGTTCTGATCCGATGACGAAAAACAACGGTTTTGCCCATCTCGTGCATCATTACGTCCGCTGCTGACGGACAACGATTTCCTAGGAAACCATAGCTTAAGTATGGCCACTTTTTGTAAAGAAATAAAGGAAAGGGGAACAGATGTGGGAAAATATTCCTTCCGAAACAATGTAATAAGGGACTGGAATGCTTTGCTTGCAAGGCTACTAGAGGCTTTCCCTAGAAATACAAATGTTTAAACAAATTAGTTGGAAACACTGAATAGTTTTTGAAAAGGAAAGGACGCGAAATATTTTTAAATTGTAATTTTTAAATTTTTTTCTGCAATTTATCTTTTTACATGTATTTTATTTTATCGTATGTTCCACCGGGCAAATGTCCAACTTTAGTAATAATAAATACAATACAATACAAGCCAGTTTCGAATTTAATATCGTTAACATTATCCACATTTTTTTGTATATTAAGAAATAAATATATAATATTAGAGAATGTAAATGTTTTGATTAGATACTTACATTTATATTTAACGATTGCGTTCTAGAATTGGCTGTATAAGATTTAAAAAGGGATATAACATTACACATAATGAAGTTTGTAAACGTTAAATATAAGGATTGTTATTAGATAATTAAAACCCATGTTTATACGCCATAATATTTTTCTGTAGCATATTGAGAATATCTGAATAATATATCTGATATGCTTATTTGTGATATCGTTGCCGTCATGTCTTTTATTCATGGCATTAATTTTCTACTGAGAATTTACTTTTAGGAACTTTCTGATGTTTCGACTTTGGAATACTGATAAAATTAAGGGTGAATTGTCATTATTTGTGCAGTTCTTCTGAAAAACCCTGCAAAATAAAGTTTTATAACTTTACTCAACAGAAATAAGGGATATTTTTACGTGCGTTTTTCTTTTGTGAAACAGTGTAGCCAGTCAAGGCTATTCAACAATATCTCATACGGAAAGTACAATTAAGTAATTAAAATTGATCGAATGGCGTTTCGCGACAAGCTTTTTTAAATGAGAGAGTTGTTTCGGACATGTAACGCACGTTGGATTGTTTTGGTGGACACATTAAATAAACACAGAGAACGCGAGTAAATTTCAGCAGGTCCCCTGATCTGCCTAAAATAACACTAAACCTTTACTACAAGAACACGAGACAAGTGTTGCAGAAAATGTAGGTATATATAAATATTGATGAAAATAGTACAGCTTATAATTTGTCAGAAACGAAAAAATATTTAAATACCATGAATTTACTGTTACTTTCCGTGGTCACGTAAATGAATATGAACGAATGCTCATTATGCCAATTCCTTAATAATGACTGGAAATTAAATGAGAACGATAATATTATTTTTATTTACGTGAATTCAAACTCCAATTTAATAGTACATATATACAATGAATGAAATTACGCGACTGTTTTCGCTAAATTGGATACTAATTCGTCGCATATTTGCCGTAATTCACCGACGGATATTTGTATATCAACCATATAAAAGCGGGTTTCCTTACTTATTAGTAATGACTGGTAATTATTCAATTATGAAGCGAGGTCGGATCGTTAACACAGAGTAGGATGAATAAACGAACCTCCCCCACCCCTTCTCCAAATGAATGAACATTACAGATGTAAACTGAAATTTAAAAAACAATGGAGAAATTTTGATATTCCTTTAGAGCTAAAATAGTTCCGTTCGACCCCTAAGTATTGCTTCCAATCATTGTTTTTTTTCTATTTATGAGGAAGTCACTATCAAGTCAGCGATCGCCATATCCTAGTCTCAGGATAAGTGCTAATTCATTGTACCTATAATAATAATGTTAAGGAATTATTATCAAATTTATTGTACTGATTTTACTTATTTTGTGTCTTGCTTGTTGTCCACTGAGATTTGAACATTTACCGGATATTTTTAACTCTGAAAAATTATTTGTACTACTTAATCGTCCAAATGATACAAATATTTTGTGTCTAAGAAGTCACCTAAAAACGTATTAGCAAGAAAAGTGGTGTTGGGTAAACACACATATGAGAACCTGTATGAAAAGTGTTCATTCACTGGAATTTTCACCCTATTTTCTCCTAGTTTCAATACCGAAATGAGCATTCATTTTAAAAGTGGATAATGAAGACTTGAATTTTTATTGCATAAAGAAAGGCAATTTGTGTAGTTGGATGCGCAAAACATACCACGTTGCACTTTAAACAATTAAGCGTACTTTTTGTATGGAAAATAGTTTCCTACAAAAAATTACTCGTAATTCTGTAAATATTGAGTTTATAGCTGCGTTTTATAAATAATAATTTTTCACAGATTCAATAAACACACAGTGCCATTCCGATTATCTATTTCAGAGATTATCAACATCTTACCTAGTGAGATAAATTAAATTGCGTTGTAGTCTATACCAGTAAATAAAATTGAAGTGTCTGTATGTATGTCTGTCTCGAATACGTTCAGAAACGACTCATTGGATATGAATGAAAATTAGAGATTTAAAAACAGAAATTTAACTTAAATTTTAGTGCATATTTCATTTCAATATATTGAAGAAGGTATTAATATAATTTTTTTTCCGTAAGTGCATTCAAGTCATCAAATTTGAATGCGGGTAGCCTATGCTCTTGATCTGTTTATGCTCCGAAACGGCTCAACGGATTTCAATGAATATTTCAGAGAGAGTGAGAGGGGGGGAGGGAGAGAGGGAGTCGAATATTCTCAATCCATCTATTGCTGCGGTAGGACTCGCGCAGTTTTCATCTATTTTTGACAGAGAGCTAACTGCCTGAGAAACAATAAACTTCTTTGGATCGTAAATTGGTTTTATTATAATAATAATAATAATCATATTTCGTAGATCCTGTAAAGAAGCTAAGCTTCAAGGATGTGGAATGGGTCAGGGTGTACATTTATTACATTATTTTATTGTATAAAAGAAAAATATACTTATAACAAATTTTTGTATTATAAACTATTATAAATTACTCTTCTCCGATTCTTCTATAAATTCCTTTATTGAATAGAAGGAGTGGCTAAGCAAAAATGAGCATAATTCAGTCTTAAATTTACCTTGATTATCGAACAACTCTTTAATTCTGTGCGGCAGTCTGTTGAAGATGGATATCCCTGAATAATGCACACCTTTCTGTGCAATTGACAATGTTTTACATTTTTTATACAGATTATTTTTGTTCCTTGTATTGAAGGGATGAATATCAGAATTATTCAAAAATAAGTGCCTATTTGTAATTAAAAATAACATCAATGAATAAATGTATTGGCACGTCAAAGTGAAAATACCTAACTTTTTGAACAGAGTTCTGCAAGAAGTTCGTGAGGAAACCTGACATATTGCTCTAATAACACGTTTTTGACTAATAAAAATCTTATCTACGCCTACTGAGTTGCCCCAAAATATAATACCATATGATAAAATAGAATGAAAATATGCAAAGTATACTAATTTTCTTGTTTTTAAATCACTGAAGGTGGACATTGCTCTGACAGCATGTGTAGCTGAGCTGAGTTTCTTAAGTAATTCATTAATCTGATCAGTCCAATTTAATTTATTATTTCCTAAGAGACCTAAGAATTTAACAGAGGAAGTTTCATTTACATTTTTGCTGTCGTATTTAAGTGTTATAGATTGTAAAGCTGTGTTGAGTGTGTGAAATTGTATGAAATGTGTTTTGTCACAGTTATTTGTTAGTCCGTTCGCATTAAACCATGTTAGCAGGTTAGTTAAATTATTGTTGCTTGCCTCTTCTAGTGTGTCTTTGTTACTTTTTACTATTACACTAGTATCATCTGCAAAGAGGATAGCTTTAGAAGTTGAATCTATGGTATTAGGAAGATCATTTATATATATAAGGAATAATAATGGCCCTAATACTGATCCCTGTGGGACCCCAGTTTTAATAATTCCCCAATCTGATTTATGTATTTCACCTGTGCACGAGTCTTTTAATACTACTCTTTGCATTCTATTTTGTAAGTATGAATTAAACCAAGAAAATGAAGTTCCTGTTATTCCATAGTACCTCAGTTTTTCTAGCAATATACTATGGTCTACACAATCAAAAGCTTTACTTAAGTCACAGAATATACCTAATGGGCGATTTTTTTTATTTAATTCTTCTATTATGTCATCTAAAAGAGTAAAGATCGCTTTCTCAGTTGAATATCCTTTTCTAAACCCAAACTGTGAATCGGTGAGTAAATTATGTTTGTTCAGATGTTTTATAACTCTGTTGTATACTACTCTTTCAAAAATTTGTCACGTCAGGTAAATTTTTATGTTTTATTGGCTCCGAAATGTATGAGAGCGAGACCTAGTCAAAACGAACTGCAAGTTATAGGGTTTGCCTTGAAACGATCATAAATAAATAATACCGTACTTTTTATATGTCCAAAGAATTCAACTTTATCAAAATTCTGTACCTGTTGTTTCGCTTTTAGGATAAAATAAAAAGAACTGATTCCGCGACATAGCTATTATGTAATAATACAGAGAAAAAAATTGAATATCAATCAATGTGAAGAGCATTGAGTGAATTAACAAAACCTTTTACCGTTTTTTTTGTGATTCCCCCCTCGAGCGGTAGTTAGTTTTCATTTTCACAACGCATTGCCACGTAAATTCCATTCGACATCTATAGAAGTTAATAGATCGTGAAACAGCGAAGACGTGTACTTGTTTCTGAAAAGTGATACTGCCAAAGCTATATTTCCATTTGAAACACTTTTACTGCATAGCGCTTAATTTTTAACATTTAGTATTTTATGATCAAAGTACGTAAATATTAAATTAATATTTACACTTATCAGTCAACAACACAAGGTAAATGTTTTTGGAAATTGTTTAAAATTATGTAAGTTTGAAAGGCAAACAATATTTCAAAGATCTCTCTAGCTTGTGTTTATATACACGATAACCAATAAAAAAATACTGTACATTCTATCTACATTTTAGTAATAACAATAATTAAACGATCATGTATACGACAATATTTTCTTCAACGACATTTCTGACATTGTCATACTTTTAATAGGTTATTTCCTATTAGATGTATACAGGGAAAGAATTATACATGCAAGTTTGTTTGTATGGTTTTGTATTTTATAAACGCGTGGATAAGTTGCAATAATGTTGGTACACATATTCTTAACAGCCCAAGGAAAACTGCGGATGAGTGAGAAACCAGTGAAACAAACATGGAAGTAATTATCGCTAAAAACCCTAACATGTAGCAGAATGCTTAGGTTTATGACGTCACCGAGTATTGGGAATACAGGGAAACCCGCCATCTTTAATTGCGCCCCTTATGGCTGCTATTTGTTTACGTTTTTCTAGCCTCACATTTGATTAATTATATCATACGATACTAACACCAGGAATACATGAAAGGATGTCAAAGATAAGTTTTTTGAATTTGTAGATTAGTTTAATTTACAACCGTCTTCTAACATGACAAATATTAGGGAACAGCGGAATATATCATTTTCCCCAATTTAATGTACAATGATATTTATTGACACGTTTAAATGATTGTGAGGCATCATGACAGATATGATGAAAAATGTTTTCCGTCGGGATAGATAGGCATTAGAAGATAAATGCGACCAAATGTCGGTTAAATAACATGATATTATTGCCAAATTAAACATAGTACCTGGCTAATACAAACTAAACGTCGGGAATATTGTGAGTTTATTTAAATGTTGTACGTCTGAAAATAATTAAAGTGTTTTTCGTTATCGAAGTTACAATTAAGTATGTTAAACAATCGTGGCATATGTAATAATATAAAGTGTATTCCCACTACAAATGACCATTTAATTTGTTATAATAAAATATTTTGAAAATGCCTTTTAAAACTTTTATCATAAAAATATATCTATATATTTACATATGTAAAAATGAATCCCTTGGTCACGCCATAACTTGAAAACGACTTAATCGATTTCATTCATCTTTTTTTAAATTAAGTTTTCTAATAGTTTGTACAAGGTTCTTACGGAAAGAAAAATTAAGAAAATTGCGAAGAATATTGGAAAGTTTCAGAAAACATAACTACGAGAAGGTTGCCTTTTCCGTCGGCCCGTTTGAATCTCCTATACTCTTGATCAGTGATGCTCCGAAACTGCTCAACGAATTTCAATGAAAATTTCAAAAGCATGAAAGCGGGCCCTGTTCAAAACCAACTGCGACTTGTTTTGCCGTGAAGCAATCATAAGCTCAACCACTGGACTGGACGGACTTATCCATACAGTATTGATAGATTGACATTCATTCGTATTCAATTACCGTTTCCTTCGCAACAGCAAAATTTAGTGTGTATCGTGTGTTTTTATGTATTTATTGTCGTGTTATTTATTCTTAGTACCACCAATGAGGCGTAAAAATTTCGGTCGGCATACGTGTAACCAAGTCGAGTTCATAATCTTCGAAACAACGAGACTGAAGAAGAGCGTAGACAGTGGTAGAGGCAAACAAGCGAGGTCTATCACGAACCCATCCGTCGGGTTCGGGCGAGAGACGATAAAACAGACGGTCAAACGTAACCATTAGCTATGAACGTTTGGCGTATTACTTCCGAACGACTCCCCTATGGGGAGGGGTGGAATTTGTGGAATTTTTGAGTATAATTTCAATCCCTTTCAGTTTGTGAGGGGGGAGTGGGTGGAAATGAGTCCTATGAAAATAACAAGGCAACTATCAAGTTTGGTGTCGAAACCGATGTAATACGAGTCACTGTGCTACTTCATAACTTTTAATATGTGATTAAAGTAAAAATTAATCCCTTAAATAGGGGAGCATTTATATTCTGTTAGAGCATTGAAAATTATTATAGTCGTGTTATTGTACCGGTAGTATTTTTGAGTGTCGATATACGGGGAGTATATTTTTAATTGTGACATTTTCGACGCCGGTTTAGTCATGTATTGACCAAGATTTAAATAATGTGCCGGGATAAAATAAATAAACACCTGGGCAGCGCTGGGTCACCAGTTAGTTTGTAATAATATTGTTAAAGGTTTAACAGTTTTCAAGGAAAAATAAGCTCGGTTTTGTGTACCATTCCCGAAAGCTCGAGGCTTTGTTGTAGGAATGGGTTGCTCTTTGAGTCGAGCCCTGTAATACGTTTCAAACGACAACCGCGTCAGATATTAATACATGTGCAACTACACAGCCATCGCTAGTTTATCAGGAGTAAATGTAGCTGCTTTGTACGTCAGAGGCCTCCCTGGGATGTTCATCTTTCAGCTTCAGGCATCACCGGCGTTAATTTATCAGAATACGTCAACACGGTTCACTGACCAGTCTCCGACATTGACGTCGATTGTGTGTAGATTATTTGTAGCAGGTTCTAAACGAAATATATCATAGTAAAGGAACTCGTAACTCTGAATAACGATAAATAATTTTCAAAGGGTTAATTGGTATGAATATTAAATACCTAGAAATATATTAAAAAATAATACCACTATTGATCACAACTTCATCCTAAAAATTGATTTTAAGATTTGACCACAACTTGCCATTTATTTTTCAAACGAAAATCTACATCATATAAAATTACTGTAATTATTACATTAAGTTTGATACATATTAGTCAATACAAGTATATATGCAGACGATAGTTTAACGTATCTTACAAACACGTATGGTTTAAACACAAATTCATAATTTTGTGAATATTTTACTGTTTTTAATGTGTGGTACGGGATCATACATAACTGTTGTATATGTATACATAACTAATAATAGGACCACTTTGCAAATTTTACTATAGTCATTTTTTTAACTTGCTCCGGCTACCCGCATGAACTTACAGGTTGACCGTGGTGACTAGGAAAATTACACAAATTACGGTTCGAATCTTGAATAGAGAAAACGTACAGGGTCGTTAAATTTTAAAAAAATATGCAAAGTAATGAAATAATTTCTGTACCCAGAATTTAGAAATTATGTAAAAACAACGAAATTACCGCGTTAATATGAGAAATTTGTAATTAATCTGGTTGGGCTGATACTATGGCTGAGCTGTTGGCTGCTCCCTCTTGGATGATCGTATGTGGTCGAGGAAGACAATGAAGCCAGGACCCTCGGTGCTGTGTCTCGCTGATGGCCTCTGATCTATCAGATCGCTGGGCTTGGCAACTGATTGTCCATTTGTTGCTTCCACACCATGTAGTAGAGGAGGATAGCTGGCTTCCACCTTGCTTCTACTGACGGCAAAGTTATACCGCAAGAGAAACTTGCTGGCTCTGGACTTACTGTCCAAAAATTCTCCTTTCGGCTTGTCAGCTGGGACTGTTCTCCTCTCGTTCTACACACCAACTATTCTCCTTCCCCATATTCTTCGTCATACGTCATTTTCTCATCCCATCTTGACCACCAATCATATATTTCAATTTGGGAGGTGCATGCCCCCAATTGCCCACGAATTTGGTCAATCCTCTCAATTTGGACCCTTAGTAGGCAGAAATAATTTATGTGGGGACACGCTCACCCAGGTATATGTAGGGTTTCACACTTCTTTGTCCTGGAAAATATCACATCTACCCCAAAATTTGCAGATCGATGTTCTCACGTTACTTTTGTCATTCACCCCCTGCACATGGAACAAACAACGTGTCTTCCATGCGGTCAGCCGGATACTAAGAAAAGAATCTATTTATCTTAATAACTACTTAATATCTAATATCCACTACATGTGATTTACTAAAAGTTAAACGATTTATTAACTCATCTTTACTTTATCTAGTGCATTGGATAGAGGCGACTGCCAGGCTCCAGTGTTACATGACACTGTAATAAGGAATATTAATTTCAGGCCAGTCTAAGTCTTAAGAACCAGGCAGAAGACGCTGAGAATGAGAATATGATAATTGTCGCCACCAGCGCCTCGCTGCAGCCCATTAGAAGCATTATCTTAGCAATCCCCTCTCGGGAAGCACGTAGATGCTGCACTCACAGATAGTCTGCCTTCTTCCTCCTTAGTGTAAACTTATTTCTCAAACTGCTGCTATTGAGAATAATTTCTTTCCAATTCTTACTTGGTGTTCTTCATAGAGCTGCCCGAATAATCAATCTCTCCACTGGTTATCTCAAGGGCTGATCCTTTCCCAAAAAACCAAAGAATCTTTCCTGTGATACTCGTCAAAGCCACGTGATGTGTGTTACAACACATTCTGAAAATTTGGAGTGAGGCGAAACCTTCCCATCATAGACAAAAAGATTCAATTCAACCCGGGATTCGGACCTGGGACCTCTATTATGCGAGGCATTGTGAAGTAAGTCCGCTTCATCCTAATACTACTACATGTATATTATCTTCAATGTAATTGGGCATCAGTGGTTTACACTCCTGACCAAACCCCAAGTTGTAATGCCTCGATACGGACCTTAGCTGTTGTGTGTAAATAGTGAATAATTCAATGCTAAGTGGAGTGAGAAAGGACACTCAGATTAGTTTTAATGTGTAAATATGAGACTTTTGCTTCGTTATTCCCCTTAGTGGGAGTAATAAATTTGTAGCCGGTGGCGGTATATGAGCCGACAAAAGCGAAAGTATTCTTGTTTAATTTTTGTCGGTAACAACGTCGGCGAGAGAAGAAGGCGAACGAACTCGATTTCCGTGTTCGCATTGTGGAAATCAAGTGATATTGTTCAAGAACTTCCTGGATAGATTCTGGAAAATATGAATGCGAAGTACTGACGCAGAGATAGCAGCGAAATACGTATGTTCCTGTAACGACAGAAACTGTAAAATTGGTAAAGTCAGACATTAAAAGAACATCTTGGATTCTTTAATTTTGTAAATGTGAATTTACTACAAAAAGAACAAATTCAATAGGCTGTGCTCGAATTTTTTTGTAACATTTCAGCCATAGTTTTTGAGATGATCACGCAGGTGGAGCCGACAACCATACAGGTAGAAGGGTAGCATAAATTGCATGAATATTTTGGTATGGTTAAGAAATTTAGTTTATTTATGTAACACTTGATTGTTTATTTGTTTAGGCATACAGCTACCGAGTCAGTCAGTTGAGTATCACTGCTACTTTACATTCTCGACGGGACCCAGTAGGTTCCCTGTGATAAAGTCTCATGATCCAATATTCAAATTTTACCTTATTTTGTGTGTAAAAGTTTACCTGTGTATTTTTTTTCTCTTACTTACATGTTTCTTTGTGAATATTATTACAAACCATAAATTTTTTCAAAACGAAAGATGTTTGTAATAAATCTATTTTGATATACTTATAAAATTGTTCATTCTGTCATTTATTTAACACTCCACATTAGTTCATATATATATATATATATATGTATGTATATACATTGTAATATTCTCTTCATGGGATAGGTTTGAAATTTTACAACTTTACAATGCTTACATAAAAAATATTTAAGAGGATTTTGGCCTCTCGAGAAAGAAAGTACGCAGTTACTGAAAAATAAAAATAAATCATATAAATTTATATAATCAGCACAATGAGCAAGTTTCACAACTTTGATGAACTTACCCAAAATTACTGGGCCACAAACATTCAACCTTACGAATGTTTCCGCATCTCTCTACCTTTAGTGTGTCTTGCAGGTGTTTTTCACCGAGGAATTTAGTGTGATCCAAGTCCAATTCCTCGTCTGCTATCTCCCCGACTGATCTCGTCGTCCGTTCTCCCCGACTGAATTCGTGTCCTCTCTCTCCCCGACTGACTTCGTCGTCCCTTCTCCCCGACTGAACTCGTGGTCCCTTCTCCCCGACTGATTACCTCAGCCTCCCAACGTCTCCTTTTTAACTTCTCGCCCGGGAGTTCCACGCCGCTGGATTTCACAACAAAATTCTGGGGTTCCCCTCTGGATTTTACACACGCCCGTGGGACTTACCCACCACCATTTTTACACACGCCCCGCGGGAGTTTCCCGCAGGTATCTGCTGATTTTGTTTCTTTAGTGTCATTGTGAAGTGCAGTTGGGCCTACAATGAAGGAAGTTTTGTGCGCGAAAATATAGGCCAACAACAATGTAGAATTGGCTGCAAGTGCGTAAAAAACGGTGGTGGGTAAGTCTCGTGGGCGTGTGTAAAATCCTGAGGGGAACCCCGGGATTTTGTGGTTAAATCCGGCGGCGGGGAACTCCCGGGGCGAGAAGTTAAAAAGGAGACGTTGGGAGGCTGAGATAATCAGTCGGGGAGAGAGAGGAGACGAATTCAGTCGGAGAGAGAGGAGAAGAGTTCAGTCGGAGAGAGAGAGAGGAGAAGAGATCAGTCGGATAGAGATCAGAGCAGGAGAGACAGTCAGAAGTAACGACGAGATCAGTCGGGGAGAGAGAGCAGATGAGGAGTTTGAACTGGATCACACTAAATTCCTCGATGTAAAGCAGCTGCAAGGCGCGCCCAAAGACAAAGAGACGTGGAAACATTCGTGTGGTTGAGTGTTTGCAGGACCAGTAATTTTGGGTAAGTTCATCAAAGCTGTGAAACTTGCTGATTGTGCTGATTGTATAAATTTAAATGTTTTTGTTTCAATTTTCAGTAACTGCGTACTTCATTTGTCGAGAGATCCAAAATCCCCTGAGATATTGTTTCATGTAAGCAGTATAAAGTTAATAAATATAAATTTTTTAAACCGTTTAAAATTTGTTCATTAAATAAATTTTTATCCTATCCCATGAAGAGTATATACAATACATATATTGTGACGGACCTGTGATACCACTACGTCACATGCTTTTTTGCCAATTTTTTATATTATTTCTTGATCCCGGAATAGCATTTCTTCATTAATAATTGAATTTCTCAGTCTAATTTTCTGAAATCACCCTCTATTTGCATTATTTATTTCTAATAATTTTTTATATAAAGATTTTTTCCAAGTAATAATCCTTTCCGTACATACAATTGTCCCGAAAAAAAGTTGGCGCGAGTTATAAATAACTTAATCAATGGCATCTTTATATTTTTCACATTGACGGTTTCTCTATCTCAAGTATGAGTTTGATTAGATTTCTACGCAGTTTATCCGTCATTATTGAGATGTTTCCAGAATCATTCAACATATTCTCCACCCAATTTCGATAGCAGCGTACTCAATTTATCTTTTTCTTTACGTTATTTTAATTTTTATATTAATCGACGTAGAAAAATATTTTATAATTTATTGTCTAATTAATATTATTTGATATCGTTATATTTTATTAGATTTTACTTTTTTGTAGTTAAATCACTTCGCTTACTGAGAAGTAACACTTCATCTCGAAGCGCCGGAGGTGAGAGACGTTGGTCTTTACGTTTCATAAACTCAGAGTCCGAGCTGGACTTAGTTTGCACTTAGTCCGAGGACGCTCCACCAGTCGGAAAACAGCCAAGGTAACACAGAGCATCCGACACTCCAGCGCGTTCGTGACAACGCGAACCAGACCCTGCCTGGGATTCAGCCGGGGATTCCAAGGACTTCAACGCCCACGCGTGTGACGACTCAAGCGATTTCTTGGGAAGCTGCACACCACTGATACTTAGTGTTCCCGAATATTTTATGATCTAGAATCTTACTGACCACGTGGATATATCTTTGTTCAAGTCTTCTGTGATCGTCACGTATTCCTAGCCCTTAGCCGTATTTTGCAGCGATCAGTTGTTCAGTATCAACGTGTGTAAATAGTAACAACATTTTAATTGTTGATTTTATCATAGATCATATCGAATATTATTGTAATTAAGGCCGCACTCCAATGTATGACACCGACAAAAGAAATAGCCCACATCCTCAGCGCACATGTGCCTTCAAGGCAAACCTATATAAAGTTGGAAAACCAGACGGTTGCATCTGTGAATGTGGGGAGGAAGCAGCTGAACACGTGTTTCCACAGTATCCCCACTAGGATTATCTAGGTGCGTTCCATCAAGTGAGTCTCCAAGTCGCTGTCAGCGACAAGTACCAGATGATTTACGTTATTAACGATCTAAGGGTTCTAGAGCTACTGAAAGAGCAAAACTAAAGGCAAATGAGCCATACCTAAGGTTTTCTTTTGGGATAGTGAAAATCTCTCACTACCCAGAATTATAGCCTGGGCGCCTAAGCTGGATGATTGTAGCCCGCAAGGGAAGTCATTAAAAGAGCAGCTAAACCTGTAACCTATCTGGAAACCCTCAGCGCGAAGCAGCGGTAAAAGTTGTTTTTCTCACGAGATGATCAACGAGTACTTAAAGTCGTAGGACTTGACATACGTTTACACTACGTCCTGTATAATTTCATTCAGAGTGTTGACCAATAAAGACAAAATGAGATCCATTTTGGGTCTGTTGCTCTTCTTAATCTATATTTGGGTCATGTTAGGTGGTGTGGGTGTCACCGCTCGACCATCTCCAATTTCAATGAAATTTTGTGTGAATGCTTAGAATTGTCGCCAATCAACATTCGTAAAGTTTTACGTTCTCTATTGGAGTAATTATAAGAATATAATCATTTTTATGACTCTGTACAGTAAAATTTACCATACGACCCGGAAATTTCAGCAATTTTGAGATGTAATATCTCTGGAAATATTTTATTATAAGACATGAGACGTGGCGGTCTTGTACAGCATTTTGTTCTCTTTGCACCCCAAACAACAAGGAAAGTATGAACAAATTTGGCATACTTAATTTGAAGCAAAGTTACTAAAAATTTAGAGTGTGAAAAAAAATCAAGTTTTTATGCAAGTAAATGTATGAAAATTGTGGACCTTTACACTTAATGACTTAACATCACAATGTTTTTGACTGTAAAATTTCATTCACTGCTGCTCTCCAGTACTTTACAAATTCAGTCTAAACTTGACGATTTTTGCAAAAGGGCCAAAAATATAGTATTTTTTGCCTACTTTTATGAAAAACTATCTAACAGAATTTCTTTTAAATTTTATTAAAGGGCATGTTTTATAAAGTGGTCAAGTTCTTTCATCGCGGGCCTTAAAATTGAGGACATAAATAAGTACAACATTTCTGTGGGAGTCATACTTCTATATACATTGAATTGACATGAAAACATCGTCAACTTTACACTCAATTTGTGAAGTACTGGAAAGTAGCAGATAAATGAAATTTTATATTCAAAGATCTTGTCATGCTAGTGGAAGTGCAAACTTCACATTTTTCGTACCTTTACTTCCAGAAATATAAAAAGTTAAACATTTAATTTGTTTTCACACTTTAATATGTTTTGGCCGACTTTTTTTCAATTTATTTAAGCAAAATTACTCATGAAAGTATTTTTGATATTTACGTTTGAAAATGCACATGACTTTTTACGTGGTAGTCAAGTTTCGTTTTTCATAAAAATATACTGCCAGAGATCTTAAACTCAAAGTTGCTGAAATTTCAGTCATAACGCAAAAGGTTCCTACATACACTTAAAAAACTACAATATCTACACAAATATTAAATTTTGGAATGTGAAAGTTAACCAGTGTTCATTAGGGACATTTATGAATGCTGACACAAAATTGAATAAAAATCCATTTTGGACAAGCGGGGCAATTTCTTGAAATCAGACCACTTGACTTAGCCAAAGCCATAAATTCTTCCTCGCAACAAGTAAGGAAAATAATCTGAAAAATGCTGCCAATGATTTCACTAACGCAGGTGTTTCATTGGTTTTCATGGCTTGTCAGTCAATTGTGAAAAGTCTCATCTCCTGCAGTTCCAGACAAACAATGCTACGTTGAACGCGATAAGACTAACAACAAATAATTATCAAATAACTGAAGTTGAATGCAGAAAATTTTTAGGCATATCTGTGAACAATATATTAAATTCTCCAAATAAATCTAAGCTCGGCAACCTTTGCTGTTAAAATTATGCCAGTTGTAATGATCCAAACATAACAAAAGTAGTTAATTAGGCATACTTTCAATTTTTAATGACTTCTGGTATAAGATTCTAGGGGAATACATAAGGTAAAACCGAAGTATGTAATCTTCAGAAAAAAAATTGACGGAATATTGTGTCAGGTTTCACCAAAATCATCATTAAGGAGGCTCTTCAAGAAAATAGAAATACTCTGACTTGTAATATTTAATCACTGATGTTATTTGTGATTATTAAGTCACCTGTTCGCAACAAACTGAGTTTTTCATTGCTTTGATAACAAATAAAGATAATTTTCACAAGGAAGGGAAGTCTCTAACTATAATACAAACTGGTGTTCATTATAATGCTATTCATACTTAATAAACTGCAAACGTCCCTTAAACAATTAAAAAAAGCCCATACATGAGCTAACTAACTGTTTACTTAGCCACTGCTACTACTCTTTCGAAGAATTCATGTAGTTGAGTGTATCTTTGTGTAGAACTTAACACTGACATTGCACATTGCTATAATTCTAATATCGTAGTATAAGATACTACAAATATTTATCAATAATGTGTATCAGGTTGAAATTGTATTTCTTGTCTCCTCTGTAGTACTAAAGCACATCTTATTGTAAGTTAAGGGACACAGGGACCGGAATTCATGTAAATGAATTGCTACTGATCTGAAATTTTAATGGTGTGTTGGCAACGAACGTGTGTAGCAAAGTACAAATTTTTGTTTTCCTAAACTTGTTTTTGGTTCAGATATTTCGAAAATTATTTTCAAACTTTGGCAGTTTTGAAAATTTTTTGCGTTTACGAACTTGAATAATGAAGACAATATCATAATATTTGTGACGCATAAAAGGTTTTTGATACCAGACATCATGAAGCTAAGAAAAACACATTTTTCAGAAGAACGGTAATAATTCATTGAATTATAATCGACAATATTAATTAAAAATTGTCCTCCAGTAGAAGCTGCACCTTCCGTCTTTTGTTTGGCAGCTTCTTTTTTCACTTTACTGAATTTATATATTATTATAAAAAATGAAAAAATCGATTTTTCATATTTTGGCCGAAATTACAGTTTCTGTGTCCCTTAAGTCAACACCCTCCATATTGTTCGATCTTCCCCTATTCTGCTTAGAACTTCCTGGTTAGTTTCTCTATCCACCCATCTGATTTTCAGCATTCTCATACAGTTAAACATTTCAAATGCTTCTATTCTTTTCCTTTCTGTAACTTTTACCTTCCAAGTTTCGCACCCATATAATGCCACACTCTAAACGAACATTTTAAATTAATCGGAATTAAGCGATCATAACAATTTATGTACGATATCTGACTCGTTTCACATCCTTGAAGTTCTGTTTCTCTATGGGATCAATGAGATATGACTGAACACTATTTTACATGACAAAATTTACATTTGTCATTATATATAATAATAATTTTTTCATAATTATCATATCAAAATGAAGATTGATAAATATCTCAAAAAATGTCTTTATTAATAAAAAACATTGTAATTGTAGCTTTACAGTGTTTGTATTCATTACTAACATTCAAGACACGCTTGCCTTGTGGAAGACAACCGTATGTGGTATTAAATTCAGTTCGAACTATATTCAGAGGAGTCCTTCCGCAGATGTTAAATGATAGGAGTGAGGGAATGCTAAGATAATTCTGAGGAATAGTAAATCAGTTTAAGTTTGAGCTTTCTTCTGCAGTCATGCCTTGGCTCCTTGGCCCTTCTATTTTTGTATTAAACTTCTTAAAAATTCTCTCGTGCTTCAAATCCACACACAAACGTCTTGATGAGAGTTCTGATAGGTTAATTGTCCATATGTTATGTACTGCATAAAACATGGTTGACTACGAAACATGTACCATAAACGACTTTCAACTTTAATGTTAAATTTTGTCGAGTTATTTCCCTGTTCCCCATTAATTTAACTGCAGTATTTATAAAAGTACATTGTTGCGTTGTGCGGGTATTTCAGTTATGTTTCAGGTGTGCCATAGAACGGTGGAAAGAGATGAGAGTAAAGAAGGAATGTGTAATAGGTTAATGTCACCCTCGCCTTAGCTCAGCGGGGTTTCGGCTTCCCTGCAGCGATCCAATTTCTCCATTTATAGGAACCACTTTTCGCTCTGCATTATCGCTTTTCGGTGCCTTGACGAATTGTCCGCAGACTTTGTTACAGATATCCCGCCACCGCCAGCCGTTTCCCGCCCCATATTCTTTGTCCGTTGGGGTTAGTGGAATAATGAAAGTGCTCACGTTGGTCGCTCGCCCTCGACGAGTAACCATCGTGAACAGACACCATTGTTTGAAATGTTTTGTGTTCTGCCTTCACAAACAGATGTTTCTTTTCGTCCAGAAGTTATTCAATTTTTTTCTAAATGTACTTACATTTAACGTATCAGCTTTTGTCATGGTGTTTCTCAGTTTGTAATTTTTGATTCCGAAATCGATGGTTGGTTGAACAACGTCTCATACAGTATTATGTATATAATTAATCTCAGAATCTCATGGCCTTTAACTAAGTATTTAGAATGCATTGAGGTTGGTTACTTTTGTGTAATTAATTGTAATTAATCAACTATCGTACACGTATAATGTTGCCATATTAAATATCGGCTTGGGAGTTCTTGGATGAATTAAATAAGATAGGATGAAGAAGGGGATATGTTTTATTAAATTATTGAAGCATCTCATTCAGGACATATCGAGCTACTCAGGTTTTTATTCCGTTTTCTTCATCTGGTGCAGGATATGGTAATGTATTTACATGTACAGCTATCGACAGATGCTTTTGCGCAATTTAGTGACAATTTTATTAAATTTTGTCTATACCTATTCGTACAGTTTGATCCAATTTTTCTGATTGGAATTATGGCTTCGACTTTCCTACAACATATTAAAATGAATTAGTTTTTCCGTTCCTGATGCATCAGTACTGTAAATTTATGAGTGTCTAGGTTGAGTTATTCAACTACTCCATTGCCCAGTTATGGAAACCCTCCAGCCCATAATGCGGAAAATTTGGTAACTCCGTATGCGTATCAATAAAATAGAATTTATAATCAAAAGTAAAGCATCAATCTTTCGTAAGTATAATCCGTTGATTATTAAATGGTGGGTGACATGCAATTCACTATAATGTTTCACACTCACTTTTCCAGTTATAATTTGAGTTCTAAACCAAACGTGTTCTCAGTTCGCATTCCAATAAGAAAAATTTCTGTATACCCATGAATTTTTGTTCATCTGCTACAGGAATAGTAGTAAAATTCAGCCGTCGAAAATTTAAATATATTTTTATTTTTAACGCAGTATTTTAAACAGTGTTTGCGAAACTAATATTTTGTACTACAATTGAGGTAACTGTACTGTTGAGCGGAGGGTTTGTGCGACAGCTCACGTATTCAGGGCGCGGCCTTGAAAGTTTGGTTTCAGGAGCGTCGAGAACAAGATATTTTAAGGCAGTGATGGATACATGTTACTGCGAATGCTGGAATACGGTTGGTTAATTTTCAATAGTTTCTAGACGACTCAGGAAACAGAAACACTTTGCGTCAGAACGCCGTAATGTGTTGATGGGAGCAGCCTGTTACATTTTGTTTCAGAACGTTAAGTCGTGGCAGGGTGTTGACGTGAAAAGAATGTTACAATTTATGACAGAACGAGGTAAGCGGGACATGTTTAGATCCCAGTATGTGTTTTGCAGACAGCATATGACGGCATTATTTGGCCAATGTTGTATTTACAGCTAATATAATACTGATATTTAGGGAAATGTAAATTTTTTAGGTAAAAAAAATACACAAAAATTCATTAAAATAATAATACTAATGCAAAGATTCCTACCTATAGGAACCTATTTTTAAAATATAATTTACTGATAATATTAATATAATGAACTAGTTATATTAATATCATGAACAAATTATATTAATATAATGAACTAGTTATATTAATATCATGAACTAATTATATTAATATAATGAACTAATTATATTGTAAACTTTCATTAATGTTTTCAATTGATGTTGAGATCAGAAGCTGTCGGCGGATTCGGAAAATTTGGTGAATTGTTTTCAAATTCTTAAACATTTGTGAAATTTGCTTATACAAATTGTATATAGTTAAATTTCAAGATTAAAATTTTCTTTAAAAACAGTTGCTAATATTCATTTACCATGGAACACAGTGTATGCCCCTGGAAAGAGAGTTTCAGTAATTTGTTGACTTTAATTGTTTTTCTCAAGTCCAAAACATTGAGTTGTGAAATCGACCAAAATTATAAAATACATTCTTGTTTCATTATTTGAACTTTATAGATAATAATAAAACATGTGAAAAATTTACATTTTATATATCTCAAGGAAAATAACGAAACGATTGCTAGTTGAATACAACTGCACTTATATTCGATCGTGCAGTGGCGGCTAAGTTGTATCGACCTGGACTGCAGTAATGTGGACTCGGGTTCGAGCCACTCGATACAACTATTTCTATTTCTTTACCTTTCATTTCTAGTATTTTGTGTTTCCAGAATGTTCTGTTTCTGGAATATTCCATGTATGTATAAATTGTACTGACTCCGAATTGGAGCCTCTGTACATCACTTCGTCGTTAAATAAACGTCTTTAATCTCTAGGTGTAAGATGTATTGGACGCTGGTGAGATCCACCCCAAGAAGAATATCATTCGCGTATTTTTAATGTTTTATCGGACCCAATAGATTTTATTATAAAAGGATATGGTTACTTGTCCCAAATAAACGATTATGCGAAATTATATTGTTTTTCAAAATAAATCTGTTTATAATTGATAATAATAAATTTTAATTTTTTGTTTAGTAAACTGCAAATTGTTATGTAATTCCACCTTCCATTTTAATTATAAATTAAAAATCCATTCATAAATCATTAGTAGTGAAGGTGTATATGTTTGCATGAGTTTTTGTAGCTATGTATGTCTTTAATATTTCTATCAAATTTTCTAGTGATATCACCCTTTATTGAGACAGAGATAGGATAGTCACATTTGTTGCTGTCTATTGCTGCTGCCAAATAAGCGGGCAGCCAGAATTTGAATTCAACTTTCTGAAGCTGGCCGACACGAGGGGAAAATACCTTTGAACATTTGACATATTTTTTCTGACACGGCGACATAAGCTATCAATATCTCACTACTAGTATTGGTTTCTTATATTTATCTATTTTTTGAGTTAGAACTTAAATATCGCTGTAACAAGGCAAGTGTAATGTTAGCTACTCACCTACGACGGCTAGATAGACGGTGATGCTGCGCACGGGCAACGTGCTGACCTGGCATTCGTAGAGGCCGGCGTCGCGATGCTGGGCCCAGTTGATCAACAGCGTCCACTCGTTACGATGCCTCGTCGTCTGGAACCTCTGGTCGCTCGTATACGTGTACGAGCCCACAGTCAGGATGTGGAGATCCCTGTGTCGAACCCAGGACACCTGAAACAAAAACAAGCAGTCTTGTTTTCGAGCACACACTTCTCTACAAAACCAATGAATTGACGACGTGTCACATACAATCTCACTGATGTCCCTGTTTCTCGAGAGGTTATTGTTTGGTAAAAGTGTTGTCCACGAAACTTTATTTTTATCTGCTCTTTTCATTGTGTTTCATGTACGGACTGGAGTTACAGATACATCATCGTTCAGTTTCGTGAATTGTCTGTTTCGTCGTTTCTGTCTATGCTTCTTCCTAGTTTGCATGTGTTATTTTTATTCTTGTGTATTGTGTAAGTCCATATTTACTGGTTTGTGATAATAAATTGAGTAATTCACGAAGAGTTAATTTAAATTGTAAACATACTGTAAATATTAATGTTAAAAGATTTTTAAGGCATTATATATTTAGATATGTTACAAAGAAAATGTGTGTGTACCAATTTTAGTTATATTTACTTCAATTTTTAATTGTTATTTATTGCAACTTCTAATAATTATTTTGTAATTTTATGCACTACAATTAAACAGTTATATTTAAAGTTTAGTGTCATTTACTGTTGATTTTTAAGTACTGTGTAAAGATAATTGGGGATGAGAGGTTTATTTTATTTATTAATGATAATATAATATGGCCCACGTTGGTAGGAGCCAATTTGTAAAGATATAAGTGGGGATGGGCTGAATATAATTTATTATTTGAAATTAATTTAATTAACTAATGTTCAAAATAGAAAAGGAAAGTTTAAATTTTAAATTAAAAAAGGGCATCTAATAAAAGTTACAAAGTATTTAAAAAACGTACCAATAACAATAAATTTAAATTGAGACTTTAAAATCAGAGTCTTCAGTGGGGTAAACCGAGAGAAGCGATTTAGTTTTTAATGTCAATAGGTCTGGCAGCTGTGAACTGGCGATGGTCTGTAGCATTCTGGTCTTCTTTGCTTTCGTGATGATGGCTGGAACACCTCTGCATCGGGTTAAACTTCATTCAAATTGTCTCCTTGGCGGTTAGCAGTTTAATGTTCTGGCCAAAACTTGCCTACCTCTCAACATTTTATTCCCGATGGCTAGCAATTTAGTTTCAATCATCAGTTGCCGACCTCTCAACATCATCTGCCACTCCGTCTCAATATTCCTTCCCACGAAGCTAGGTGAGAGCTTCAATGTCCTCCTACTTAATTCCGGCAACCAATTGGTATCGGTTTGCAATCTAACAATTGCAGCCAATAGGGAATATCAGGTGCAGGGCCCAAATATCACATGTGTTTTACGTAACTCCGTGGACAGCTAAGGTTTCAGATAATGCACGCAGCTTCTGTTGTTATAAAACAAACCTTTCCAAATTAGCAACGGGCAACCCTTAGAAAAGAATTCTTCTTTCTACTATTGAGCCCAAAAAGGGGGAATGGTTCCCATTGTCCGAAAGAGAAAGCAAGGCCACACGCAGTCTGAAGTAATCATTTCGCGTGTTTTAACACATTCCAGTAGCTTAACGTACCCAAGTACTATTACTATCAGGATTCAGTTTTTCGTTAATAATTAATGTAGGTTATTAATAATTTTATAGGAAACAAATTTCGGTGATAGGCTACAGAGCCAATAATATCATTTATATCAAAAGGTAAACTTAATTATTAGATTTTTTTCTTTTAGAAAAAATGTAGTATGTCGTTTTTTATTTTTTATAACCAAAATAGTGGGTCGTACACAAATTAAGCCTACAAAAGAATTTAGAGAACTTCATTATCTTTCCAACGGACTATCGGATGTTAAAAGTCTATTGGGAATTTCCGAAAATAAATATTTTTATCTTGCTGCATGCGGAAGGACAGATCGCGGTCAAATTGTGGTTCTGAAGGAGCGACCGACCATAGCAGAAGAGGGAAGAGACTGCTTGCTCAAAGAGAAGTTGCGAGTTCCGCACCATATAAACTTCAAAGGACATCGTAGTGTATACAGATATTCAGCCCATAAGCCGTTTCAGTGTCAACTAATAGGCTACCTGGTCAGCCTCAAGCACTCTAAAAGTTGCCGGAGCGTCGGCAGTGAAGTGCCAACAATCTTACTGCATATGCACCAAAGCCATCAGAGTTTATGCCACAGTAGTCTACACTATCAATTATTGTTTACAAATATTAGGACCAAGGTATTTAGAGCAAATGATTCCGTAAGAAAAAGACTAATATTATTTTGCTGTATTTATCTTGAAAATTGATAATATTTTCTTTCTCACAGAAGGAAGAAGAGGCCTTTCATTTTAATGTTGCTAATAAATTATAAAAATATTATGACATTTCTTTAACTGCTTTATATTTGAATAAGTAAATTAAAATATGCCGAAATTAAAAACAATACAAAATAGAAAAGATTTTTACTTAAAATTTGCTTCAAAATTTTCATCTATCAAAGTAAGAATTAATATTGTTCAATGCTATCTATATTAAAATTTAATCGTACAAATGTACACTGAAAATAAAATGTGTATAAATCGTAATTGAAACAATAACCTTTCAAATGTACTCAATATTATTATTTAAAATTCATATAATTTTTTCAGTGTGCAATTAATCGATAAATATTACTCTTTCAGTATGAACACAATTGAAATACATGTAATATATCAGAACTCAACAATCAGAAATCAAATCTTCCAGATTATTGAAACGGCCAGGCTGTAGATATGTGATTTATGAAAGAATCCAAAAATATATATTTAAAGGATTTTGGTCGGAAAGTAAAAACAAATCTTGATATTGACAAGAGCATCACCAACCATGTCCAACTATAGCTAAGAACCATTTCATCAGAATCGGTCTAGGCGTTTAGGAGGAAAGAATTGCCAGCACACGCACACTCCAAGTTTATATTAACATTTGTAAATGTAACAAGTTTATGAGAGTTTTCTAACTATGTTATAGTGTATTGTTTACCACTGACAAATTGAATGAAGTTAAAGACCAATTAAAATGCAGCATTTCAAACTGTAGTAACAATAATGATGATAATAAAATGTCCATTGTTTTTATCAGTCACGTAATAAAATATATTTCAATTTTGATTTCTAAGTTTTATTAGTATAATATAGTATAATATTAGAATAATAAAATTTAGAAATCAAAATTAAAATAGATTTTATTACGTGACTGATAAAAACAAGGGACAAATTATCATCATTGTTAAATTAACTATCAGTATTTAAACAAATAATTTGTAAAAAATTCCTTGAAGAAATTATCTTACTGTAATAACTTTTATTCATCTTTAGGAGAAAGAGTTCATGGGAACAAAAGTTCGAGAACGCTGAGTATAGCACTAAATTCAATATTTTCCTGGATCTTTCTACAAAAGTAGGATTGAAATACTGCCATAAATTCTGGGAAAGTTTTTCAAGTCGAAATGCTTTCTGAGAGTAAATACAGTTTAAGGTAAAAATATGTTGTACAAATAACTAGTATTTGTTTCTAAAATTTTTATTATAATAATGAAACTTAAATTTATTAGTCCCAATCTGATGCCAGTAACAGACCCGAAAACAAATTTGCAGCCAATACGCTTCATCTGGGCCTTCAGATGTATGACAAATTAAAATTGTGTGACCGTATCGATTTCCCTGCTGGCAACATTAATGCAACACGCTGACACGAAAAACGTAAACATAGTGTATTTTGGTTATTTCCATTCAATTATGTTCTATGGCATCGCTAATTAGGGAAATTGCAACGGGTCATTAAAATACTTTCTAGTACGGGTCAAAGATAGAGTTGCAAGCCATTCTTCAAAAGCCTCAGTAAACAGACCATGAATTTGTTTCAAACGAATGGCGAATATATTTCAAATTAATTTTCTTCGTAAATTGTTGAATGCGTTGCATTGCAAAATATTTTCTTACATAACTTTGAAATGCATTTTAACTGAATAAAGGTTTGCTAACTGTGTATATAGTTTACACATACGATAAATATACCGAAATAAACGGCCCAGAAATACGAAATTGAACATCCATGACTTGTAAATAATTCAGATATGACTACTGTGAGCATAAATATAGATTTGATTACCGATTATGCAAGAGGAATAAGAGGTATTCTGGTGGAATTTTTAACACTTCCCTTAAAGCCTGTGCAGCCTACCATGTTACGTCAGAAAAATAAATGTTATGAAATTATATATATATATATATAAAAGAAATATGATTTAAAACGTGGTGTTTATTGCACAAATCTATATGAATAAAAATACATATTTTTTTTACAAATACAGTACTTCATTTTAATAATGTGAAAGGCTATGCAATGTATGCTTCTCTTTACGCGGACCATTTTATTTTCCTATCTGCGATAATTTTTGTTTCGCAGTAAGTAAACTAGCTATTCCGACAAATAACTTGTGTGATATGTAAATTTTCGGCTGCAACGTAATTTAAAACAGAAAGCAGCAGCACGCTCAATTTTGCAGCAGGTGTGCGCATTTGTTTCCAACTGTGATCAACTTTGGCCGTCGCAAGAAATAAAATAAAACTTCTGCATCACGAAATTCACTTTCAGAAATTAGCCCTGGAAATTTTATTTATAAAATTATAATATATACAATTAGCAATTCGTCCAAGAATGTTTTTATGAAGTAGTTACTGAGTAAAACCTTTCAATTTTATTTTTATTTTATTATTTTATTGTTAAGATAAATCCTGCTCATTATAAGTGAATACGGAGCCTCCGTTATTATTTAAAATAATAATTACCTTTTAAGAGCGGAAAATGTTTTTTTGTTATGAGAAGAATGCCATTTCTTTCACGCGGATGGTGAAAATATACAAAAACCGAAAGGAAAACAAATAATATTTCCGCCTTAATAAAACTGTACTTATTGGTCTTCAGAAAGGGTAATAGCGTATTGGTCATACATGAAAGCTGATAAAGGAACATATGCAGTGTAATCAAGATTTCAGTATGAAGTAGCTGCTAAGGTTGAACATCGACGACTGGAAAACTTGGCAGAGAAACAGCTCATATATAATTTGACCATATTTCCTTACAACAAACTTCCATGTGTACTAATTGTTTTCGGTAATGATGGCAACCGCAGTAGCCCATAGCGAAGAAAGGCACATTCAAGTTCATTTACGTCGACTCTCCCAAAATTCTGTCACTGACCTCTACTGCGTAGACTGTAGATCCTAGATTTCCAAAGTGGGCGACACCGCCCCATGGGGGCCACTGGAACCGTGCAAGGGGAAGCGTTGAAAAAAGGGCAATTCATTGCATTGCATCGTATTAAATTGAACATGGGTTCTGTGTGGTCTCTAATCTATTAACAAAAGAAATAAATAAATAGACTCACAAGGTTTTCACCCGGTTAGAATTCGGGGAAACTTTGTGAATTACTTACACCGGGAAAGCCTTCATTCGAAGAAATGGACTGAAAATAACTATTCGCGGGATTTTAATAATACTTGTGACAAAAATAGAACTGAAGATTGATCCGTTTATAGCAGCCACAAAGTTCATCCTTCTCCTTAGTATTATTCCTAATATTATTCGTTATTTTCACATATATTTTTTGAAGGAATTTAAGGAATTCTACTACGTGTAAAGATTAATTACTAGGGATGATAGAAGTATATTAGACATAAAGAGTTGGATAGCACAGGCAAGGAAGGCTTCACAAAAAGAAGAATTTATTTACGAGTAATGTAAGTGCGAAAATTAGAAAATCGTTGCTAAAAATGTTCGTATGCAGTGTGACGTTATATGGGTGCGAAACGAGGACGGTAGGTGTTGCGGAAAGGAAAATAATAGAAGCCTTTCAAAGGTGGTGCTACAGGAGAATGAGATGGGTGGATAAAATCACTAACGAGGAAGTTATTATCATAATAGGGGAAAAGCGAATAATATGGAGGACGTTGACCATGAGAAAGGATAGATTAATAGGCCACGTTTTGTAAAATTAGCATTAGAGGTAAGTGTGTGGCGTATAAACAGAAGAGGGAGGCCATGGATGGAATACGCCTAGCAGATTGGGGAGAACTGTGAATGTGCTAGTTATGAGTAATTAAAAGGCTTGCGCATGATAGGTTAGCATGGAGGATTGCATCTGATCGGTCTTGAGACTGAATATTAGTGCAATTTAGTGCTACTTGCAAAATTAAGTGGTTTTGAGAAATGAAGCTTACATTACAAATAATATTTTTATCCTTAGTTTACATACAAGCTTTCTTATTTCTGTAAGATTTATATTTTGCAATGAGCTGTAACCCTAAAATATTTTTTCTTATTTAGATTTGCCTTTTTTCGTGTATTTTCAACGATGTTCTTTTTTTACGAATTTCATGTAACTATTTATGTATAGGCCGACCGGCGATTTTGTGACTAGCGTCGCTGCTCTACAACACAGAGTTTCGGGTTCTAATCCTGAAATACGCATGGATCTTTGTGGCATCTTGGCCACGGAGACCGAGATTAAGACTGCTGGAGAATCGTTAGGCCAAAGCCCTCAATGAGCTGTACAGTCCTCAGTATATATTGTATTTACGTATATTTTATTGTATTACATTTGTAATTAACATTAATTTACTTGTCGTATTTCCTCAGCATAGAACTAGTGTAACTAATAAATCTAATTTAATCTGAATTCGAGTATTTATTTTTCTCTTATACTCTTATAAACATATTGAAGATAGTTAATTCTTCTGATTGATTTTAGAAGAATGTTCTACAATTTTTATTTGTAAAAAGTCAAATATCAAGCGTTTTTGACTTTTGCGTAATCATTTTCCTGATGTGTAATTTGTGGTTCAAGAACATTTGAAAAGCAAGTCTTTATTAAAAATTGATACAAAACATGACATTTGACTTGAAATATATGTAAACTGAATTGGGGCTAAGAATTTTAAAGCAGCCTTTGTAATAATCAGATAAAACAGAACGATAGTCAGGCCGACTTTTCTGGACTAGAAATTATAAAACTGTTTTTTAGATCTGTAAATGATAATTGAGTATTATTTTAAATTATTTAATTATATTTTACAACGTAGGGCTCGATTAAATAACGTATAGCAAAAACTGTTTCATGTATGTGTCTGTGTATTTATATCATGTGCATTCTCGCGACAGTTTTGTGAAATTTGTGGAATGTTTGTGGCGTGTTTCAATTTTGAATAACATTTTTATTTGTTTCTAAGGGGGCACTGAAACCGTTCTATAAATTGGCATACTGCATGTTTCTTCGTTCGATGAAAATTATAAATATGGCGGAAATTTATGATTATTCAAAGGAAATTAAATGTGAAGCAGTAACAGTCTCCAGCCCGAATAATAACTAACTCTGAAATTTTAAAACCGTCCCCTTGAATTTATTTATTTACTTGTAATAGCGCGCAGGACCCCTTTAAAATTATTGTTTTTTTATATATAAATAAAATTATTATGTCATACCATTAAAGTGATTTCATTAAATAATTTAAATAAAAAACCCATAATCATTACAGATCTAAAACAAATTTCAAGTGTTAGTAGGCAAACGCCAGTTTATTTAATTTTAATCCATCAAAATTATAAATTAATTATCAAATATATTTAATTTTTCTTTGATTAATAAACATTCAGGTTATAATATAACTATTATTTGAATTAGAATTATATAGCAAAAAGTATATACGTTCAATCAAAAGATCAGTCAACTAACGGGAGCAGTAAATAATGCAAGAAAGACGTGTTCAAATATGTTCCGTGCCCGAAGGTAGAAAACTGTACTCTTATTTGGGAAGAAGAGCTGGAAGAATACAAGAAACGTAGTACTACATTTATTCCTGGAGTGCACACTCATTAAAACTTTAAACTTGTTTGGGGTGTATTATCTTTAGTTTTAACTTAAAACTCAAAATTATTACACAGTCTTTGGAACAACTTTAAGTATAGTAAGGGAAAGAAAGCGGATGAGATCGTCTTTGAAGAAATAAAAACGAACACAAGGTTTAGTGCCGGAGTTTCCACTCACCGTTTGTCGGAAATTATTTCAAATGTAAACTTGCGGTAGAGCAACTTTTAAATGCGATTTACGTTCAACCAAAGGACTACATTATATTATATTTGATTATATGCTTTTAAATTGTAAATTTAATAATTCCTGTAATAATTTTAGTTTCCGTTAGTTTACACTATCATATTGGATCGTAATTTAGAAGTAAATGTACGGATCTCGGCCGACCTTCTGTGGTGTAGTGGTCAGTGTCGCTGCCTCGCATCACAGAGGTTCAAATTGTTATATGGTGCAAGTTCTAATGGGCATAGAAAGGAGATGGCCCAAAATAGAGAATTGTGTAATTATTGTGGCTTGCTGGGTATGCATAACACATTTAAATATCACTAATATAAATATTAAATGGGGCAGTTCTCTCGTCACTACTTTAAATATTCACGCTTAATTTGTTATTAAATTGATCGTAACATAAATATTTAAGTATTATCAACTGTTTGCAATGCTTCTACGCTAACCTATCAGAATTAACAACCATCCAGCCACAAAGATATGAACATAGTTCAAATCACTCCTATATTCTGAATATAATATTTTCATTTGTTTATTAATTTAAATTCATTCTTACGATGGCTAGCTACATAGCAAAATATTTATCAACTAAAAATATTTGACGCGTTGCGAGTGTAAGATTCCAAGATCAAAAAAACCTTTACAGAAAAGAGAGTTGAAGAAAAAATTATTAATTTTTATAATACGCACTTGAATCCAGGATCCGTTATATCAACCACGTACGCACTCTTTCCGTCGGGTATATAATATAAAGAGATATGTCAGTCCCTCTGTACATACTTTCATTCTATTTAATGCCGAGAACATATATTCATAGGTCGTTTGTTTATCCACAACAGCATTTATTCTTTGTAATGCATTTATAATTTAAAATCCCAATCCGTCCGAAGTCAGTCACAGAAGCTGCACAGCGCGAGTCATGCCAAAGATCATGCTCCACTCATCTCTTCTTTCTTCCTTCATAGAAATTACGATGTAAATAAGGAAAAAATAAATTTATTAAAAAACAATACAACAGGAACCAACAATAATTCTAAATCGCGTGTTTGTCTTCATTCATATTTCCCAATATACCTTGGGATCTATTTATATTTACCCGTGACCGTGACAGTCATGTCACACGTGTGTTGTAATGAGTGTATGTGGCATAGGCCATTTTATTTCGTCACTGGATGAAGAATTCCCCATATTGGATACTGTACAAGAAAACAGCAAGGCGCCAGAGAGACGAGGCCGGATTTCAGAACGTGACAGATCGACCGCTTAGCGACACAAAAATCTGTTATCTGAGTCCAGTTTCTTGAACCCGGGAATTTTGAAGGCCGCGTCCCTTTCCATAAATTAGGGAAAGAAGCCGAGGGCCAAGCTGAATTTTAATTGGATTCTGAGGGTCAGGCGATCCGCCATGCACCTCATGGTGGAAGGAACCCAGTGATGACCTGGGAAGATTGATGGGAGAAATTTGATCAGTCGGGAATGAAACTTGGTTGTAGGAACGTGGAGATGAGAGATAGAGTTTGGAGCTAGCTGGTGAACATCAGAAGTTAGGAAAAAGTCGCTTGAGTGTGAGAGAAGTTTGCAATATAATCTGGGGGGCAAACTGAAAAGAAGATAGACGGCAGCGAACAGAAGGAGCCCCGGCTACGTAACCCTGGCCCCAGAATTCATAAAAAAGAAGACCAGGTACCGACGGTAGAATTCACCACTGGAAGGAGTCTCTTGACGAACGCGGAAGCTGCCTGAATTACGGAAAGGGAGGAGAAAGTCGTCATTTCACAAAGTAAAAACAGATGCCTGTTTGTGTCACTGTCTGAGATGTGTCATGACTATCGTTCTGCTGCAAAAATCCTCACAAAATGACGCTTATGAGATTAATTATAAGCTGAGCTAGTCGTAGTGAATTTTTAAATTGGACACTAAATTTCGTAATTATTGTTGTTTTCTTTTTTTGTGAATAAATTTAATTTCTTTTTCATTTAATTGAACCCAATAATTTATTTTTATGTAAATTAAAATCCAACCCCCCCAATTCATTATAGTGTCAAGGGACTGTTTCAAGAAACAACGTGATTTACGAAAAGTCACGTGAGGATTCTTCTGTCTATAACTGCTAAAAAGCAGGCTAGTATCCTAGCAGGTGTTACCGAAGTAGGTCAATCGGAATTACCTATGATTGCTGTTATGGTAGGCGAATTTCTGGTAGCTGCGTTGTTGGACTCGCTGTTGAGTCGGAGGTTTTCTGTCAACTCTATCGTTCACAGAATATGCATGAGAAACTGTTTTTCTTCCTTTTTGAACGGCTAATGCGGCGGAGATCAAGTTACAAGGACTATATACATTAAGTTTGCGTATTCAACAGTTATCTTGGTAGTGGAGATTTGTGGTGCGAGATGAATTAATTTATCTCTGTGCTCTAAGGATCGATTCTTTTTGAACCTCCCGAACGCAATATTTAATTTCCACATGATTTTGTTAGTGACGACATAAATCCACGTGTTGAACAAAGTTTGCTACAAGTTAAATCATAATGTTCAACGGTAAGTGTCCAGGTCCCGGGGAAATGGGATTTGTCACATTTAACATCAATTCAAGTATTTATCTAAATAAGATGAATGATGAGTTTCCTCAATCGTTACCGATCGCTTAGGAAAACAAATTTACTGGAATACGAGTTCGTGGTCGTGTTCGGCGCCAGTTACACTGCCACGTCGTATACTGGCACCAACGAAAATGTTGATCTTAAAACAGGACATAGAAAAGATGGTGGAGAAAGTTATTATTCTACCATTGACGTAGCCTGTATTTTTAGTTCATAAGGAAACCGATGATTTTAGACCAGTGGTCGATTTTGTGTGTGTGATTTACCATGCAGATTCTTCTACTTATCTGGTACAACTTCGTGAGACTTTTTTGCGAACGGAACAGGACTTACTGTGGAGACATCAGAGGTGAGATTTTCAACTTCGCAGGTGTTTTTTTAGGTCATGTTATTTCTGCCGATGATGTAACGTGAGTTCTCAGTGGGAGATTCTCTGTACCTCTAGCGTTAAGGAAATAGAACAACAGAGCACAGTTGTTTTACTAGCGGGTTTTCTGAGTGTGCACAACCGCTCAACAAGTTAGGAGAAAACAAGTAAAACTTATCTGGTATAAACGATGACAAATTGCATTTGAGCGACTGAAGAGTTCTCTGATTACTCCACTCCTATTGGCCATACCCGATTTTAATAAGCTGTTAATAAGTTAGGACGTTTAACCAGGTGGACGTTGCGGATGTCCAAATTTAATTTGTGATGTGACAAATTCATTCGAACCAAAATGCTGTAACTGAAGCTTTATCCCGCGTCGAAAGTATTATGAGTCCTTTCAGTAATTTCAGTTCTTCTTAATTTATTCGACGGCCTGCATTGTGGGATCTGCCGCCTTAATTCTAGGGCAATGGTGAGGATCAATGACTTGGTAAAGTTATTTAGTGATATTCGATCGGGAAAAAAGGTTTAGGATTATTCCTTAACAGAAAATTTGCTATATGTTGCAGAAGTTAATTGAAATATCATTGAGAATGAAAATGTTATTTTCATAATGTTGTTTCTTTTTTTGAGACTGTCAACTTCCAATAACATTTGCAACTTATTCGCTGTTTTTAGTTTCTGCCAAACAGGAGAATTAAGCTTAATACATTATTCTAACTGATAATTTCCATCGTAAGTCTTAACTTTGCCGCTCTTTAGCTTGAGATTCTATTTCACAAATGTCACTAATTCGCTTTAGAAACTTTTAAACAAGTTGGCGATTATAAATTCAACGTTTTAAGTTCACAGATTTCTGTGCCAGATAAAAGCTCTCGAAAATAAACTGCGAGTCTACTGGAAGCAAAGAGGTACACATCATTTTGCACACTTGTATGTTCTAAAATAATTGTTCATTGATTTCCTATAGCATTGGCCAGATATTCACGAATACGTTTAAACAAGATAGACCGTAATAATAATAATTTATTTGATTAGATGGTTAATTTTAAATTTATATGTTTTTAATAATATAAGATGAAATAAATTGGAAAACTAATTTATTTAGCGACCAACGTCATTGCGACGATTTATTCACTGAATGTTCACAGTCGTAAAATATACTAGTAACATAAAAATGTAATCGTTGCTAAAGTTCTTTTCAAAACATGTTCGGTTAGTTGGTATGCACGGTTCCTCTGAAATTAGCGAGAGATAACCTCATGTTACATCACGAATACACTCTTCTTTTGTTGGCATTTTCCAAATACCCAAACGTATTGTATAATATATAATTATCTGCAGGGTTCCATTATTTGTTCCTTATGATTTCTATTCTACGTAAATGACTTAGTTTCTGACATCAATTCACAAGTGCAAGTTCTTGCTGACGTCTGCGTAATATATTGGAAAATAAAAGCTATTATCCATGAAGAAGTTCTCCAAAATGAATTAGATAAAATAAGAGATTGGACACTTTATAACAAAATGAAAATAAATTGTAACAAGAGCTTCTAGTTGGTTGATATATTACTGAACTATAAGTTCATCGGAAATTAAATAGTACAAGAAAATAACTGTATTTGAGGCTGTAGTTGAGCAGTAATACGGGCTGAGAGTATAAAGTAGAATATGTGACTAGGTAAGCGTGGAAGGAACGATATTTCGTTACAAAAATTTTAAAAAAGGCGTCTTCAGGTCCTTTTTAGACGGTTGCATCCGTTTTCAGTACAGTTTTAGTCGAACTGTCAGTTTTTCCTCAGTGTAAAATTGAAAAAATGAAAGAAGAACGGAAACGGATACTGAGAACTGACGGGATGGATATACCTGTTTCTTTCATTACATTTCTGAAAATTGCTATGTGTAAACAACGGCGTCAATCCGTTCGCTCACGTCAGTTTTCTTGGAAATCGGTGAACGTTGGTCTGTCACTATGTCCAAGGAACACGATTTTGCTGTCGAATTCATTGGCATTTATAAAAGTTCACCGTGTTTGTGGAATAAAGCAGACGCACGCTATCACAATGTGAACATTAGGGAAGCTCCCTACACTCTCCTAGTAAAGAAATATCAGGAGTACGATGAAAAGGCTACAAAGAACTTTTTCTTGGAACTCTACTTTTCACAACTACATTGTGTGGTAGGGTACAGAGAACTGAAATGACTGGGGTTAGTGAGAACTGAACGGATCGTCTAAAAGGACGTCGCTTCCGAACTGAAATGAAACGGGAACGGAAACTGAACTGAGACCGGATATGACCGTCCAAAAGGACGTTTCTATTAAGCCGTGTCCACACTATACGAATCGACACGGTCGACTTTTGACCCTGTCCACATGTGACCCTGTCTGCATGTGAGGGCTACTCGACCGACGTATTTAGGTAAATGGTGAATTTAAATACCTAAGTTTTATTTAGATTTACTTTTAAATGAATGATTCAGAAAATTCTGCAGTGGCAAAGCGGCTCACAATACTTGGTAGAATGAAGAACTTGAGAAATTGAAATATTTCATTACCCACACCTCAACAGGATATTACTAATTAGAATCATAACAATGAGCTAATTGAAAAGCTTTTATAAACACATGTACCAAACCAATTGAAGCTACAACTATAGCAGACTTCAGGTACACGTCCAGAAAATAAACTGGAAAATTATTAAAGCTGAAGAATCAAAGAAGTTCATGAAACATCCCCATTCTATCCTACCCAAATAATTACTTTTTATAAATTTGCCATACTCCTGTGCCTCTTTCCCAGGAATACAAAAGTTGTAATTATACCTGAATTTTGATTTACCGATACCTCAGAAATATATTTTTGAAACGCACTACAGCTAATTTAATGAAACTAAATTCATAAATAAGTAAATGAAAACCACAGAATACTAAGGTATGCCTACCAAAGTTCAGCAAGGGAGACGATTTAGCAGAGCTTCTTTCTCACACCATAAATAACAATATTTACGGACGGTTCTTATTCTCATGAGTCTCCCTTGAAATTCTTTCGTAGGAAGAAAGGTCTTTTAAAATATCCATTCTCGAACCGACTCTTTGCCCTGGTGCATACTGAGTCAAAAGTCTTTGAAAGGCTCTAAAAACTCGGGTTTCAAGTTTGGCTCACCCAAAGCAACCATATTAACATATTTAATTGAAGGAATTGTTCCATACTATCAGTTCATTAAATAACGGCATATTTTGGTCTATTCATTAACCACATCCACTAAGGAGTGAGATTACGAGGAAACCCGAGTGGAAGCTATGTAGTTCTCAATGCACAAGAGAGCAGTTCGACACCCTTATTCAAAAACGTCCAATTAATAACAGTAGCTGATCTTCTGCTTAAAATGGTACTTGAAAATAAGTACAGTCGACCTCGGTTATAACTAGCCCGACTTAGCTTGCAGTAACCGTGGTTCATCATAACCATATTTTGTTTTTATTTTCAAATATTTGATAAAAAATCACAAAATTTACTGATATACATACTGATATATTATAGCTATTATAAAGAATTAAAATTACAGTGTATAACTGTACTAAACTGAAATACAAAATATAAATGCAAAAAGTACATGTCAATTATTTCTACTATCACACTCACAATAAGACTATAATTATGTGGTAACTACGTTTGAATTTTAAAGCACTCACTTTTGAAATCCATAAATTTTCTTTACACTTATACAAACCCACTTCAGACATACTCCTTGAACCAGTGATAAAAACAACACTTAAAAATGTGTGGCCTAGTCAACTATTTTAAGTTGAACGATTCATTGTTTATTTCATTTATACAGGCGATATTATTGGATATCTTCCTGTAAATGTTATTTTTAGTAACTGTCAGTATTTTATCTCCTAGAATTGCTAAATTATTATGATAAAAAGTGTTAAGAACAAAATTTAGTCTTATTTATTCCTCAGTAGCGTTGAAACTGTTGCAGATGAAAATCCGAATGTTTTGAATTCGTCTTACGAATTCTTTTTTTTCACTCAGCTAAAGGCAATTGCGCTTTCTTAGATGGATCTGTATAGAATATTAACTACAGAACGTTATCCAATCCGAGTCTTGTAAGGAATTGGGTGAAATTCGACTTGGTCAAATTCCTATAAAATATTTTCCGCGAGTACACAAAATATTTCTCTGAAATTTATGAATGCTCTTCCCCCTTGCCCAACTTAAGTTGTATGTATAAGATTAAGAACATACAAAGACGTTGAGTTTTTTGACTTGGTTCACGCGGAACTTAAAATGCCCGGGAATTCAATTATATTAGAGTTTTCCGGGACCATTTCCCGGTTTCAAACCTCTATCCCTAGCTGCGAGGCGTATTCTTGGCATTGTCCTCGGAAACCAGCATTGACCCTGTTAGAGATTAGAGATTTACAAATTTGCGTGGAGCTGAAAAATAAAAGAGAAACACATGTTGATAGTCCTGTATTTGAACTAACAATGCTGCGACTTCTAACAAAACTCCTGCAGCAACAATAGATGGAGTGAGAATGCTCTTTACTCTCATTCTGCCAAAAATACGCTTATAATAACATAGTAAGATGTGCCTTCAAAATTTCACGGCAAACAGTTGAATGTTTCAGGGACGCCTAAGAAGACTTATAACTCACAGGTTTCACGCCTGTTTTCCCGCAAAAATGCACTGCATTTATGCAAGATATCGAAATAAAACACACGAAAATCCAAGATAAAATTCATGTTTCAATCCCTTAAATTTTCGTAGAATTCCGTCGAGCCGTTTCGGAGTCTATTCGAGACAAACGTGCAGACAGACAGACACTTCAATTATATTTCTTGGTGCATTGATGCATTTATACTGTATATTACTGTATCTATATCTATGTTAAGTAGTTTGTACATTTTCGGATGATGATGAAATAATCTTTACATAGTACATGTAGTTTTCTTGTACTGTCATAATAATAATGTTATTATTACTAATGATTTTACAATTTAAGTTAAACATTCTTTGTTTCCACATCCTAGAAGTGAAACTGAAATTTCCTGCAAAGAAATCACTCACGGCACTCAGTGGCAGCGTTGAAGCATTGTTCATACTTTCGTCTGTTTTCCCTTATTATAACCAAATCAATTTATACACAAAACAATTATTTATATTGAAAAAATTATTTTGTTCTAAACTAAATTCGCATTGATTGTACAGAAGAAGTGAGCAACGAGACCATCACAAGCAATAAAACAGACATCAAATCGATGTGTCCATCAAACCATCAGAGGACCAGAGTAAACTACCAGGATATAACGTGTTAACAACATTAAAATTCTTGCTATATGATCACACAATTTAAAGTATTGATGAGTTTTTTAAAATTAGAAACTAGAATTAGTAAAATGACAAATTGACTTTTTTTAAATTAATTTTGTAATTTACATGGAAAATAATCATATAAACCGTCAATTTCTACGGTTTATAATTTTAATTATTTGTTTTATTAGATATAAAGTAACATTTGGATATATGGATAGTGTAGTCTAAAACGTCCGTGAATTGACCATTTGAAAGTAACTGAAAGCTTGGATTGAAGTTGTTCGCACATTTCCTTTGACGATCATGCAACAGTAATGAGACCAAGAAAACCTTTTACGAACTTCTGAGAAGTTCCCATTTTCAAATAAAACAACAGTTCACGCTTACTTTCTCAAGGTAAAGATCGAATACCTCAGACTCCTCGTTATACTAGTTTAGAATAGTTAAAGTGGTTTTATGGAAACAAAAATAAATAAATAAAGCGAATTTAACATGGATGATTACTGTATTCAATACTCATGTATAATACACTATTTCAGTCACATATAATATTTTTATGTATCGTTCAGTTTGCTGCTTTACCTAAATAATTTCCCCATTGTAACTTTGACATCGCCGAATGTAGTTTAATGAACGCAAAAATTTATAAACTATCTAAGTTCAATGGAGGAATTTTGTCTACTAAAATATCCGAAATTCTTTGCTGTGAAAGTATTTTTATTTGTTGTCTGCTTTCCGTGGCTGTTTGCGTATCCCACACACGCCCTCTGTTTAGCAGCGTGCGAGAGCAGGAAGTGCGAGCAGAATAAGTTGTATCTCTGCAAAGTTTCCGCTTGAAATGCCGATAAAGTTTTCCCAGATCCTGCAAACAAAGACTGCTTCCCGGGGCTTGCCACGACCCCACACAAAAGACGCACTTACGTCATCTAATTTCCCGTTACAAGAAAGATATATTGCAAGAAAAATGTCTTTTTCAGTGTAGAGAAATGTGATGGAAAACAGAGGATTCTGCTTTCTTGACGTTTAATAATGAAATTTTGTCTCGTAAATGTAATTATGGAATTAATCTTCATCCCGAATGTCAGGCAAATTCAAGTAAGTTGCATGAAAGATGCCGCTCCCGTACTTCTGTAGAGGAGCAACAAACTTTGTTCTTATCTCTATTATACTGTTTCTTTGTTTTAAAAAATTCAAAACTAAATATATTTGATAGCCGGAATGATACTTTTATGTATCCTTTCAGTTTTTTATTTTATTTTACAACTTTTTCACAGTTCTATGAGTTATATTCGCCAATATATATACATATATATTTCGCAAATTTTTGTGCAGCGATAATCTATTTATGTGATCAAGTGCCTTCTGATGAAAAATATCAAGTAAATATTTATTGCCATACAGAACTTAACTAAAAATTCAATTCATCTGAATGATTTACAAACTTGAAATTTGATTACTTGATACACCTTACAACGTTTAATTGGGTCGGATTCTACTTTAAATTTAATTATTGCAAGCAGGATAATTGATAAGAAAGTTTACAATTTTAAAATTATATGTCAACAAGCAAATAACAACAAATAAATGAAATGAAACCTATCTTCCTGCTCTTTTAAAAAAGAAGTATAAGTTTAGAAAATGAATTGACTTATAAATTGAAATAGAAAGAAAAATTGATCTGTCTCACAGGGGATAGTGGGGCTTTAATACCTTGGTATTTACTAATTGATTTTGGCAATGGCGTCTGTGGCTTTTAGTTAAAGGCCTTGAGGGATTTACATTACTTTACCAAACACCCGAACTCGTAGGCACTTTGGCTGAAACCTTTGGAATCTTTCAAGAGGTAGCTTCTGGAATTCGCTGCTACTGCTGGTGTTTGAAGCCTGCGACTCCTTGGTTTTTCCGTCAGATCAACGCCTTTTCTCTATCTCCTCGACAAATCAGCAACTGCTACCATCCGTCCATCTCAACCACCAACCCACAACTGCCTCTCCTCAATATTCTTCTTCTCGTCCAGTTTTAGACATTGTCCATGCCGCTTGAAGAGCCGGTGGCCCTCTTCAACACATAGGGTAAGGATTTTTTATTTGTTATTGCTTTGGTTTTTTAATGGATAGGGGAATTGGAGATACTCGGGGATTTTCTTTTCTCTCATTTGGGGCGTACCAATGCAGATTTTAGTTTTTTGGGATTTAGGAAAGGATTCAGTTTTTTCTTATTATTGTTCGTCAAAACGGCGCTTTTAAGGAATAGTATTTAATGGGGATTTGAATATGTGGACGCCTTAAAGGCAGTTTTGGTTTTTTATTTGTTGTCATTATCATATTTACAGGGTTTTTTTGGGATAGGAATATTTAAAGGGATATTATGTATTTATATTTATATATACATGTATATATAGAGAGAGGGTTGAAGGGAAAAGGGATAGTTGAAGATATTCGGAGATTAGACGAAGTGATTTTTTTGGAAGAGATCAAAGAATTTGAGTCCTTTTAGCATATATATATATATATATATATATATATATATATATATATATATATATATATATATATATATATACAGGTTAATTTTTAAGTACTAGGCATCAAGATTTTTCGTGTCTGTACAGGGGGCGTTGGAGTAGGGTCTAGGACGATTCGGCGCGGCCAGATCGGGGCAAGGTTGGGCGATAAACGACAATATCGTGGTTTCAAATAAGTTATTCTATACAAATACACATCTTATATTAATATTAATAAAATAAAAAACAGCCTATATATCAGAAAAAAGTGATATAAACTTTATTAACAGTAGTTCGTTTACGACGTTCCGTTCCTAAATTTTAAAACCTCATCTTTTACGATTATAATAAAAATGAATATTTACAATATATATGTATAATACAATTATGTTATAAAATGAAAAATTATTCACGGAAACAAGAAATTAAAATGGATAAAACTTTTGTTGTGCATGTCGCACAAGCAACGAGGCTGAAATAACAGTTACAAAAAATAACTCATAAGCTATTGTTAGTTCCAGAATTACAATGGAAAACTTTAACAATGAGTTAATTCTGTATAGAAAATTATCATAAGTTGTGAAAAACGCCAAAATGTATATTTCTAATAATCCTGGTGTCATTGTTTTCTCAGTATTAGATGAAGTGTTCTTATTTAATTTTTACCCCATGCATCAATTACACCAAGTTTTAAAAATAGATGGGATAACTACTTTTCCAAATTGACAAAAATTATTTTATTAAAAATTCTTATCTTAATAAATGTAATTATAAATTCTACTTGTTTTTCGTTCAATAACATTTACTATCACGGAATCATTGGTTCTACCTTGGGACTTTTTCTTTGTCGTTTTTTTGCGCAAATTATGAGAGATTCGGAAGCTTTATGTATTACATCTTTAGATTTAAAACCACTGAGATTTTCAAGTATGATGACTTTTTGTATCATCCTCAGATTCCACATAAACCATTTGCTCAATACTTTTAATAATTAAACCCTGAAAGAAACTTTACAATTGAAATTGAAAAAGATCACTCTGTCAATTTTCTTGATGTTTTGGATATTGTTTGTCAATAAGATAGTTACCAATTGCTATAAAAAGATCTACTTACTCAGGAATAATTCTTAATTACGTGTCAAATCAGCCGTTATTACATAAGATACTATGGTTTATAATTTAGTAAATAGGGACGTCAAATTATATCGTCAGCGCTATCATAAATTTAATCTGGGAAAAATATAAATAGTGTTCTTCTTAATATTAACCTTTGCCTTTTGTTTACAAATACATTAAAATTGGGCTGACTAAGATTAATATGAAATTAATAATTTACCCGTAAAATTACGCAGTAAGAAATAATACAAACTTAATGACTTATGATTTAATGAATTATGATATCCGAATTATCTTAAAATCTTGCAATAATTTAAGACATGTTATAATATTAAAAATAAAATTAATAATTTCGGTATCTGTTTAGATTGTAATTACAGTTATATTGACCAAACTATGCGCACATTTAATATCCGCATTAAGGGGACTTGGAAAAAAATAAAATTGAATGTAAAAAATTATTTAGTTTTGTGGAAGAATACATATTGAAACAACCATAAGATTTATTAGAAAAATATTATAATTTCATATGTAAAATATAATATTTATTTTAGACTGATGAGTGAGACGCATCACATCAGAGCAATTTGGCTATTATTATTATTATTATTATTATTAAAAAAGACAAGTAATTTAAATAAATTTAAGTCGCTACTTGTATAAAAGTTATGTTTCAGTGATGGATAAATATTTCGATTTTTATTCTGAACACAAAAGTCTCATGAGTTATTGTTACTAATTGTACAATGAATAAATAATTTGGCATCTTCAAATATTAATGAAAAGTCCAGATAAATTGTCATAATAACGTAGCCTAGTATTTATTTAAATAAACCTACGACGTTTCGTTCATATTTGTGGAATTCATACTTATAGCTTGTTTTACTATTAATGTTTTACAACTCTCGGGTATTGCAACTGATTAAGTGTTTAGGAATATATTTAAAAATTTTGATAAATATTATATTATATGTCTTGTAATGTTAAGTGAGTTTCGCGCCGAAACGGCTGCTTTACGTCTAATAATGTTATGGGAGTTTTGCGCCGAACTGCCGAATCGGCCGCGCCGAATGGTCCCATCCCGTTGGAGTATGTCGAGAAGTCTAGGTATTTTTTAATCTTTCACGAAACTACGAAATCTATCATTTCCCCAACCCAATTCATCTTTATAATTTTGTCACGTTCTGAACCTCAGATTATTATCCGACACAAATGTTTATGACATCGGCTTCTTAATCCCTCAAAGTGCTACTTCTACACATGTTTTGATATCCCGAAGACCAGGGCTTCGAATCGTTTACCTGAAGGGACAACGAACCCCCTCGACTTTCACAGCTCAGACAATCTAAATTAACAAAATTTACTCTATGAGAAATAACTTATTTTAATAATTTAGAATGCAGGTGTACACTACTGTCTTCTGAAAATAACGAAATTTGAATTACATAAATGCCAACCTCCTGTGGTGTAGTGGCTAGCCTCTAGTTGCAAAATATAAGACTTTAGTCCGCAAACCTAGTTTCAGATTTCTTTGCTTAATGAAAAAACAAATTGGTTCCATTTATTTTTGTAACATACTGCGTGTCTTTATTCCAAACCCATCGCTGACTAAAATTCCGTTTGATTTAAAGCTTATAAGCAGCAACTGGGAATCATTTGTTCCTTACACAAATTTTAAGTGAAAATCAAAAAAATTCGGAACGCATGAAATTAAATTTAGAAAATGGATATTTTATTTGTAATGAACAATGAAATTATTTGGTTTGACTGTGGGAGGACATTTAAGCCTTAATATATGAATCATTATTATGAACCACATTTTAAGGAAGTCCTTACGAACTTCAATTTTCTATCTAAAATGAGTATTTAATATGCATCAAAGAATTATTTATTAGCCTTAAAAATACAAACAAATACTTTTCCTTTACAAATGAAATTCTATTATCCAGAAAATTAAATATCGCATGAAAATTATAGAAAATAGAAAACTTTATACCACTTTGTATGCAAAACGAATTGCTGGTAATATTGAACTAAATTTTTTCATCCATAACGCATGCTGCTAACAATTTAATACTGACATCAATGTCTATAACTGATGATGAGTATATTGGAGATTCAAAAATAAAAAGGTATCAAACTCTACAAAACAGTTTCTACTTTTGAAAGATTACAAAATAAATTGAGAAATTTAGTTACTATGATAAAAAAGATCGTTATTATGATGAAAAGTAATAGCAAATTGAATCACAGTATGCTGAGATTGAACATATGTATTATTTGAATACACATTCGAAATAGTCAATATGGAATTGACACATTCATATACATACAGATCACATACATTTATGAAGTTTCGTGTTTTGTTTATAATATAATTGTGTCCACTTATCTGCTAAAATTTAAACATTAGCAATATTCAAATAATTCAATCGAGACGAATTATAGAATATAATATTTCCGAATACATTTAAATAATAAATAATCCAATCCAAATCTTTTAATAAGCTGATATTACGCGTCCATTGCAAACGTTCGAAGTTAAAGCATAACAGTATTGAAGTAGTACAAATTTAGCCTGTAGACTTTATAGTTACGTAAATTTTGACAAAATAATACTCTCTCATAGTGTTGTATTAAGGAAATTATATTGAAGTATTTCGTATTTGCTCCTATTTCACAGTGTAATAGATTAATTTGACAAAACCTTTTTTTATAGCTTAGATTCAATTTTTGTGTTCCAGCGAGTCTGAATTGCGCTATCAACCCAAATGGAGGCTTTGAATGGCTAGTTTCAGAAAGGATTCCAGCTGTAATTTATTCGAGTCTTTTATGATATTATAACTCAGACAGTAACTGTATATATCATCTCTATTCATGTCAATGTCAATTTCAATAGTGCGTCTTTTAATTACCCCATCAATCAATGTAATGACTGTTTTAATCGTCTTGCAGTCCGGCTGATTCCAAAGTTAGCCAAATCCAATATCGTCTCGTGTAGATTGTAATTGCTTTGTCCAGATGCATTTGTAGTTTGACGAATCTGAAGAGCTAATGCTTACTCAAACATCAAGCGAGTTCAAACCCACCTTCCAAAGTTTGTAACAGTACTGTAGTGTTTTTTAATAATTGTATACGGAGCTTGAAGCTGCCAATCTCAAGTCAGATGGTGTAATAGACGTTTGTAGAATGATGTCTGTATTTGTTGTGTGTGCCTCAACCCCCTCATACCGGCGCCAAATAAGACTGTCAATGGCGTTGAACATGCATCCCAAGACGTATTTTGGCACATACCAGCACTCGCCTTATAGGTTCCACAACAACGTTTCCCTTAGTTAAAGCGTTAAATATTCTTGTCGAAGCGAATTGTTTTACTCCTTTTAAAGCTTCGTCTTTGTAGTTGATTGTCCTTTCTTTCTTCGGTCAGCTTTGCTTTCTGACTTTCACGATTTGAGTTTAGTTTCGAGTTTAAATGACAATAACCCGAGAGTGTGTTTATCCTGCGATTCCGCTACTTCCTTAATTAGTAGTTAGTCGTCTATTAACAACAGCACTCCACTTCCTTTTTAAAATTTAGAAGCCCATTGTTACAGAAGTATTCCGTAATGTCGTGAAGTGTTTTCGTTCATGTTTTGAGTTGTTTCCCAGAGCGCAGGCATCATGGACGATGGAGTCGAACGTTCTATGTAAATCAACAAGTGCTGCATATAATTTGTCTCTGATATTTAGGGCAATTTTATCAACCCGACTCACGAAGTGATGGAAAAGTACGAAAATACTCCCACAATTTCAAGCAGGGTCCAGAGATGGTCCATCGTGCGAAGATACAATTTTTGCACCCTAGGAGAAAATTGCTACAATCGTCAATCCGTTCTTTGATCTCATATGTAGTTAAATTATATGTTCATTTTAATCGCAGTTTTTCTTCGGTAATATTCGAGATGAGGGTAATTCAAAAACTGGTATTTTCCCTTCAAAAGCGTAGGAAGGGAACTGAAAAAGGGGGACACGGAAGAATTTTTTTTGTGTAACACGCTACAGGAGGATGATCCTAAAAAGGCAACTTCCTTTTAATAGGATAGCAAGGGAGTGAAAAGAGGAGATGTGGGAGGTAGAGCAAGGTAGCCAAGGGTTGACTACGACCCCCGGCCTATGATTTAAGGATCTACCCTGTGTTTAACCAAAATAGATGCAGGAAACCCCTAGAAAGCCCGCATCAGGTAGGTCGTTTTTAATGGCTTTGTAACTTAGTTATTTAAACTAAAATCATTGCTTCGTGCCATTGTCTGTCCTGTATTAGGTTACGCTATTGCAGTTTGGAATACATGTTTTTTAAATTTAATTTATGTTACATTAACAACGGGGTCATGTGCTAAAGTTAAATATTATAGATACAATTCTTAGAGCTAGTTAAGGTAGATTTATATTTTGGCAAATACGTAGTTTTATGAACTATTGGTATGCTGAGGAGTGGGTGATCGAGTTGGCACGTTGTTTCCCCAGTATTCGGTGCATGACTCGATGATGTGTGTTACGATGATCGGGGTGACACTCTGATCGCTGATGGGGGCAACTATTCGTGATTAAATGGAAGTGGATACGTTTGGCGTGAACATGCATCATTCATGATGTCTTCTTGATGTGGATACCACGAAAACTGTAGACATATTATGAGTTCTGCTTGCTTTTAGTTGGGTTCCTGTGTACAGCCAAGTGTGCCTGGAGATTTCCCGAGGGAAGGTTTTGGGAGGTTGGGCACCCGCAATAGCTTTCTTGCCAGCTTTTTAATTTCCTTATATGCCTTAATAGACGGGGATCCAGGCCGCCATTATTCATTTTCCCGTTTTGGTGTTTTTCTTGGATGCCCATGATTATTGCGTTTTTGATGAAATTTTTGGAGACAGATTTAAAGCAGGTGAATGAGTCGGTAAGAAGATGTGCTATCTTTTGAAGGATGGCGAATAATTCGGCGATTTGTACGCGAATACTGAGGGAAATCTTTTAGGGACGTTTTCGTAAAGGGTGGGGTTCCCTATTCTTCGAGATGTCAGTGGATAAATAATTAATGTTCAAGTATTTGCGAAATATTTGTAAAAATCTGTCTTTCCATTCTTCTAGACTTAAAACCTCATGGGAGGAAGGTATCAATGTTTATTCCGCGAGTGTGTCTACATGGAAGAGGAGGGTTGCCATCCTTAGAATTTTAAGTTGTGGAAACTGACTGTTTCGGGTCTCGCATATAATTGGGTGAAATGGGGGGGGGATGTCGTGAGCAGAATTTAATTTGTGGGAACATTGTCGTTTCTGATGATAGAATTATTGTATGCGTATTTTACATAGCAGTTTCTTCTGCAGGTGAGGTTCGATTATTGGGCTTCTATTAGCATGCTTCCGATGGGAGAAGTATGGAAGCATCCAGTCCAGTTCAGTTCTTAGTGTTCTGAATAAAATGGAGTGTTTTCAGTAGATTTTTGTTGGCGGTTTCGAAGATAATGCTGGCGTAGTCTATCTTCGTCCCGATTACTGCTCTTTGTCTAAGTAAGAGGACATTCATTTCTGCTTCCCGGCTTTCACACACAATTACTGTAAGTACATTGAAGCATGGTAGAGTGATATCATTTCCGAAGGATGGAAGACGACTCCCAAGATCTTAAGATTCTCGACGGATTGGATTTTTTCTTATGCAGTTTTAGGCCAGGTTAGTGCAGTTATGCGATTCCTGGAAAACAGCACTGCTTTGTTTTTTTCACTGCTTTATTGTAAACTGGTTTTTGTAACCAGGAGTTCTTCTGGTCTAGGGAAAGTTGCGCTTTCGTCATTATCTCTGATAACTTAGTTCGTTTACTCAGGATCATTAGAGCGTCAGTGGATTGAGATGGGTGGTAGTACATTCTTTTCTACATTGCTCATTGTAAATATATGTATAAAATTGGTCCTTGAGAGACTCCGTTTTTAAGTTTGGTTACTTGTGACAAAATGACATTAACTATTGTTCTGATTATTCTATTGAAGGAAAAGTTCTTTGTGACGGATAGTCGTAGGAAGTAAATTGTATTGTTTCAAATTTGTAAACACCGCATATGTTCGATCCCGTTAGTTAAAAATTTCCAGTCCGTCTTGTAAGAGATTGCCCATTTTCAACAATAGCTATCACAGTTACAATTATGTTTACTATACTGCTGCTATGTGTAGAGTTATGAGCGTGCTTATCATATAACAGAGACAATTTTTTTTTAAACTAGATTAAACGAACTACAGGTAAAATGTATCAGAGTACTCTATGTTTTGTAATGCTTATGTTCATGTAATTTTTGCATTGTTTTATAATATATATAAAATTAATTGTAATATTACTGTAATAGGCAGTAGTTTGTTAATAAACAAATATGACGAAAAGTAATGCTTGAACTACGACACTGAAAGTAACTTGAATTACTATGTCTGGCAGTAATTTGGTACACCGGAAGATTTGAATAAAAAGACATTTTTCCGATTGAAGTCGAGGTGAGGCCCTCTGAAATTACTGCTCCGCTGTAATTTATCGTACAAAGGGTAGCAACCGGTGCAGAAAATGGACTCCCATATTCCTTTTCTCCTCGGTGGCCAAAGGGCTCATCTGCGCCGCTGTAATGAATGTTTAATACAGAAGATTTACTTCGCCTTTATTGAGAGCATCGCTCTTGCCAAACTACAGGAATAATAATTCCACGGTACGTAGAGGCAGAGGTCAGAAGAAGACCTCTCTCATGTCATTGTATATATATATATATATACAGTAATTCATCACCTTATTTAATTTGAGGCTGATTATACTGAAGGACTTCTGCTTTTTTCCTCAGAAATTATTACCCCGTCCAAAATTAGTTATTTTCAAAATTTGCAAACAATTGCACAGATTCATTGTTATCGTTGGTGTCACTGTAAACATTAGGTCTCTTATGGTTAATGTTGTAACGGTAATTTACATCCTTTACTTCCCTACACTACATTATATACAAGACTTCACATTATAACCACATGAATGTCTACATCAAAAAGCATACTTGAACTGAACACACTAAAGAGTCATCGAGAGCAATATTTCTCATCTTTGATACAGATAAATGTCACACTTACTTTAACAAGGATAGTTGAAAACTCTATTCACCACATAGTCCCTGATTATAAGGGCTTTTGGCGGAACCGTGTGGATTTGCGAGGCTGCTTGGCTGGAGCTGCTGGAGCTTCTGGCTGCTGTGCTGGAGCTGCTTGGGCTTCTGACTAGGCTGGAGCTTCTGGCTTCTGTTGGTTATCTAGTTCTGGTAAAATTCAAAATTCTGCCGCTGATTTTGTGACCTGGGGAAACTCTTCTGTTTATTCGTCACAATACTTGGTGCAACTTGAACAGATCGAGATTTTACTGGAGTTTATCGTCATCAAGTTCAACTACGTATTGAAGCTGACATAATTTCCTAATTATTGTTCCAAATTTTCAATTAATATTGTGGTGTACCTGCACTCTTTCTCCGACACTTAAGTTCCGTATTTCTACAGATATTGGCGTTCCTATCGAATCATGAAAAGGTTTCAGAGCATCAAGCTGGATGCGGAAGAACCTGTGTCAGCACAGTTCTGCTAAACTGTATCGCTTCATAATGTCATTTACCTTTGGTTGGAGTGGTACCCGTTCAGTTTCCTTAGCATTTAATTTGCGTTTAAGGGTGTGTACATTTCTTTCAGTTAACCCACTTGTACTTGGGTGTCTTGGGGCGGTGAATGTTTCAAAAATTCCCCTGTTCTGGCAATATAATTTTAAAGAATCACTTGTAAATATTGCTGCATTATCAAACCCATGAGCAGCAAATATCTCGGATAATAAGTCGATTGGTCGTGATGAGGTTGGAGAGTCGCGTAATATTCTTACTTCCGTACACCTTGACTTTGCAGCCACTATTAAAAAAATGATGATTTTGGATAGGTCCATCATAATAAATGTGGATTTACTCCCAGTTTTTTCTCGGCTTTCCCAGTGATGTAAAGGAGCTTTTGATGGATAGCTACAAGCTATTAAATTTCGTTGAATGTTTTCTGTTTTGCTTCATCACCAATTTGTTGTAACTGTAATTTACATGCATTATTTCACTATTTTACATTATATACAATACTTCACATTATAACCACATGAATGTCTACATAAAAAGCATACTTGAACAGAACACACCAGAGTCATCGATAGCAAGACATCCCATCTTTAATACACATAAATGTCACAGATACAACACTGGTGAGTATTATTATTTCCAATTTATTCCCCATTCTCCATCCTCCAGAACGATCTGATAATAAAAGAGCTAGCCAAACTGGGAATTTCTTCTTCTTCCATGAACTAACGCATCGGATCGTATATTCTCGCATATCATCTCATTTAGGAGACAATTCTTCATTGACCCCGAGCAGGTTCTTAACCTAGCTGAATTAATACTCATCTTTTTTTGTCTTTTTTCTGCGCCGAAAATGACAACTTTTTCCTACGCAAACGAAAAGCTCATTATGCGAAGGATTGCGTTTTAAATTGCAAAGCTGCTACAACAACTGCAACTTCTACCCCCACATTCGAAGATAACGGTCGGTCTGAACACCCCTTGAAGAGCCCCACGAATCTGAATCTGTGCCTACCCCGCCAGAAAGAAGAGAAAGCATATACATCCGAGTGAATGCGTGTGTAATAGTTGTATTTTGTAAATTGAGCGTGTGAGTGAAGCTTGTGTAAGTGAGATAATGTTAGTTTGCATCTTCGATGAGATGTGTGAACGGACGCTAGTAATAGTTAGGAATAGCTATACTATAGTTTTATTGTTATTTAATAATTATTATACCTATGTGCGCCCATTGGCAATCCAACCCCTCGTGAAGTAATGCCTAACGGCGGTTCCGCGAGGAGGTACTTTGTAAAGGGAGGTGGTTTTTAGTGGGTAAAAATCCCACACACCGTGTAACTCGGGTTTCACGGCGTCTTTTGAAGATTTTCCCCTACCCTCGATAAAAAAAACACTCTTCAAATGCCTCATACCGGGAAAATATTTTTTCCTAGCCTCGAACAATCAACTCAAAAAAAAATACTGAAAAATCCTAAACAGTCCCTGAACAGTAAAAATTATATAAATTCGGAAAACACCATGAATGCCACTAGAGATAGCTGTAATGCAGTTTCGTTTGACATGTAAAAAGCGCGGTTGTGGGTAGCTCCTTTCCAAGAACGATATCTTTATTTTAAGGGATTATTACAATAATTCACCCTGCCGTTAAAGCTGAGGGCACAAAATTAAGCCTTACTAGGATTAAGGAAACAATTATTAAGCAGGCTTTTACAGATCTGGACTCATCGTCTTAATTTTTCTGTGGTGCAAATATGATTCTTATTCAGTAGAATTTTAATGGTTTTGCTAGACGAAGAAACAAATTTATGAAAATAATGGATAAATACAATCCGTATATTATCGCGTTTCAGGAAAGAAACTTTAAACAGTTCAAGGTTGAAAATATACAGTATTTCCAAGAATAACACTATATCGGGACGACAGCGTCACATGCGTGTTGGGGCGTCTTTATTTTTGATTCTGAAGACATTCGATCGGAAAAGATTAAGATCACTTATCTGTTTAAAGTAGCTGACCTACTAAAATATCCAAATAACTAAATGCAATATTACCTTCCTCCTAATATTGATTTCTCGGAACACGATATTTAATCACCACTTCATCCTAGCCGGCGGCTTTAACTGCCATAACATGGAACGTGGTTCCAGTTTTCTGTGCCGCTAGAGGAAATCAGCTTGCAGATATATAAAAATTACAAGACCCGATTCTCCAGGCAGAAGTTCTGCTCATCGCAGTTTGCGGACGTCGCCTTCCCGGAGTTAACAGAGGCAGCGGGAATCTTCAATTAACATCATTCCCACTCGGCACCCTCATCTAGACCTTCTGTTTCTACATGACTCAGGGCCCGAAATCGGACTTTATTTCTTGATTATTATTAACTAACCCTCAGCAGTCGCTAAGGACCATTTGTCGATAAAAAGTCCTGTTACTTATTTCCGGGTTTAAATAATATTTGTGACGTGTATTATGAAAAACGTACTTAACTATTCGATTAAGAGTTATTTTGCAAATTATTTGGGGTCCACTATTCCATGTCGACTTTTATAAAACGTGTCGTGCTTTACCATCTTCTGAAACATTTTATCTAGTGCACTATGTGTCTGGAAATAACTTTGATAAATTTTTAGACTTTCTTGGGGAATTCTTTCTGGGATGTCGTTCTGTCGGATAGCACACCTTTACTTCGCACAATTAGACTCTGAAACTTTGAAACTATATTTTCCTTTTCTATTTTCTTCTAAGAAATGAGACATGACTGCCCCAATATAATTTTTTGAGTTCTATTTAATTAAACTAAGCGTTATCTGTTTTGTTCTTGTCGGAAGTAAATATTGCTGTAATGTCGGCAAGAATTTACGGCTTCAAGGAATTAATAAATTAACATTTGTTTGTAGCATGTTTGCCTAAGATTATAGGTTTTCAAGGAGCCGTTTACAAGAAATGAAGGGATCCAGTGCAGCTACCAGCACTGATAAATCTGCCTTGGATTCTTGGGGTTCGGAACGTTGGAAAAGGAAATAAGATATAAGGATTACATAGAAGGGTTATAAGGTCAGGAAAGCTAAGTAGTGTGGGGGTAGAGACGCCTGAGTATTATCAGGTAAGAATCAGAAGTTTGGGGTTTTCAACAGTTGAGACATGCGTATTTTAAGAATATTTGATAACACACTGTAATAAATGGGAAAGGAAGGGTAAAACCTAACAGGAAGGTGAACGATAGCCCGCGACAAAGTTTTACGTTATTCTTCTACGTATTCGTGGCGTGGGATGGCTGTTATAAACGTAAGTAGAACACGCTGACAAAACGGACCTCCTGTCAGCAATAAGCCGTAGGCAGCTTGTTCGCCAACAGGCGAACCCTGTTGTTAGCACACCTTCAGGAAGTATTGCATTGTTCCTCATGAACGTGCTCTACATCAAGTTAAATAAACGGGGCAGATCCAGATTAAAATGGAAAACACATGTGAAAACCATAATGGAAGATACGAACTTGGAAGAGGGAGATTGGAACGACAGACAGAAATGGAAATTGAAGACGGCAAACCTGTAAAGGGGGAAAAGCTGAAGAAGAAGAGAATAAGGTGTTGAGTTTAATTCTGCTGTCCAACATGCGATTTAAATTGAAGTTCAATTTCTACTGAGGGGGTGGAAGAGGCGGATGTACTGTACTTAAATATTCAAAATTGATCGATATTTGCTTTGAATAAATACTGTTGGTCCTCATAATTTTTGGTATTGTTTCCCTTAATTCTATTGTGTCTAGATTAACCCGATCCAGTATGAGGGGAGAAAATTCGTAAGGTTGGGGTGGAGGTGCGTCATATAGTAATAACAAGGAAACAATCAAGATATAACCGAATGTATAGGAGTCGCTGAATTCAATTCTGATATTAAACATGCAACGTAAATCATACTTCAGCACCAAGGTGGGGTGGGGTGGGGGCGCAAGTCAATAAGATAAAATTAAATAAACCTAGTTTGATGGATATTCGGGTTTTATATAGGTCTCTGACATTACAACTTAGAACTATATTCTTACTTAGGCCCCAACGTCGAGAAGTTGGGGAAAGACTGAGAGGCAATTAAACGAAATCCGAATCCTGCCTATTTTGGAGTTACTGAAGTTCAATTCAAAAGTTTAACATGCAACTTAAATCATACTTCAGGCGTGGAAGGGGATAGGAGTGAAATGGGATGAAAGTTAATGAAACGAACTGGCGTAGAATTATGTGTGTCTCGGCGTTATGAAATTCATTTAACTTCTTTTTGACATTAAAAATTGTGGCTAAGTGGAACTTAAGCGATAGTAGGTGGTGAAACTAAGGTCTCCTTACAATTGCGCACTGGGGGCATATTTTTCTGTCTTAGGGTTAAGGAGCTGATTGTAATTTTGCCATTTTTAAGGAAGCGTATGTGTTTCTTACTTCCTCTGTGGACATGGACTGTAAGGGGTGTATCTGGGTCGTATCGGCAGAAAGAACAATATCCTATGCGATTGTGGTGAAATTGGAACACCTGAACACAGGCTTATGGATTGAAAATTAATAGAACTGGACCAAGATAAAAGGGATATCTTAAGAGGAAAAACACTAAGGGAGATTACGCAGGATATAAACCTTATTTCGTTTTTGGAAGAATTAACGCTCAATACTTCAGAGAAAGAACTTCAAAAATATAAAACACAAAGACAACAGGAACATAATCAAATAGCTACAGTTAATAGTTACTACTTAGTGAATCGACATCAGAAAGAATGTCATAGTGTCAGAAGTACATCTCTCATAAAAGGATAATTTTTAAAAAAAGTGGAACTGGATGGTACAAACAGAAAAGATAGTTATTAAAAGAAATAATAACAACTAGAAATAAGAAAGCAGTTCTGCAGCGAAATGATGAAGTATGGGCTACTACCGGAATCCCGGAATCGCAATATCACAAATTGAGAAGTGGAAATATAGTGAGGAGGAATGTCTCTGATCTCTTGAGAGACAGGCCTGAGAGAAGGATCTCCTACTGCCTCTCCGTTCCAAGATACGCTACTGAAGCATGCTTTACATGATGATATTCTGCGTCCAAAAAGCATCTACATATATAGATAAACAATTTTCTGAGGTAAGACAAAACGATCAACAGTAAAACGAACCATTTATATTGTTGTATTTTAGAAATTTACTTTTTTACTAATGGAAATTATTGTAAAAATGTGTGTAAAATATAGTTTAAAAATAATGGAATTAACCTGCTATAGGAAACAAGAAAGGAGGCAAAAATAGTGCCACAATGTTTCAAAAAATGTATTCAATGACTGGCTTATTAGACTAAGTTACTGTGCTTTATGAATTTTAGGGGCGTAGAAAGGTAAAATTTCATATATATATATATATATATATATAATAAACTTAAATGTTAAGATTATTAATCAATGTTAATATTTACTCGTTCTTGAAAAGCAGTTATTTAAAATGACCTGAAATGAGGAACGGACTTTGGGTAATAAATTGTAAAGCAGTGTGATCGGCCTCGACAGTGGCCAGTGTTCCCAATAACTTGATGTAATCACCTTGCAAGTTAAAGTGATATTGTATTTGTGACGTGAGACCAAGGAGCTTACAGTAAATTGCGCCATGTGCTGCTAACTGCTTACAGATATCCGGGAAATTAGTGACAGCCCCGGCGGCGTTTCCCGGTCTGCGCCTCACTCATTAAGACGTTCTTAGGAACATTTTACAATATTTCATCTCTTTGTCTCCCCTTCTGAAACTTGACACGGATGCTCTTTATGGTTACGAGCACTTTTGACGTCTTCTACCTGCCGATTTGTCGAGACTCCAGGTTTGCTCTGCTAATTGCCAAGATAAATTTATCAATTAAGTAACATATTCTTGTAGCCATTTTACTAGGTCAGGCGCATAAAATCATCCCGCGATTGGTCACTCGTAAGGAGGAATGCCCGGAGTTGCATGTTTCAGGATCATCCTCATGTAGCCTGTTAACAATTATTTTTTAAAAAATACTCAGTTGTAAAAGAAATGCCTTTAGCAGCTTTCTCTCGCAGTGTATTTCTCCCCAGTTTGATTCTGGGACTCACTTTTTCTCGCTGAATATTTCTCCCCAAATTGACTGCGGGACTCACTTTTGGATATGACTCGTACACTCTCTGGTTTTATTTGTTTCAGGAGGTGTATTAAATGGGGTCGAAGACATTGGATCAGCCGGCCAACTGCCTTCTAGAATATGTCGAGACACGCAGAAGGGAATGCTGCGGTCCCACAGCAAACTCGTCTTCCGTGGTTCGGAAGAGCGTGAGAATAGTACCCAATAGCCCGACCTACCTGATACAAGTTTTTTTAAAGATTTCCTTGTTTTGCCCTATAAGGTGAAACAGTGGGTATGATGCTTAAACCGTAGCCTGCGGCCATATTCATTCCTTGGCAACCTTTCTCTACCTTCCACACCCCTCCTTTTTTCAATACCCTTCTTATGCTATTAAAGAAGAGTTGCCTGTTTCCTGATCAGCCTCATGTTGCCTGTTATCCAAAAACTTGCTTCACATTACCCACTCTTAAATTGACACAAATCCCTAACACGAAAGTAATTTTATTTCGTACATATTTTAAATACTGAAAGTTGATTTTAAGAAAAAGCCACATATTTATATAAGATTTTATACATGATTGTACGGTAATATTTCACTGTTATATAAATCTTAAAAATCAGCCATTTAAATGTTTTTTTCTTTTAAATAACCTTTGATAAATGCAAATAAATCACAAAATGTCTATAAATAGGAATCTTGTAATTAATTCGGGAAAAATATTCGAGAATGTGTTCTGGTGAGGCTCTCTCTGTGTCTTTTCCGTCACCACGCCATTTTCTGTCCACATCTGGACCACCAATCACAGTTTATAATATTGGGAAAAACACGCCCACAATTGTCCGTGAATTTAGTCAATCCTCACCATTTTGTACTTTGGTGAGGAGAAATAATTTATGCAGGGGCACGTCATTCCAGGTCTGCGAAGAACTTCACAACTCTTTGTCCTCCCAGAATTCACACTTATCGTGCTAAAAGCCTCATGCCAACGTTCCCATGTTGTTTTGCAACCAACAACATATCCTTCCATGCGGTTCGCCGAATACTAAAAAGAATGTATCTATTTTAACAACTACGTAATATCTAATAGATATTAATATAGATACATACTAGATATACAAGATACATGGTAATAATACCTCCTTCAATTATTTCCCCCTATAATGATAAGAAAATAACATCAACATGAGGGGAGCTATTTCACGCAAAATAAAACAAGAAACATTCTGAAAAATCTAGCAACTACGAGTAAAAACAGTTTAAATTTCTTCCCATAAAAATAATCTGCCATGCTTTGGTGTGTACGTATTTATCTTCTCCTGTTGCATAACTATTCTTCAGTTTTTTATTAATCTCATTTATGTAAGTGTCTATTAAACATTATATTCTAATTTATAATTGAGGTACTTATTTACATCCTTCTGCTAGCAATTCATCACAAAACCATGTAAATGATGTTTCAAAAAAGTTGGTGATTAGACATTCCACGAACATTCACGTTGTCGTTGTTGTTGTGTTATTCAGTCCTAAGACTGGTCTGATGCAACCCTCCATGCTAACCCATCTTGCGCAAGCCTTTTCATTTCCACATAACGAGCACATCCCACATCTTCCCTAATCTGCTTAGCGTATTCCATTCCTCGCCTCCATCTTCCTTTCTGAACCCACACACTTCCCTCTAATGCTAATTTTAAAGGCCCTCATGTCTTAAAACGTGGCCTATTGTATTTAGACCTTCCTCGTTTGTGGTTCTATCCACCCATCTGATTTTCAGCAATCTCGTATAGCACCGCATTGCAAAGGCTTCTATTCTTCTCCTTTCTGCAACTCCTATCGTCCACGTTTCACGTCCATACGAACATTTTAGCAATGATTTCCTAATATTCACACTTATATTACCCGTAAGATAATCCCTCTTTTTCGCGAAAGCCTTCCCTGCCTGTGCAATCCTACTCTTTATGTCTATTGTACTTCTACCATCCATATTTATTACGCTTCCAAAGAAGCAGAAGACATATTTACCATATATTTCAAATAAAAGTAATGATCTGGCTTTAGTTCCATTTCACTTAACCTACTTTCATTTTTGGTTTAATTTTACACTATTCTAATTACTGTACTAAATTAATACAAACAAATAAACACCAATAAACGACTCAAGCTCAATAATAAGACTTTTCGTCCCCAAATTTTCGGTCGTGGATGTTACGATAGCAGCACAAACATAGTTATAAATTGAAGAACTGACGACATCACGAAAGTTGGAGACGAAAATCATATTTTAAACTAATTCTTCTATTCATATTTTACTTTTGGCCATTCATTGTATTTTGTTTATAATATTAAGTCAGATTAATTTATTTACTGTATTTATCACTGGATAATTAATAATCAACAGTGAGCTGAGAGCTGAAAGAACACGTGAGAGATTCCATGGCCACAGGATGGCTAGCAGCGAGGAGAAGAGTTCACTCGGTGCTGCTGACAGCCGTTGCTTAGGCAAAGTCGTGTAATCGCGACATAACTGCTGTGAACATTGCTGGCCATTTTATTAATTTTAAATGACTACACAAATGAAATGCGCCTGAACCCAGAGACTCGCGCTGATGTCAAAACGTGGTGTAGTACCAAACAATCCGTCGATATTCAAACACGACCTTACATTTCGGAAGACATATTTGGCGAAAAAAAATTCACAATTATTAATTAGCAATACTGTTCTTTTAGAAGAAAGACATGAGTGGACAATTGTCGACTGGACCACACATAATGCTAGGAACACAGTGAAGAACGGACATTGTGTAAATTGATCAAAGGTGAAAGGAAGTGGAATGCTTCAATTGAAGCTCATTTATATTAAGTTGTGAATAGTGTGATTAGTAAATTGTAGGTGATTCTGGCTTAGGTTATAGGAATGGAGGGATGTCGAATCGCACTTGGACGTCGACTCGGAATAGCTCAGTGGTAGAGTGCCGCCGGTAAAACGGGAGGTCCGGATTTCGAGTACCTGGTCCGATCAACATTTGTTCATTCATGTCTTTCGTTCTAAATCAGCTTTAAGCTATTAAAGGGCCGCAATGGAAGCATTACACTTCCTTTCACTAAGTTGGTAATTATATGGGCCTTAGTGGGAAATAATTTAATACTTTTATAGCTCCTGCAGTACTATGTATAGGATTTTTCAATATGGGCGGGTCTATGTTCAAATAGAATGAAATAAGCTTTGTGTGAGGCATTTACAGAATTCTTCGTGTTAATCTCTCACGCACATCTTCTTTTATTCATTTTCAACGTAGAGCAGCCCATATTGAAAAACCTATACAAAATTTTAAATTTTAGTGGTCTTGTGTAACTTATCAATAAATTTAATGCTAATGAAATTATTGAATATATTCGTTCATTTATTACTTACTAAATTAAATTTAGATGTTTCTCAAATTCCTAGTCAGCTTATATCGAAGACTAGTGCCAATATACATCTAATTAAAATTACATTTTTTGTGCAGTAAACTGAAAGTGTGTTCTGATTTAAGTGAAGGTTTTTCGTGTACGTGATTCGTGAATCAGCACTTTCGGCCTATATTTCATTCTTTTCGTGTTAAGGCAAGGCCTCGCCGAGAATTGCTTCTCGCAGTTCGATCCAACGCCTTGCATATTGCAGGAGGAGCTCTGCGATTTCGCTGCTTCATGAACCTGGCCGCAGAAATTCGTCCGACGTACAATACGCTCCAGGGACTTCAGCCGCGCCTTCTTCCCCTGGCTGCGCCATTTTTTTTGCGATGTTGATTCTTTTTTGCGAGCTACTTGACATGCCAGAATGTAATCATTCCTTTAACTTGTCTTGTTTAATGAGACAATTTAACCGTTGAAATATAAGTTGAAAAGAATCTAAATCTGAAAGTCTGTGTTTTGGAAAAAGGAAGTGTTTTGTTAGGGTTTAATCAATTAACTGTCGAGTAAGTGAAGAAATTTGTTTTATGAAAATGTTCATGTTAGGGAGCGAGAGAGGGAGAGGGACAGACAGGGGCGGACATAAAAAATTGAAATTATTAGGAGTGGTAATTGACACTTGATGTCGGCTTTTCGGTTGCCATAGCAACGAGCAGTCAGATTTGTAGTTGAAGCTTGACCTGACAAATTCGTCATGTTGCAGGGAGGCAGGTGTCCCTTCAACATGCTCACATTTTGCAACTACTGTTCCATTGCTTTAAAGAGTTATAACCATTTTCATATATCGGATTTAATACAGTACTGTTCAATCATTATTAATTACCCCAAATTTTGTATATTTTTATTCAACAATATCTATGCTCCACATTTACGAGCTGAACGTACATACAAAAGAAGATATAAAAATAGAAAGTTATTTAGTGTCAGAGCGAAAGACTGAGTGGTAGTAAAATTATTTAAGATGAAATTAATTATGTAATAACAGTGACAGTAAATTTGTATTTACCTTGCTGATTATATTGATATACGACGATAGTTTTCTCACGAAGTACTCTCATACGATCTAGACAGTAGTCATATAGAACTACTTTCATGTAACGTGCATAATGATAGTGGAAAATTATTCGTATGTAACCTTGGTAGGTGTAATAAAAAGAGCACACTCTAGTAGTATAAAATTGAGAATAAATATAAGAAACAAGAATGTAATAATATTATAGATCATAACAGAAGTGTCATCCTAATTTATGAACTATCCAATCAATCGGGATTGTTTCAGCCCACAGCCACGACTCGTAAAGGACGGAAGTATTTACATTTTGTAAAGAGAATTTAAAAAAACGAGAATGGCAATTAAAAAGATCTTGCTCCATTGAATAGTATTGGACTGCTTGTAATACCTTAGAAATAATGAGAAAAGCTTTCATGCAGTCTCCAGTTAATATAAACGAACCCTACAAGCTACGTCCAAAACTACTACAGTATTCTCTACTCACGTAAAAGCAGTCAACTACGAATATAATTGGAAGAAACTCAAATCCTCCATATAAATGCACTTAGAACATAACTTATGTTTATAGAAGCACTTTACATTAATTTCTATAGCACTAACATAATATTTGTAAATAAAACAGAATGAATGAATGTTTCTTGTCACTAAAGCCTATATATACCATACTTCCGATGGAATGAAATTTGAGTGAGTGTTGTTACATCTCAGAGTTGGATTTTTTTACCTTTCACTGATTTAGGTCTCTTAATTTATTTCTTTGTGGCCAAGAAAGATCTCCTGTCATCTTCTACTATCTGGCTGCCAGTAGGTTCACGGGCGTATTTTAATATTGGTTTCGTAATACGCGACCACACACTTGACAGAATTGAATTGAATCAAATGCAAACATAAACAATTCAGTTTCTTTTAGTTGTGGTGCTGAAATTACAATACATAACCACAAATAACTACTATTTCTGACCACCAAAACGACAAGCGATTATATATATATATATGTATAGAGAGAGAGAGAGAGAGATTAAAAAGTGTTGAATACTTTGAGAGGTAGAAATAACATTCAAAACAAACGTGTAATAAACGAAGGTCTAGAAACTCATACAAACTCCAAATTTGTGAGAAATGGCGGCACAGATCACAACACGAATTAAAATACAATTACACGTGGGTCCGGGAACATAAACTTTACCTGTATACTTCTTTATAGGACAGCATTCATGACACTTGCTCAACGTGATGTCCGTCCAACGAAATGCATCCTTCTGCCCTTCGGCGTAAGTAATCATGCACTTGCTAAAATACACATTGTTGTTTTGGTACTTGCATGCACTGGAGATTCACTGCAGTGTCTGCACATCCTTGACTTATGTCTTCCAAGTGTTCCCATAACCGGATTTTAATGTGGGGTACGGGGAGGCCAAACTTCGCCCCCTCCTCTCTCTTCCTCAGCCCATACAGTGGTCATGACATGTCAATGTGAGGTGCACCCTTTGCTGCCATGGCACGTCCTCCAACAAAATATTCATAACGTTGAGCAGAAAATGATTATAATGAGTCCCGTTGAATCTCTGTGGTAGTATGTATGAGCCTTTGTCCATCCGTTGATGGAGAAACGATGTTGATTCAGGAGAAACTGCATAGAGATTTTCATCAGCTTATACATGGTGGTAATTAAAGTTCACTACGCAATTTATTGTGAACTCTTCCTATAAAATGTACAACGAAAATAGTGAATCTGCTGTATATTTCTCCAAGATCCATTGACAGAACTACAATCAGCTACAGTGGTCATCCGGCTTAAGATGATATGTATACTGCAATTGTTCATGAAGTACCATTTATTTAAAAGGATGACTAACATTTCCTGCTACTGTTATTTTCCGCACACTGGTCACAGGTCTATCGTGGGGGCAAATGTAGTGCATGCTCATCCATCAGTGACTTGGAAATTAGTTTCCGCGTAGAGAACATGTGCTACAACAGGCTGCTCCCATTTGCTAACCCGTAAAAGAAAATCATAATGCCTTTTTACTGGTGGAATAGTACGTTTCCATTGCTAACGTGTGAAAGAACACACAACTGTCTGTACACTTCATGGGTCAAATAATGTTAAAAAACCAACATAATAAAGAAAATGTTTTATTAGCTCTCGTTTCTGTGATATAAAATAGGTGGGAATTTTTAATTGTTACGGATTACGAAAGAAAAATAAATTTTACTTACAAATGTAAATAACATGAAAGTAAATTTTACATTTTAAATGACAGTGACATGAATGAATGAATTAATTTATTAATACTGCAATTGAGTAGCACTCGGTGGCAGTTACAAAAAATAAACTTAAAAATAAAAAATGTTACAAATAATAATTACACTAATATAATATAATATAAATTAAATTAAATCCTAACAAGAAAAGATAAAAAGTACCCATTATTCATATATTGTTTCGTCGCACTACACTTCCTAATTCTTCCCTGAAACACGTTGCTATTGGCAGGGAATGTTTCGAAAACTTCTGCAGGTAAATTGTTTCAATCACTTACAGTCCGATTTAAAAACGAAAATTTCCCAACGTCAATTTTAAAGCTACACTGCCCAATTATACAATGATGATCCCCTCTACTGAAATAATTTACTTCTAAAAACTTTGATGCTATATCTTCCCAGGATTGTTGGCCAGCCTGCGTACGCTTTAAAGAGCCCCGAGACGTAAATTTTGTCGTCGTTTTTCTAACATATCCCACCCTAATTGACGAACCTTCTCGTTTCCGTGACCAGGACACCGCCTCTGTACCCTTTCCAGTGCCTCGACCTGATATTTTCGGAACGGATCCCAACAAATACAGCCGTATTCTAATACTGGGCGCACGAGAGATTTGTATGCAAGTTTGCTTTTTTTTAAAAATCCGCCTGACGAAATGAAGTGCCTTCCATGCTTTCCTAGTCACATGGTCTATTTGATATTCACAACCCGTATTACTGCTCAAGTATATACCCAAATACTTACAGTTACTTTCTTGTGCTATTTCATTACCGCTGAGCTTATAATTAAGTACTATTTCTACGCGACGCCTATAAAAGCTTATTGCCTTGCTCTTGTTACAATTTATTTTCATTTTATTAACAAGTGCCCAATCTATTATTGTGTCTAAATCTTTTTGTAGAAGTTCTTCATCGATCACAGTTTTTATTTTCCGATATATTACGCAGTCGTAAGAGTTCCAAAATGATGGTATAATAACTTGCAGTTGATTTGGTTGGCTCCGGATCTGTAGTCCGCAAGCATTGCTTCATTCCAAAGGCCGATGAACCTTCACCACTCACAGCTCCACAACTACAAGGGATAAAGTGAAGTCTAGGCGTGAGGGGAGGAAATGTATTTTAAGGGACCTGTTAGATCCGAGTTTTCTCAGAAGTATTCTCCCTGAGTGTAGTTACCATCTCTTTTGTTGTTTACTAATCCATAAATAACTCCCTTAAGGGCTTCCCAATCTTCCTTTTCTTTCATCCTTAAAGAGTTGTCGCAGCATTTCCTGCCTTGTCCAGTTTAGGAAGCAGTTGGCCGACTGATTATAATAACGTTTCCTTATTAATTTCTTTGAATGTAACTGCAATTAGAGTGAATATATTTGAATGCTGACGTTGTTCGTATGAGGTTTTCACAAGAATTGAACTTGAACTGCGAAATGTGGTTTCTGAACTTTTACATCATTTAATCTAATAAATGTTTCGTAAGTATTTAAAGGCCTGTCTTTCTCGGTTGACATCTTTGACAAAAGCATTCACCGAACCCAATTTTATATGGAAGCAGAACAAAAAAAACAGTCATCTGTTTGATTTTAGGCTCCCGTCAAATCACAGGCACAGCAACAGCCGTAGATAGTTTTTAATTTCTTATACATTCCCGTAGTTGCAACATATATGTGGAGCCCATGTCTTATCCTGATCTTCAACATTCGTAATAATAGCCAAGAGACGTCATATTGGGTTTCCGTTATGAAAATGTTACTTCACCACAAATGTAACAAAAATTATTCACTGAATTGACATATGTTCGTGGCATTTTGATTTAAAATATTTTACAGTTCAAAAGTATTTGAAAACTAGAAATTTTGCGCTAATAACAACAGAAATAAAATGAATCTCACATTAACAGCAACAGTAATTTTGTTTCTAATATACAAATAGGATCCTTAACTCTCGGGTAGGATCGTAGCATTCCCTTCTATGTGTCTCCACCAGGTTTAGGAGGCCGACTGTTCCAATGGGGTCAGAGAGGGGCAGTACCTCCTCAAACGACAATACTCCCCTTCCCCTTCTAATTTCCCTACTGCACAGTAAACACGCTATGTAGAATCTCACGAACTGTAAGTCGAGATCAGCGGACAACTGTTACCTTATGCCCAAGATCTTCGTCCGCTGTACATACACCTCCTGAAAGAATGTGAAAACCTTGATGGTAAAGTTTCCTTATTAATTATTCTCTTAAATAAATAACTGGCAGTTTGAAACTTGATAAATGCTATAAAATGTATGGTTAAGTTTATATTACGCAGTTTAGAGTGAATATCTTTAAATGTTGACGTTGGTCGCATGTGTTTTCCACGAGAATTGAACTTGGACTGTGAAATGTAGTGTATTAGACCGTAATTGTTACGTTAATGCTGATTGAGCTTCGAACAGATCGCTCCACTGATATGGTTATGTGTTTGTCGGCTTAGAACTCACCAGTGGGCGTAGTTTGGAACTTATGCTGGGAATTGACCTAGTTGGTCCTGTAACACAGCAATAACGTCGATACTGATTGCTGTTTTTGTTGTTCTTCTTTACTGGCAACTTCAATTCCTTTGTTGGTAAGTTTTATGTGGATACACATGTCTTCAAGAAAGTGACTCATTCGTTGGCGTTATAACACATTTTGACCAAGATATTATACTGTACAGAGCTAATAAAAAACTGCCTGGAAATTCCTGAACCCTGCTGGTATAAAATAAAAATTTTATCATCGAAAAAGTGATGAAAATAATATAAAATGGCAAAGTGATGTATTCGTACTGATTTTCATAAAAGTTAAGTAAAAAAACATATAAAAGAGTATCGTAAATGATTAAGAGATGAACATGAAGAAAGATTCCTTCAGCCAAAAATTACCTAACTTTAGTTTTCCTTATAAATGTAATACAACTGAAGCATGGAGAAAGATGTAATTAATTTGAAAGTAATTAATGCAATTAAAACTGGGTAATATATTCAAGACTATGATTTACACAATGACTTAATTACTTCTGCTATGATTATTTATATCAACGTCGATAGTACGGTAAAATCATCAAGAAATACTTGATTATTTGCATTAATCCATGAGAAATAGTTGATTTGAAAAGTTAAATGTATTTCACATAATTCTTTGTCTTAGTTTAAACATTAAAACCATTTCTTCATTCCCGTTTGAGGAATTACCTTTAAAAACGAGTTCTGAACAGATTGCATATTGTGCCTTGTACTACACATTACAAAAAGGCAGTTTCCACAATGTGTATTACTCTTCAGTTTCCAGTGAATAATACAGCTTTTCATATATTCGGTGTTGGTAAATTGCAGGCAACACACACAACCCCCTATATTTATGCATACATTAGTTAGTCACAACATTCTGAGACAGGAAAAATATTACCAAGATCAGGAGAGCGGATAAAAAGCCAATTCTGGATGAAAGATGGAAGGAATATCTAGAAGATCCGTATCACGGTGGAGATATAGATCAGTCAGTAATAGAAGAAGACGAGTACGTGGTTGATGAAGAGTTGGGGGACAATTTTAAGGTAGAATCAATTGTAAAAAGCCAGGGATTGATAACATTTCAGCGGAATTGATTTGATCATCGGGCGAAAAAGCAATGGCTGTTCAGGATACTTTTCGAAATCTATGAAACAGGAAGAATAACCAAACATTTTCGGAACAACATGTTTAGTTTAGTAACTAAAGCATCCAAAATATTAACGTAATAATATATAGGAGGATGTAACGACAAGTAGAATGATTCTTCTTCTCAGAAGGCGCTACAACGATTTATTTCGTCTTGGCCTGCTCTATAATAGCCTACCAACTTTTTCTATTCATAGTCTTCTCCCTCCATGTTCATCTTCTTAAGATCTTGTGAAACATCATCCCTACATCTATATTTTGGACTTCCTCTTGTTTTTAATGTCAACGGGTTCCATTGGTTAACTTTCTTTACCAGCCTATCATCATTCATTCTATATACTTGACCCAGCCAGCTTATTCTGGTGGCTTTCACTTGATTTATTGTTATTCGCTTTTATTAACATATCCAATTCATGGTTAAATCTTTATCTCCAGGTATTTTCTGCTAGCTTAATGGGTCCGTATATCCTTCTCAGAATCTTTCTTTCAAAAACCATTAGTTTCTGCCTTATTGAGGGTCCATGTTTCTGCGGCATATATCACTATTGGCCTTATTGTTGTTTTATAAAGTCTTATTTTGGCAGATTTGGAGAGTAATTTGGTTTTATATAAATATTTATTTTCAAAGTATGCTCTATTCCCTGCAGTAATTCTTTCCTTAATTTCCTCTTCGATCTTATTACTTCCATTTACCACTGAACCAAGATACTTATAGGATTTTTCTTCTTGATAATTCTCGCCGTTTATAGTTATACTTGTTGCAAGATAGGAAAAGATCAGTTTGATTTTCAAAATAATTTAGGGATAAGAGAAGCATTACTGATTTTGCATCTAATTTTAGAAGACAGGATAGGGAACAAACAGGCCTACATAATTGGAATTTGTAGATTTTGAAAAAACTTTTGATAATGTGAACTGGGTCACAAAATGTGAACTGGATTTTGAAGATGACAGGAATAAAATATCGAGGAAGAAGATTTATACATAAGCTCTACAGAAGGCAGTCAGTAGTAATTAGAATTGAAGTTCAAGAAACGAAAGCAGAAATCAAGAAAGGAGTTAGACAAAGCTGCAGCTTGTGACCCATGAGTTTTAACTGTTATATAGAACAGGCGATGAAAAAATGTAAAACGAAATATGGGAAAATAATCATACTGCAAGAAGAAGAAATAAAAACCTGGCGATTTGCCGATCATATTGTAGTATTAGAGGAGCCGCAGAAAACTATGAACGTGGTCCTGGCGAAAGAGATCAATATCAGGATTCATAAAGGGAAGCCAAAGGTAATGGAGTGTAGTATGGGAAACACTGGAATAACGATGGGTGTTAGATTTGGAAATGATATTTTGAAGGAAGAAACTTGTGAAACATAATAACTAGAAATGGTAGAAGTATAGTGGATATAAATAATAGGATAGCTCAGGCTAGAAAAACTTTTGCAAGAAAAGAGGATTTTACTTACGGGTAATATAACTATGAATATTGGGAAATTATTACTAAAAAGTTCATATGGGGTTAGATGGGTGCGAAACGTGGTCGGTAGTAATTTTCTAAAGGAAAAGAATGGATGCCTTCGAAATGTGGTGCTACAGAAGAATGCTTAAAGTCAGATAGGTGGATCGAATCTCTTAACAGAATAGGGGAAGAGCCAACAATTTGCAGGACGTTGACCAAGACGTTTTAAGACATGAGGGTCTTGTAAAATTAACATTAGAGGGAAGTGTGTGGGGCAAGAACAAAAGCTTCCGGGGAGCATATGAAACGCAGGACTCTGATGTCTTTCCTGTTTCCAGTTTTGTTTCCTGGTGACACTTCAGCCAGATCGCATCTCCTCTCTAATTACATGAAGCCAACCAGTCTGACTTTCCGTTTTTCTAGCTCCTCTCTGACCTCTCATCTCCAACTCTCTTTTCGGAATATCGTTTCGAGGCCCTCTCCAACTCGAACTCACATGTCATTGATCTACTCGCTTTTTATATCTTTCCCACGTCCTCCAATGGTGGAGATAGCAGTAGCAAATGGGAAGTTCGCTTTGGTGTGACCAGTGACCGAGCAGCAGCGAACGCCATTCCCCTCTGTTCCTAGTGGTCGTTCAAGTTCGCTAGTGCTCCATCTATTATCGGTTTTGGAGTGAATCATCGAAGTAAATTCGATTCGGTGTTCGCTTCATTGTGACCACTCGTCATTCGTTCGGTATTGTTCACCTATATGTAACCATACCTTCTATTATCAGTGCGTAGCAACAGCGAACAGCGTTTTACTCAAGACGTTCTAGTGTGATATCACCTGCTCACTGATGTTGCGAGCGTTAGTGAACGTCCGCATCGCTAGTGTTCGCCTAGATATAACCATATCTTTAAACTTTGTCTAAGTGCCAACAATAGTAGCACGGATTGTGTCTGAACAAAGTAAGCCCACTCCATTCGCCTACCGATCTCAGGAGACGGAAGTTGATACTTCGACGAGTGTCTCAATAGTCACTATTCGCTGACATGTGTATCGTAGAAGATAAAGCAGTGAGACTGTTTAATTGGTTTACAAATTGTGCGCCAAGAGTCTCGGATTGTAGACTTACAACAGAACGTGACCGAACAACAGTGGATCGACAGATAACTATGCAAAAGAAGCGTGCTCCTGTGACATTGACAGTAACGAAGCAAATCTGACAATTATAGTCAAACAATTTAAATTGAAAGAAAACAATTCCAGACGTATTCTTGTATTACAGTAACTATGTAACAAGAGATACAACTTTATAAGACGAGCTGCTGTTGCTAAACGAGTTGGAGAAATGTGAATATGTATTTTATATCCAAAGTAGGGTTTCCTTCAACAATTTAAGCGGGTGCATTTCTTCCTGTAGAACCATCCTGATGTAAGAATTTAAGTAACAGGTTACGGAATTTGATATTTTTTATTGTTTCGTGGTACGATCGAAGTTTGTGTGCAGCGCGCTCTACGGGCCGTTATCGGATATCGTTACGCCACTGGCTCTTAATAATCGCGTAGATTAGCGCCGCGCTAGGAAGCACCGGCTGGAACTGCTCTTTGACGCTGCCAGTTTAACTCGCTTTGAATTCAAATGCCTCGGAACTCTGTACACGAGGATGGGGGCGGAGGATTCCTTTCAATGACGTCAGCACGACAGCTGAAGCCAGATAACAGGCCAGCAATTATTACCCTCCCTTACAGCAGGCCAGACGCGATATTTTTCTCCGAGTACGTTCAATGTACGCAAGTAATAATAACATGCAACACCGTTCAGTATAAAAACACCTAATCTATATTTTGTTTCACCTGTGTTTCTAACTTAATAATTCATATCTGAAATAATCTTACTAAAGTAAATCATTGCTACAAAAATAGACTTCGTGTTTCGCGTTATTACTGGACGCAATATTGACACTAAATTTGGTTTTGCTATATTCAAAGTAAATTACGTTTATTTTTCAAAAACTATAGATATAAAAATTCAATAATGCAACTGTAAATTAAAGCATTAATGAATAAATTATCAATCGATCCTCATAAGGCAAATGATTTAAATATGTGAAAGGTCGTGAATTGCGTATGGTTTTGAACCTACAGATAATAATTTAATTTACAATGTAAAATTAATGTAATTATCCCAAACATATTATAATTATTAATACTGCCAATGGTTCATGTTAACTATTCACACAATTTTACTAATAAATAGAGTTATTTTTCAAAACATTATTTTCAGTGTATAATGAGTGGCTGAGTGCAAATTCAGTTCACTTTTGAATGAAACTCGGGTTCTTATCTCTACGGAGGTGGCGCCGCGGTAATTTACACTAGAAAACTTCACTTCCAAAACCCCCTGGATTGCTAGTATTTCTCTTCCTCACTAAACAGCGCCATCTTTTGCACTAGAATCACTATTTATTACACATCTTATATATATATATATATAAATTTTTTAGGATATGATGAAACTGCTGTATTATCAGTTAGAATTTTTTTCAATCCGGTATTTGTTACATCTCTGGAAAATACAAGAATGCAAACTCGAAGATACAATTTACGTAAATTTGCAAATTGGAAGTACCTTAATTTTGGTCACAAATTAATATTATAACTCTTTCTTTCTCATTATCTCTTTAACGTTTTACTTTAATAAATAAATATTAAACTTAAATGTGTTAATTGGTTTTTACTCAATTTAAAATAAAGTAAAACTTAAAAATTATGGAAAAATTATCTGACGAGCCTCTGACTAAAGAAACACACATTCTTAAGGCTGCCAAAAAAGGTCAACAGCTGGAACTTTTTCATGTCAGTATTAAGCAGTATGAGTAATGTCATTTCCAGGAAAACCAGGAACAGTGGCGGAGAAAGGTCGGAGCCAGGGCAGCGGGCAGGGGTGCCACCCTACTTCACTCTCCCTTTCCAATAAACCTTTCCTTTCTACCAGCACTTTTTAAAAAATCGTACAAAGTTTTGTAGCGTTGTCACATCACTGAAGCTTATATTTTATATTTATGACTTTCAACCACTACAAGAAAAACTTTTTTCCACTCTTCTGCGATACGCTGTCCAAATGTTAGTAGAGGTCCACTAATTAATTAATTTAAAAAAACGTAAGACACACAGATGATTCAACCTTTGCGGATACGTTTGGAAGGGTTTGCACTGTCCTTTGTATAAATTTTCAGAAAATTTAAAGCAACAGTTTGAAATCTATGAGTTGTCAAAGTCGAGCTATATGAAAGAAAAACATAAAAACTTTGACTTTTTTTGTTATTTCGCCAGAACGCAATTATGAAATGCTTTAAAATATTGTTTAATAACATATCATAAAATAGCATTAAATTGTGCGTAAAACGAGACCTTTTACAATAACGTAGGTCAATCCGATTGGGCAGAGTGAAGCTTCAAACTCAGGGCTCTGCTATTTTCTCGACGACAGTAGAAGGTTGTTGGAAATTATTGAGTAAATAAACCTAATTTCTTGAACGCCTCTCTGCATCAAGTGTTAAAATTTACTAGAATTTATCTTTAATATACTGTTTCCATAAAGATTTTTTAAATTAGAACTTCTTGAATTAAAACCAATTTACAGTTATGAAAATTTTCCTTGATTAAAACTTCATGCTATAGAAGCGACGAGAGACGATGGGTAGAATGGTAGATTGACAGTGTGTGCAAAGCGGTAAGCTCTGCGGGGTACTATATATAGAGCTGCTAGGAGGAAACTTTTGAATTCGCCGTCATGCTTAGGAACTGGGGTTCGAATTCCGTCAGAAGAGTCGGCTTCCAACATTAATAATAAAAGAGTACCACTACAGCCTATTGACATATAAAATAATAACTCTAATTTACTAAAGAAAAACTCCTTGTTTATACAAATATTAAAAATTATAAACGTCTTTCACCTCAAATTTACAAACCTACGTTCTCCCTCTTATCTCCGAAGATCTCTTTCATCGAGTGTAAAATAGTTTTGTATACCTAAACTCATTGAAAACCGTAATCTTACATAATGCGTTTCCGTGGCTTGTTAACACCTTGAAAGTTTTCTACACCATATAGTGTTATTTACATTTAAGCTAAAGCAGTCCCACCGTGGCCTTACTAAATCTGTAGTCACTCCACAAAATAATAATAATATTTTAAATAACTATATCATATATTAAGAGACATTAATTTGATGACTGTTAGCGGGGATTGCTCAATGCTGATACAATGTTTTATGTATAACATAGCAAACAAAATTTTATTACTTTTCTATGTCAATAAGATAATGAATAAATTAAACTAATATTGACGTATATTATAATTTCGTAGTCGCATGTTTATAGTTTTCAGATTTACACTAGAGCAGTGATGGGCAAACTACGGTCCGCTGGCCACATGCGGCCCCTTCAAATGTTTTATCCGGCCTGCGCGAAATTATTCCTAATCTATCTGACTGGCTATAAGAAAAATAAACATTTTCCTCTTTATTTCTATCTTTCGTTTCAGAAATGTAATCACAGTTCATTCATCACAGTCTCCTTCAGACATTAATAGGGTTTAATATCACAAAAAATACAAAATTTTTGTAAAAAGTATTGTTATTTTTTTAAAAATTGCCCCGCCTAAAGATATTTTTAATTTATTAAAAATTTAAAAAGTTAACCCATCACTGTACTAGAGCATTTTTAAAGTCCTGGCGTATTGTTATAAGAGGCGAATTAATGTCCGGGATTAGGATGAACGTCTCCGGTAGAAAGGTAAAGCGTACCGCACAGCCGCTACAGCTTCCCGTAGCCTGCGAACTCCTAACACATTGCATTTTACTGGAAAATTAAATTCACTCAACCTCTGTACTGCCCGTCGCTTGTCAACCAAAGCTTGCATCCTGCCCGAGGCTTTAAAGAAGCTTTTGGTGTACCACCATAATCAATCTTTAATTGCGATTTGGTTTCCATTCATTTTTACTAATTGGTGTACAATTATAATTTCAAAACTCACAAACGAACAAGACCTTTAATTTTATATTTATCATTTACGTGATGAAAACCATCGGATTTGTACGCAGACCTCTTGTAGCACAGCAAGGAAATACGTGATGTTTACACTCAACGATTTTTTCAAGACACACAGATTATATACAAAGATACATAATCTTACTTCCAATCATTCATACCAACTGTTTGTCGTTTTCGCAGACTCCGACGCTTCCCATCGAGGACGAACATCATGATTTTTTCAGTCTTGGGATGTCCAGATGCATTAACTGCTTGAATTTTGTGTCTAGACGTTATTTTATCTCTCTCAATTTTTCTTGCACGTTCGAGTTCTTTGACTTCGTAGCCAGGTAATTATAGTGGTTGTGGTGTTTCCACTACTGTTGGTTCCTTCTCATTCGTTAAAATAACTTCAATGGACGCCGGTTTCATTTGACTTCTGTTGCCAAATGCTATCTTCAAATATGTTTTCGTATTCACCGAATTTTGAAAATTATGAGCAAAATCGCACATCTTGCCTTTTGAAGAGTTTGTGTCCTTTTGGATCCCGTAGTCGTAATGCTTTTGCTTCGTTATCGTATCCAGCAAATACGAGCTCCTAACTTGTGCTTGTTTAATTCGAATGTCTTCGTTAGAAAAATTTCCAAATTTACTTTCGGTTTTTCACGTCCGTAATGTGAATGGAATTTCAAATTTAATACTTGGAGATGGACAGCGATTTATGATATATGTGGCACTGTTGATTCCTTCACCACAAAATGGCGGTAGACCGGATTGTAGCATCATACAGCGGGCCATTTCGACAAGAGTTCTGTTCATTCTTTCGGTAATTCCATTTTTGTGTGGGGAGTACGTCGTTGTTACGCGACGAACTTATCCCATTTTGTTGTAGATAGGTGTCCAATTCAATGATGCAGCATTCTGTTCCACCATCTGACTGTAAAATTTCAATTTTCCATCCAGTCTGATTCTCAACCAAGGTTTTGAAGAGCCAAACTGTTGGAGCAATTCGGATTTCCTTCGTAGAAACCCTGTGTAACACCATCTGGTTGCTTCATTAATGAATGTTACGGAATATTTCGCACCGCCCAAAAGAAGCTGTAGTATATGCACATAAAAATTGGAATGTATTATTTCTAACTTCGTAGTTGAATGTTGTTGCTTCGTAAGGAATGGAAGTCGTGTTAACTTCCCCTGCAGACATATCGTACACGGATGAAGTCGTATATTGTTCAAAAGGGGAATACCTATTACCATCGTTGTTGTTGCCAGACTTCTCCCGTTCAGATAACCGAGATTCTCATGATGATCTTGAATCTTCGACTTCGATGTCTCTTCGTGATGGCAAGCTTCGTGTTTATATTCTTCAACACTTCTTTCCAATCAGCAATGATAAATGTCTTACCATCTGGATCATATACATATGCAATCTACTTATCAAATGTTACGATGTTGTCGTGATGGGTTATTTTCCCTACCGACATTAATTTGGGATCGTTGTTAATGTGTGACGTGGCCCTACTATCCATGATCAAATTTGGATACAATTTGGCAGCATTTGCCGTCATTTCAACTGAGCAGTTTTCATTTATCTTTGATTCACTTCTAATTGTTTCCGATGAAAAAGAAGTTGATTTCGGGGAACTGTGTTCATTAGATGTAATTGAAAAATATGCTATCTCATGTTGTGCATCTGTTTTAGCTATTTTGTGGCCCGGAAAACCGTTAATTGGCTACGCAGATGCAGACTGGGGTGAATGTGCAAACGATCGAAGATCATTCACATGGTTCATATTCGTAAAGGCTCAAGGACCAGTCAGTTGGGAATCATGTAAACAACACGCAACGCTGAGTACGTGGCATTAAGAGAAGCAAGCAGAGAGGCAATCCACGTGCGAAGACTCGTTGAACAAATCAACGATCAAGCTTCAGTCAATACAGTCATCTACAGCGATGACCAAGGGACAGTAAGAATGGTGAGTAAACCTGTTCACCCTTCAAAATCTAAGCACATCGATATCCGTCACTACTTCATTCGTGAAAATGACGAAGAGGGACAAATCGACGTTAAGTATATGCCAACCGAACAGAAGGAACTCTCGAAGACTAAACATCAAGATCTGTGTGAAAGAATCGGGATGGTCGTCCTCGAGGAGAAGTGTTGGAGTGTGGTATGTATCTTTGTACTATTTCGTATAGGATCTTTGTGTCTTGAATAAATCGTTGAAGTGTAACTATCACGTAATTCCTTGCTCTGCTACAAGAAGACCTCGTCACTATTAGACTGTTTATGTAACGCATTAAAATTCCTTACATACAACATTGTTTACAGGAATTATGAAGTTAGGAGAAATATTAGAGAAAAAGTATTAAATTAAGAAAGTATTATATATAATTACATGTAATTGCAATTGGTTTATATGAAAGGTAGTTAAACAAGGAAATCAAATATCTGTAAAAATGTTGATTGTAGAGCTCCGTAAATTAAAAATTTTATAATGAATTAATTGTGCTAACTGAATGCGTAAAAAAGTGTTGTATAGAGGATATTAAAAAAAGGGTAAGTATTTTGAGAGATCGTAATAACCGTCAAAAGAATTAAAGCGCCTAATAAACCTCGGTCAGGTCATAGATAGTTTCTAGGATCTGTGCACTAATTACTGACTGAATACTGAATGGGCACAGTTGTTTGTGGCATTGTGCAGGTGTGATACAAATGAGAGACTGCTTGTCCCACAGCCAGGGGGTAACAAAAAAAGTTTTTATATGCTTTAAAAGTCCTCCGTAAGCGGGGGCTGATTTTGTAATGGAACGAAGTGCAGAAAAATCGCATTGAGAGTGAAACAGTGGGAGATCGAGGCAAAATAGTTTTGAGATGAGTCATTAAAGTGATTATTGGAGAGACTACAGTTTCAGGCTGTGGAGATGAAATAAGTGATGATAGCCTGAGCCGTCGTATCTCATGTGTGTGGGCACAAATCTAACCTTCCCCTTCCCTAATAGTTCTCGTGTTGAAGCTTGAGATACACCAACCGACTGTTCTACTTTAGGAGGTATAGCTGAACTCATTAAGTTTTTCGTATTTTGTTTATCATAGAATGGTATAGTTTATGAGTGTGACTTTTTAAACCATCATTCAGTGATTGAGGAGGCGTGGGATTGGATTGACAAACGTTTATAAAAATTACAAGAGTTCTGCATATGCAGAGACGACCGGACAGGTGTTCCTCCAAACTAATCTTTAACTGGAGTACAAATTACTTTAATTTTATTAATAAACGAAACATTTACGTATTACACAATTTCACATTACTTTATTTCCTGATTTATTTCTTTGCTATTAGCATTCCTTTCCATTTTATTAAAAAATGTCTTATATTCAGATGGTCATTTTGTAATGATTTATTTCCTATTTATCTGACAGAAATTGTCTGTAATGGACCTAAAGTTTTAGAGGCGTTGGTTGTTGAGGCAAAGAGCCTGGCGACGTGTTTTATAAACGGAATATTCTGGTGAATGAAGATGTTGGCCTGCTTGAGTGACACCCAGAAAGGGTGAGGGTCACGTGTTAGTTTGATACAAAAAGGAGAGCAACGAGACGATCTGGATAAGATCAGTTTTGTAAGTCAAAAATCTCAGTTTGGCAGATGAGGTGCCGGAGGCAAGCAGCAGTTTTCGGCTCGCCTTTGAGAGGCAACTCTTTGGGAGCCTATGAGGGCCTCGCACACAATATCTGTGGACATCCTGGACCTCGACGAAGCATCGAAGTATCCTAGCCGCCATTTGTTTCGGTGAAGTAGCCAATGAAAATTATACACACGTTTTTATTTTTTGTACACATTACTTCATTTCAAACTTACTTATAAATTGTAATCTTCTTTCGTAAATAACGAAGTTCTGTTAAAGAGTGACTCACAAGGAACCTTGTGAGTAGAACTCATTTTTTCCTGTTTACATCTTTATGTAATTTTTTCATATATACTTAGCATAATTAAAGAACGAAGGCTTTCCCGGTGAAGAATATGTAGAAACGTCGCTGTGTACTGAGATTACCCGGTTGGAAACCCGAGAAACGTTTCTACTTAGCATAATTATTTGACATTAAATATTTTTTAACACCGTATGTTTATTTTGTCACTCTGAATATTCCCTCCCGGTATCTCAGAAGTTGAGATAATATTAATTTAAAATCTATATTATTTGACAAACTACAAAAGAAATAAAAGTGATTTATAGCATGCCGCAAGGATTTCTCTTTGGCTATAATTTGTTGTAATTGCTATGTTGATCTGTATGTCAGAGATATATTGACGATATATTTTTAGACTACCTGTTAACTCATTGCTGGATTTAATAAATATGACTCTAACATTCAGTTTAATTTACTGTGAATAGGAACAAAATCTATTATCTGCAATCTCCACTACCTACAACCAAATAGTATCATAAATCGGCATATTCCTGTAGAATCTTTAACTTTCTTTAAAAGCATCTATCTTACCAAAAGGGCTACGGTATGTAATTTAGTTCATAAGTTACTTTGTAATATTAAGAAATTTGTTTGACTGAAAATGTAAAATAAGTAATCAAAATTCTGAGGTGTAAAAGGTTGTTAACATAAAAGTTAGGGCATATGGAATCTGGTAAATTCCAATGTGTTTCTACAAAAAAGCAATTAATTATTATTCTTTTCTCTTGTCTCATCTACAAAAAGTTGATCAAATTGTTTGTAAATATATATACATATATATATATATATAGGATTTTTACTGCTTTATATATAACTAACAATGAACCAAATTTATAAAAAGCAGTAAAAATGCTATAAAAATAAATTATTAACCTAATGAATTATATAAAATTATTTTTATATCGATCAGATAAAAAGGTCTTCATTTACTAGAATAGAAGAACACTAACCAAATTTTAGAGCTTAAAATTGCAAACATATGTTTTTAACTAAACATTTTTAATGTTTGACACATGTTTAATTTCTTTTATAGAAACATTTATATTAGATAATTCCAGCGATAAAAGAGATTTAACTTTCGAATGTTGAACATAAAAGCAACTTTAATTCAATAAACATAAAACAAGGTAATGTTAGCCTAAGTAGCATAAAGTTTTCCTCTGACACGTGCCATCTCTGATTGAATCTCTTTGATCTCATATATGCTTCTGAGTTGTAGTGTTTGACAATGAGCTGCAGAAACGTAACACAAGTTATGTACTTCAATTTATCTACAGTGTTTATTCTGTAATACAGGTCAACGTAATTAAAGATCGAAGGCATTCCCGGTGAATATAATTAAGATATACTTCTCGTATTTCCACTCGGGTAATCGTCGTAAACAACGTTTCGACAATACATGACTACTTCCTTGACTCTACAGCCCATTTAGGGCCTTGACCTTCCGAGCCGACTGCGGACTGTCATCTTACATGACAGATTCCGAATTTGGAGTGATACGTGGTCAGCGTATCCATTCTCCTCCATTACTCGTGTGAGAAGGCGTCCATAAGGTCAATGGTTTTTTAATTTTATCTACAGAAATTAAGGATATATTAATAATAATAAGTAAACACTGAAATCCAATATAATTTTAAAGAAAGCGAATGGATAATAATAATAAATATAATCAAATATTTGTGTGGCTTGTAGAAACTATAGCTAACTGACAAGAGTCTGAGCGAAAATCTGATTTTAGTGTACAGTACAGTCTGAAAACAAAACTAAGCCTAGTATTTGCACAGTTTTCTTGATAATTGAGCAGTCCATAGGAATTAAGATGTTAGAAATAAAATTGACTGTCTATATGGTTAATTTTGCCCGCGTTCCTTGCGACTGGAAAACAAACGTTGCAGAGGTAAGGCTTGACTGCCACCCCTTGGAAAATAGCATAAAGCATAAAACCTTACGAATACGTCCGATATTTGCGTCGAATAAATATACCAACTCCATTCGTTATGGGATGGGAGAATCCTTAAAAGGTGGGGATGGCGTAGCATTCAAAATAACGCGAAGACAACCAAAATTGCTGTAAAAATTGGTGTTACAGAAGTTATTATGATATTCAGAATGCAATTTAAATTTCATTTCAGCCTAATAATGTCCGGGGTGATGGTGGAAAGGGGAGAGTAATGCCTTAATACGAAATCAACTAACATTGGTATATATTCCACGGATATGGATGTCGCTAAGTCATTATTAGCATTTAACTTGTAGCTTGTTTTACTTCAGCCACAGAATAGGGGTTGGGATATAAATAGCTGAAAGGCAATACCATGAAATCAAAACAGATTCGTTTCTGTTCTGGGAAGCCGCTGAGAATCCAATATTGTACCGGGCCAATTTAAATAAGAACCCGGGTACACCAGGCTTCTAAATAGTTCCAGAAAAATTAATTTACATGGAGTATTTCGATTAAAAGTGCAGCATTATTAATATTGATTTATCATTACAGATATATTTAAGCAATACGGTGCATGCGGGCGAGATGTGTTTATTTCTTTTTTAATATCTGAACTATAACTTCTGTCTGTTGCGGAAGAAAATGGTGAAACATTCTTGTAGCTGTGTTGAAGTTCATTATTTCGAATTTGAACGGGACGTGTACCTGCATTAATTTACTCTCTTATATTTCAATAGAGGCACTTCACTTGTTATAAAATTAAAAATACTACTTTATAGAACCTTGACGATTTGGAAGTAAAGCAAACTGAAGTATACAGATAACTGATGAAATGAGGCGTTGACAAATATTTGACAAATTAAATTGTTTTGGTAATAAAAATAAGCAATTGATTAATATCCATTTAAATTGGTATTGGATGGACTAAACTTTAGCTTAAATTGAGTAAATTACTGAATAAATTGGTTTCATAGGATAAGTCATAATCATTGGCTACTTAGCGTATTCCATCCTTGTCCTCCCTCTTCTGTTCTTACCCTCTAACGCTAACTTTACAAGACTCTCATATTGTCATAGTGTCCACTCTTCCCCTATTCTATTTAGAACTCACTTGTTAGGGATTAAATCCACCCATCTCATCTGATTTTCAGCATTCTCTTAAAGCGTCACATTTCAAAGACATTCTTTTTCTATCGTTCACGTTTCGCATCCATACAACCGCACACCCCATACTAACACTTTTCGCAACGATTTCCTAAAATTCACACTTATATTACTCGTAAATGAATTCCTCTTTTTCGCGAAAGTCTGCCTTGCCTGTGCTATACTACTCTAGTGACTACGCTTCCCAAGTAGCATAATTTCTTAATTTACGTCAAAATATCCTTTTCCAATCTACCAATGTCACTAGTATCAACAATGTCAAAGTTTTTGAAAAAACTCGAGCCACAAGTTTTCAGAGCTGGGCGATCCACCAACACTCTTATTAACATATTTAATGAAGAAATAATGAAGGGAAGGATCTGATTGTGGCTGATCTACTTGACCTGAGTAAGGCAATTGACACAGTCCCCAATATTGCTGAAAAAACTGCGATACTTTGGCATTCGAGGCCCTGCCCTTAAAATTTTGGTAGGCAACAGGTAGTTAAGTGTGTTAGTACTGACAGTCAACAGTGGTGTCCCACAAGGCTCAGCCTTCGGGCTACTCCTGTTTATAGACATGTGATGCCTCTCAGATAATAACAGACAAGTGCTGAAGTATGCAGATGACACCACCATACGTACAAAAACAATAAGTCCATTACCAGGAATTTCAAGTGCAAATTATTCACTTAGTGCATTAAAGGAATGGTTCCAGGATAATGGCTTACTACTTAACACAGATAAAACTCAAAGAATTATTTTCTCCCTGAAACAAATTCCCCTGGATTTACAAGAAGCCGCAACAGTAAAATTACTGGGAATTGATGTTGATTGCAAGTTCACATGGAATTTCCACTCTAAAGTCCTCTCAAAAAAATTGGCTAGCATAAACTTTCTATTGCGAAACTTGAAGAATGTGCTACCACAGCATATTTTTCTATTTTCCCCAGTCACATACTGTATGGCGTGAGACTGTGGGGAAACTCTAGTGGTAGCTATTCTATTCTCACTGCACAAAAGAGAGCAATCAGGCAACTGTGTGGACTGGATCCTCGAACTTCGTGCAGACAACACTTTCAAAACCTACGCATACTAACAGTTCCAGGACTTCACTTGTACTAATGTTTGGAATGGATTCTTGAAACCAAGAGCAGAAGATGTGAACAGCAAGAACACCACTACTATGTCACTATAAATAAAACACACGTGTCATTCAAAGCCAACAAAGGACCAGAGAGGCTTGGTATTAAAGTATACAGTTCTCTGCCTACACCTATTAGAAAACTACCAAACAACATAATGCTTAGAAAATTATAAACATTCCTAATGATCATCCAATCTACAGTGTGGAAGAGTTTTTCAATTTGAAACATGAAATCAATAGACTGATAATTTGAATATTTTATGTGTATGTATATGTGATATATATACCCCAATTAGTTAGTAATTTTCTAATACTGTATTGACGCTTGCTTGACAATTTTGTCTTTGGAAATAAAACTTATTATTATTATAACAGCCTTTTTTATTCCATTGTTTCCCATATTACATTCCATTACCTTGGTTTTCCCTCTATTAATCCTCGTATTGAACTCTTTTTCCAGGGCCTCGTTAATGCCATTTATTATTGTTTCTAAGTTCTCTTCTGACTCCCCTAATGCTACAATATCATCGGCAAAGCGTAGGGTCTTTATTTCTTCTCCTTGCTGTATTCTATGGTAATCCATTGTCTCTTCATAGTTAGTGTTGTTTCACACAGTGTATTCATTGCGTAAATATTTTCTTCTGCTTATTTATTATTAATAAATGATTTTTTCTTTTTACACTCTTAACCGTTTCCCGTAGATTTTCTTTATTAATATTTTCTATTTATTCATCACCTGTTGAAACATTTAGTATAAAACATTACGTTACGCTGCCTCATGATATCCGTTAAATATTCTAAATAATTCTCAGCGGATTTTGAACAATTGGAACAATAGGTCGTAGTCTCTTTCCACGCTTTTATCGAGCTATACCCAATTTTGTCTGCAGCGTAGGCAACTTATTTTAGTTACAAATTTAGCAGGATGTCTAATTGTCAAGGACATCGTAACGTTATGTTAATTAAATCCAACTTGCTCAAATAATAATGCCATAACAATCATTTAACCAGTTTCCATTAATCAAAATTTAGTATGCATCGGTTGAAATATAACTTTATGGTATTATTACATTGACTAAATATTTATTATGATTTTGCAATCGATTATTTTCTTTTCTTCACTGTAATTTGTCTTGTTTCAGGTAGGCTGGCATATCTCATCTACGGTGTTGCCTCGCGTATGCCTCTTTTACATTAATTTTTAGGAATTGTATGATACTTCACACACTGATTCAGTATTTATTTTATATTTGTTTATATTGACATTAACTGTTGTATTAATTAGTTTTGAATTTGTTGTGTTGTGTTTCTCTTGTCAACCATAGATTTTAAAAATATTTATTTGTTTTTGTGATTGTAATGAAGACTTTAACATAAAGATCCATTCCACGTATATCTCCTACATTTCATATCAAGACTGACTAACAGTTCAATATTATCAAGATTACGTAAATATATTTTTAATATTCATAAGAGAAAATTATATAATCGAGCTGATCGACGAACGTCTAAATTGGTAGTGAATTTTTAACAAACTGTATAGGGACTATGTATTTTTATTAGGAATTTCTAGAGAATGAAACTATAATTAAACAGTCTGACTGTTTTTGATAAGTTCTGTGGCTGCTTTCTTACTGCCCTACTTGTTGCCGTGTGTCCGTTGGTTGACCACTGACTGAGTCCTTTGCTGTGTCCGGGATTAAAGCTAGTGACATACATCCGTCACGTCACGTCACGTACTGTCATGTGTGTTTCTGACCATATAATTCTAAGCTGAATCACACACTTCCGTCACGTCACATACTTTCGTTTATGTTAATGACCGTATAATTCTAGGCTGAATCCCACACTGCGTCACGTAACGTAGTCAGGGCAATAAAAGTCTAGCAGGTAGTTGCACTGTGACGTCACGGTACGTCAGGTGACGTGGGTTTACTGCCTATCGCGGCGCTCTATAAATCTAAAAATTCAATTTAAACCCTGGAGTAGGCGTTGGCTTTGCCTTTTTTATATAGACTTTTCGAGTGGCATGACCTCGTTTTCAACGGACATCAAATGCGTTAAATAGACCAATGCTTTTACATGGAAAGTCGTGGAAAGATTGTAATACATTATAGGCGTCAACAACCAAAAAACCTTTGGAAAAGATTTCATTTTAGGGTCGATTCAGAAGAAATCGTGACGGAGAGAGGTTACTTACTTTTATGTCCATCACACAAGAAGGCAACTGTTATTTTTTTCTAGACCAATCAAAAACTATAATGGAAATCCGGAATCAAATTGGTAAGAATTCGAGAGGTAAAATTTTGTTCCTGTGAAAGTAAATAAAAAATTTAAAATATTGTTCTTACACAGGTAATGATGTCTACGACACATGGATAAACAACGACTATGGTACAGCATATAGAAAAGAAAAGAGAACAGCCACAACTACAAAGGTTACTTGATTTAAATAGCACTTCTCATTGTCAGATACCTTTAATGTAATGAATTTGTTTCCCGAAATTAATTTTTCCACGGTGGAATCACCGCCATTCAGGGAAGACATCATCACACATTTCTCATTCATTCTGTAGTGAAATATTTTTTTCTAGTATAGAGTATAACAGACTACATGAGAGTGATCCAGATACTTTCAAGTCATCTTTAATTGAAAGGGGGGGAGGATACGGTAGCGAAAGGAAGACAGCCAATGGTTGACTACGGCTATGGTCCTCAGTTATAGCTTAAGGATGCTACCCGGTATTTACGTGAAAGAGATAATATTAGGAATGAAGTGAGACGAGTATCATAGCATTTTTGTGTTGTGAAGATGTGAGATTACGACTGAAGGTATCAATTCAAAGTCCACGCAGGACTTAAACTATATTGGGGACTTACGCTCCTGTTCCACAAGCATCCTTCTTTGGTGCAAAGCTTCCAGCAATTTTCGTCCATTATTGCTTACGAAATACAGTAACACGAAGTAATTAAATGTCTTTGCTTGATATTTGAAAATAAAGAACGTTTAATTAGTAATCTAACTAACCGCTTATCCTTTTGCCTCGATTTTGCCATGTTTAAGGATATGTTTTTAGCTCTGGTTTATACTTTAAAAGTTTCCCTACTTTTGGAAAGCTTATCTATATTGCAAGGTTAGCTAATATTTTAACTAGGCGGGTAGGTTAATCTGAATAGGAAATTAACATCAAATCTTTATAGTAACATTTTTACAATTTACAAATTAAGAAGCAAACATAAAAGAATAAATTAAAACACTGACACAGAGAAAATTATCATAAATAACAATAATATTTAATACATCAATTTATAATTATGAGTCTCAAGGCTGAATTGTAATACGACACAGTTATGATATAGGTATCACAGACAATTGGATGGGGATGATAGGCAATGCAGAGAAAATCATTTTTTGTATAGGATCATCTACTCCCAAACTCGTAGTTTAGGAAATATGAGCACGTATCACATTTCTCTCCCCCCCTCCCTCCCCCGTCGAAACCAACCCGTATTTTGTTCATCCGTTCCGTCAGTCACTCCTCATTCCTTCATACAAGTACATATCTTTAGTTTTGGTTATTCGTTGTTGTTGTAGGTTTACTGTTGTGAGATGTTAATCGGTTTGGAGTAGAAGTTATCTGAACACGTCTGTTTCAACTAAATATTATTTCTGTACAGTTTTTTGTAGATAACACCTTTACCTATGCATAACTCATAAACTCCTTTGGTATAGTGGCTAGCGTCGTTGCCTCACAACACGGGGGTCCCGGAAGAATCCTGACATGGGCTTGGATGTTTGTACCTTCTTTGTCACGAAGACTGGAATCAAGACTGCTGGAGAATCCGTGTGCTGACCACGTATAAAATTCGGAATGTGACAGTCCGAAGTCGACCCGGTAGGCTAAGGACCTGAATGAGGTTCAGAGCCAAGGAAGAACTCATAAACTACTTGTTTAGGAGGGTATGTTCCTTCACAAATAATGATTCCATCTGCATGGCTTATCGTACCTATCAGTTTGTTGGTGCTAAAATATAAATAAAAATTTCAAATTTCTTTATCAAGAGTGAATTGGTTATCTTAGAGAAAGGAAAAGTCAAAGATAAAACATCGGGAAGAGATTAAGAAATGCAACTTTGTGTCTGTAAGACAGTCGACACAGAAATACGACAACGAAATCTGTTCGTCAGAATCCAGTCATTCTCAACCCGTTCTTCCGACGCTGGGTCATCAAATTATATTTAGATTGACTATTCTTTTATACGAGGGATCCACGTGGACATTTTAGTGTACACATGTTGCTTTATTTCATTTTACTAAATATTTTTATTAAATTAAATTTTCCGATGTACAGAATAGACATGTTCCACAGGCGGCCGGAGCCTGGCAACAAAATATCTATTGAAGTGACCTTTTGAGGTATTAAGAAGCGGCGCTGGCCAATTGAGGATCGTAAATTTGTCTGGTGGATAAGCTTCAATCTCAACAACTTTCTCAGAGTAAGTTCAATAACCTCTAGTGCGTGAGGTTTTACGTCCTTGAATCAAGACGTGAACCCTGCATTGGAGCTCGAAAATGTAAATGAATGTCTATTGGCGAAAGTCGTTGGTAATTCACAAGAAGATGGGAAGATGGGAGGTTTCGAGGTTTGTGGAAAAAGATTTTAGGAGATCGTTATTGATAAGGGGGAGATGTTGTTAATTTGGAATGAGGAATTCAGACAGGGCAATGGTTAATAAGATTTAAGAAAGTTAGTTAAATTGTTGAGCGGACGTGAAAAACTTGGTGTTAGCAGAGGAGAAGAGGTGCTCAGTCGGATTTCAAAGGCGGCGGTAACGTACTATAAACTATAAACTTAAAGCCGTCAAATAAATGCCACTGTGGTCACCGTTATCAACAATTATGTTATTATTTAATTTTTATTGTGAATTCATTTTCTAAAATGCTTACATTTTTAAGAAGCAGGATGATAAGTTTTATTTATTGTGTTGTTTAATATGATACAAAATTTTATTCTTTCTTATTATTACTTAATTGAAGAAAAATCAAAACCCCTTTAAAACATTACAACTTAGGAAAATAATTGAATGGTGGATGGGATGAGATGACAAGGCAATGTTACCAGGTTGCGTGAGCTATAGGTTAAAAGTCATACGCGAAATTCACCTAAAAGTGATGCTGGATGAACCCTAAAAAACCTACAATACTTAGTTTTGGTTCTTGGTAATTACCCTCGCCTCTCCGATGACGGCAGAGAAGTTTGCAGTGGGGGCGCAGCATTTCCTCCTCCATGCCTCAACAAGCTTACCCATATTAAATATTTCAGTAGGTACCATACTCTGAATTAGGAATTTTTATTCCAATAAATTCCACATGTCCTTCCTATATTTAAATAAATAATCTATTCCTGACATATTTAAAATAGGCAAAGATTAATATCTGGTGTTTTGTCAGTAAATTTGAAATCATTGCTATCCTTAACTTTCTGTTGCAATTTAAAGTTTGTGCTTTTCAATAAATTTATTTATGATCCATACTATTACTACAAATCATACAAAAGTTTTGGTATGTTCAGAACCTTGATTCACAACTTGAAATGTAACATTATCAAAGTAATTAACTGAAAAAAATATTAATTCGACGTAAATATCGGCCGTTTTCACATGTTTGAAAATGTATGTCATCGCCACTTCCGCCTTAAGAAGTGGTAGTCTTATCTTACGTTCCATATCTGGCGCATCCTTAAACTCATTTCTTTCATTACCTTTTCTATAATAGCTTCCAACGCACAGCAGCCTTTTCGTGGACATTGAAAGAGTCTACGACACGGTGTTGATAAAATAAACCTACATACACTCCTAAACGTAACTATCTTAATATAATACGTTATCCCTTTGTACGATCAGTGCTAAAAGGCAAATCCTGCTTTATATCGGTCAATTAGACACTCTGCCTCCTACACTCCTACCGTTGGCTTCCCCCAAGTATTCATCTTTAATTCTTTTCAACATAAACATTCTTGACCTTCCCTACCCTACCGGCGATAACGATAAGGTTTCCCAGTTTACCGACGACAATGTTCTAAACATCAGACAAAAATACTAACAATCTTCTTACTTCCCTCAACACGTACCTCGCAATTCTCCATGAATAGCTGTCCAAGTGGGAAACCACATATGTAATATTCCGATACAGAAACTATTCTTTTTCCTACATACAGACAACTTCCATCCGTATGGTTTTCTGGTTACAAGTGATCTCTCCCTCCCACTCTGTTACCTATAATTTGGGATTAACCTAAACTAAATTCTCAGTATATTGTACCTTATGTCCATCCTTAATCTCTCTTCTATACGTAAAAAAACTTCATTCGTCGAGTAATGGACAATAGCCACATCGTTTCTACTCTTTTTCCACCAGTTCACGTGAATCTCTAACGGCCCTCGAAAGCAGAATCCTGATATTCTTTCTTTAGATTCACTACCTACACACATTCGCCATTCTATTCCAAAACGATCCCCTTATAAATTTTGAGCAACGTCATGCTTTCATCCTACGGTCACTTCTCCATAAAAAAAATCATCTCAAAGCTCTTATTCATCCTAAAACATTTGGAGGGAAACCTAAATTCAAGTATACTAATCTCCAGAATATTATCATCTACACCAATAAATACAACTGAAGTGTCTGTCTGTTTGTCTCGAATAGGCTCCGAAACGGCTTAATATCAGGAGATATAGCTTAAATATTATTGTATATTTCATTTCAATATATTGCAGAAGATATTAATATTATTATATATAAATATAATGTCTTTTCCTTACGTGCATTCATGCCTCAAAAAGTGAATGCGGGTAACCAGTAATCTTGATTTGTCTATGCTCCGAAACGGCTTAACGGATTTCAATGAAATTTTCAGGTTGAAACAGGAATTTTAACTTAAATTTTTGTGCATGTTTCATTTCAATATCTTGCAAAGTTCACAAGATACTAATTTAAATATTTATGAATCAATTAAATTGCCGCACGAAAGGTGGTGTGAAAACCAACTACGAGTTGAAAGTCCTATTTAGGCGTTCCGAAACCATTCATCCCAGTTACTGTGATAATATCACACTAATTTTGGGAGCATAAGAGAGAGAGAGAGAGAGAGAGAGAGAGAGAGAGAGAGAGAGAGAGAGAGAGACGAGGGGGGAGGAGGAATATATCCATCTATTATTGCACTAGGATTCGCAGAGGCATAACTCCCTGAGAAACAATAAACTTCTTTGGATCATCGATACGATGCATACATAAATTGGTTTTATCTATCGCGTCAGGCAAATTTCATTTTAATATATAATAATTGCTCATCTTTGTTTGCTTCAAAACGTATGATAGCGGGACCGTTCAAAAATAACAGCGAGTTATACGGTTTGCCCTGAGATGATCATAAATAAATGATACCGTACTTTTTATATATTCAATGAATTCAACTTTATCAAAATTCTGTATCTGTTGTTTCGTTTTTAGGGCAAAATAAAAAGAAGAATTTCCGCACGAACGAAGTCGCGGGCATAGCTAGTCCATAATGTAAAATAATAATAACAAGGCTTAATAATCCTTGATTTTCCTGCACACTATACCCCGTCCCATTCCAGTTCATTTGAGAAGTGCTGTTTATATTACATTCCCCGCTACAAAACAATATAAATGTCTGCACCATTCAAATCTCAGACGAAAATAATTTATACAATTATTATAATATCTGCGCTTATCATTTCTCCATAAAAATGATAATGAAAGAACCTTGCTCCAAAATCCCATGCTGAAAATGACAGCTGACCCCATAGTGGCCAAAAACAATGGTAGTATATTTTTTATGTATTAACATAAGGGAAGACCCATAGTTTCAATTTTCAAACGGCATGAAGGAATAGATTATTATAATATACAGCTCGTATTCTGTTACATCAAACTTTTTCATAATGCATATTTATAAAGTGAAAGTATTACATTACTGCGTGAAAATAAGATCTTTAACGGAATGAAAGTTGGGCTTGCAGAAACTGTTTATTCGCATTTATGTTTTGTAATTCTAGTACAGGTATGTTACGTTACGCATCCGAGTCTATTTATGCTAACTAAATTTCGCTGCATTCATTCAGCACGCCACCTGTTCCTCGCGGGAAAGAATTCTTTATCTCTTTGTCAACGTGTGTATTTGGGTGAGTCTTTGTTTTTTGTTAATTCTGTGCACATCTTTTGTTCTCTCCGGCAGATGCATAAAAACCACAAAACAAAACACTGCTATACACACAGAAAGGCTGAAAAAGGGCTAAGCCAGTGGAAACATACGCCTCAACAGGAGAACGACGGAAAACTTTAAATGGTTGTTGCAATGTTATAATTACGGGTTTAATTAGCGATAATGATTGTAACATACTATATTGCACTCGTGAATAAGTTCAATTAATTAAAAACTATTAATTCTCTGTCTAGTTTTGAAATGTTTGTCTTTGTAGCGACAGTTACTCGAATATCTTCCTTGAAATATTTTGCTTAAATATTGTAAAGTTACGAAATACACAAATCTGATGTAAATAATTCATTTATTTTGATTAATGGAACGATTTTAATTAGATGCTAAAACAGATTTATTGAAACGATGAATTGATTTATTTACAATTTAATTCAAACAAGAACTAAGGTTTTAGTTCTTCGCTTTACACACACATACAAATTAAGTTTTAAAACAATGCAATTAAAACATTTTGACTATTCAGGACGATTAATGTACTCAGGGCAAAATAATACGAGTATGAGGTTCTGGATAGTTTGAAAAGAGAAAGAAAAGTGGGTGTTCTATCTGTGGGAATATAGTGTAGCAGTATTCAGCTATATGGATCGGAGTGAAAATCATTCACACATCTGCTTATTTCTCTCGTGATGTGGCTGAGTTTCGACGTCTTCCAAAGTTGTCTTGTCCGTAAGATGTTATTGAGGACCGCTTGAAAGTAGGCTCATACGGCTATTGTCGGTGTCCGGCAAATGTGCCACTGTTCATTTAGTCGTCGATTTTGCCCGTAACGATCGACGGTCAGGAATGTGGTCCGCGATTGTTCCGTATCACATAAAATGAATGTAATTCTTTATTATTATTATTATGTTTTATGTTACTATTTTGACCTAAGCTAGACGAAGTCGGGACTATGAATGAACGCGATTGGTTATTTAAACGACGAGTTAAAGTCATCTTATAGGTCCGAAAACGGAAACATTAAGTTTAGGAAAGCTGATTGAATAAGGGGGCCCGAAGGCCAGAGTGAGGCAGAAAATGGGGGTGGCATTTAGAAAGCACCACAGATCTAGCTGGTCAACTCGGGTATGAAAGGGAATGTGACCTGTATTTGAACCTTCCGCCCGTTATATTGTTAACGGCAAATCAAAGGAAGAGGTTTTGTCCCAGAGGCCGGAAACGGTAATAATACGGCCATGCAATTTCAATAGAAGATTAACGGCAAATTTATTGGACCTCGACACATCACCAGACGAAGAAGAAAAACAGCGTCCCAAAGTCCGAAGGACATCCACTGGAATAAAAGCATATTGCAAGATACCTTTAAACATTCAGGAGCAGTCAGAAATTTTAGGCAACAGTCAATCATAATTTTTAAAGATCGGTAAAGGGACTTAGAACATTATTCTTGCCAAAACATCACCAAGAAAAAATAAAATTCCATCCGTAGACAACGAGCATCCCTGGATGACAATCTGAGTACCTCCAAAGCTTGAAAATTCTCCCACGAGGAGCCACGGGACGACGCGCAGACGTCACCAGTCATCAACAGCAACCAGCAGTGACGCCCTGGGTCATCGACGGCGCCTTGGTGAAATACTGACCTTTATCGCGTTTGGTCGCTTATATTTAAAGTTATCGTTCTCCTCCCCCAAAATATATGCAATTATGCCCATTGAGCATTAGATTTCCTGAAAAAAAAATTCATGTTCCTGACAGTCAGCGAGGGCCAAATTAAATTCAAAGTCAAATAAATCCCTTTTGGTAACATATTTTAGTAATTATTATTTCCACCTATCCCTAATTTAAGTTTAAAAATTATAGTCTCTTCATCCCTTATGTTTATATAACCGTCATTAAATTCATTTCTACAACCTACATAAAAATTAAAAACCCTTACCACATGAAACGTTTTCTTCCAGACTTCCATCCTATATATGACCAAGCGTTCCTCTTCTCTTTCTTCGAGCTTAATTTTAGTACCTTCTACATGTATTTCTCTTCCCTATATTTTTCTTTCTTCAGACTATAAAAAATAAGTCTTATATAATAATCTTCCTTTTCATCTTTCCTAGTCTTTTTTTTCTTCCTCCAAATGATCAGAACTCGCTATTAAGTATCTCGACAAATCTGCACCCCTCTACCGGTGAAGAGTTTTTATCACATGAATAGTCTCCGCCAATCTCTGCTAATCTATGAATTCCATGTGACTGCGTTTTACAAGGGGCGCGTTGACCTCCAGGACTTTACCAATGTGGTTGTGGAGAATTTCCCAAGCCCTGTGTTCTGGTGTCTTTATTGTTACCAATCATGTATGGGCACGCCACTTTAGGTTTACGACGGCTCTTCCCGTCTCCCACTAGTTTATACGGTGGGTTATCTATGCGCTTTACACTGTGTAAAGTAAGAAATGAACTTAAATGTGAGATGACCATTTATATGCATAATTTAAATACATTCCATGAGAAATATTCATAGTATATTGACATGATGTTTCACTCATTTTGTTCTTACGCCAGATAAATGACAAGTAAAGGTCAAAGAGAGACGGCTGCAAATAGCTACAACGAGCTTTGGGAGGTGTAAGATGAACGCATTCTACTGGGTATTGAGACCGTTCATGCTGGCTTGATAAAAAAAATTATTAATTTTCGTAGGTTTTTCCAGTGAATAATTTGCTGTAAATTTTCTCGGGTCTCCAACTGGGTGGCGTTTGCTGAACGCGACGTTTCGTTGACAACTAACAGCGTCGACATCGTCAGGTATTTAGCTACGGTTGGAAACCCGAGAACAATTCCAGCAGCATATCAAAAATCCAAAAGACAAATATGCCAGACAACGCATATTGAACAACTTGAAGCTCTGAACACATATACACATAGAGATAGAGTTCCCGTGAGTGTGTATGAGAGAGAGATAGATAGAATAGATAGATAGAGAGAGGGGGAGAGGGAGAGGGAGAGAGAGGGGAGAGAGACTAGGGCACCGAAAGATCCTGCGTTAAAATATTCATATGAATGAAATAAAGTGGATTCTTAATAATAGACGACTTATTAGGTCGGAGTTTATTTAACATTTTATTTACTTCAGAAAATTTAATGTTGCATGGTAGGAGTTTTTTTTACTGTGTGGAGCAGTAGTTGAAATTGTTATTAAGCGTGGGATGATCGTCTTGAAGTCGATTCTAAATTTATTTCGACGTGTTTCTACAACCGGTGCAGATAATTGAGCATCTTCCTAACATTTGGCGTTAGGAAATGAGCGAACAATGGTGAGGTCCGCCCAACATATTGTGTAATGTCTTATCTACTGTGATTTTTCGTCCGTATTAAGCAGGATAGGCTTTTTGATACCCGTCCCACGTTCTTACGATGACTGTAGTTAGGTTTGCTGTTGGGCAGCCCATCTTTCAAAACCTGTCCTATCCTGTACGACGGCTCGGGACATCTAGACGCCGGCCGACGACTCGCTCGCTGCCTGGACTACCACGCCGCGGCGTAACAGCTGATTCAGACAGTGGGCTCATATAAGGTGAAATAAATCCATTTTCACTTTTATTCCATTCACATTAAGTAAATACCTAGTGAAATGCCTCTTTACTGCATAGAATTTCTGTCAGGCATTTGTAAATTTTAAATTTCCATTTATTAGTGTGAGTAGAATGCACTCATGATATTAATTTTGAGAACTTATATAGGCCTGTTTACTTCATAGATCTCTCGCAGGTAATTTAAATTTGAAAATTTTCATTCATTAATATTAAAGTTAGTTTGTTAAGTGTACCTGTCGTCATATGCTCGTGAAATTTTGTCACGTTAAAGACGATTTGTTTCATGTTTAGTTTTCCTATTAATTTTGTGTCTATTTCGAAAGTGTTAGACAACTAAATTAAGGTGTTACAATATTTATTATCTGTATTAACATGCCATTCGAAGGAAGCATTTCAATCGCATTTGTGAAACGCGATATTGCTCCTTGGTGAGAGCATTTTACGAAGTTTATTGCTCAAAAGGTGAATAACGTAACTTTTCATTGTATACCACATAATTTTATAAATAAATTTGTTATAATTTTGTGTAAATGAGATTAATTTTGATACACGTGTACGAGCGGTATTTCCAGGCAATCCCAATTACGCGTTCATTTTACTTTTTTTTTATCGTTTCCAGGCTTTATCAATACGATCCTTAAGATCGAACCGCAGCAAATTCACCTATTAAATTCGTATATTTCGAAACTGTCTTATTTCTCGGGAACTTCGCGTTCAAGGAGATTACTGGCGCCCATATTTTCTTTGTAATGTGTAATACCGAATTTTGCCATTATTTGCGACTGTGATACGTTCTCTACAGGTCTACACATCTATTGTTAGATGGTTGAGCACACGCGCTTAATTTGACTCGACTGATTTGCTAAGCTGGACAATCCACACGACTAACAACCTTAAGGGCATGTAAGCGGTGTGGATCACGAAACAACTTAGGGAATCAAGAGAGGAAATTGCGTGTCTTACGTAATAACTACGCTACAAGATTTTTCATTTTCTTTGTTTGTTACTTTTGGCCTCTCCAACGTGGAACTCATAGAACGTGACAACCAACTCCTCCTCTCTTTTACTTTGACGCTACAATATTTTCTGAAAAGTATTGATTATACCTAAAGCTATTATTAAATTAATTATATTTATTATGTTTCGCCACTTTTATGATAAGTTGATGTTGATGTCTGACCGTGCGGTTGCCGAGGTTGTAGACGCGGCAAGGCAGGTATGCAGCGCGTCCAACCAGCGCCGTAACGTTCCGTGGCGTCATCGAGTCAAAGTACGGTTCGTCCTGCGGCGACGGCGGCGCAGGAGGCGGCGGCGGCGCTGTAGGCTCCGTGGGGGAAGGCATCATCATTGTAGGGTCACCGTTGCCTACGAACGATGATCCTGAAACAGGCGATAAAGTTCATTATTAATCCAGTCAAGATTACTCCATATTCTAAATGGTGATCGAGAACCATCTATTGAAGGTGCAATACAGAACACATGGTAAGTACTACTCGAGGAAATCGCTTGCCTGCCAGTGACACATCAGTGGAAGATCAGATCTCGGCTTATCAATTCTATACTATTAAAGGAAAGGAGATAATTACTTAACCATTATTATACCTTATTAATATCCTAAAACCAGTGACTTCCGTGTTGCCATACTTTGTCTTCATTGAATAGTTGCAAGTCAAAAACATTTTCTTTTTCGAAGGATGTAAATTTAGATGCAAACTTGACTCTAAATAGGCCATGAATCTATACGAATTTGCCCATATATATGCGTGAAAGTATTTTTCTAATCGTTTGATAAGTTTTGTTATTAGGACTTGAACAGATTTTATATTGCAACACAAATGAACTTAATTGGAATTACAGAATGGTGGAAAATGGGAAAACAATTAGTGACACCATCTTCATCAATTTTTTCCCCATTCTGGTAAAACTGATACCACGTTGTTCAGCTCAAATACTCAACTTGAGGAAACCGCACAAGAAAAATTATATCGGAGTCAAATAGCACACCACTGCGATAAATAGCCATACCCTCAAATCGTTCATGCAGAATGCCCATAGTGTCGTCCGCTGTGTGGCACGTAGGACCTTCCTGCTGGAACCACGTGTCGTCCACGTCTATATCGTTCAATGTGGCTGAAATATATCGGTTATCATCGTTCAGCTCAAAGAGTTTTCCGCAATGCGATTGTGCCTATAACACAAATTTTTATAGTATTGTGTTTTCCAAAAATGTGAAATTGTCACGATCATTGATTCACAAACCTAACAGTTAGGCCGATAAGTTTACTTTCAATTTTTTTCTTTAATATTTGAGAAACTGCTGAAGCCTCATCTCCGAACAAATCTTGATGTAAGTCTCCCGGATACCCAATTTCGTAAAGCTCACTCGTGCCCCCAAAAATTGCACCAGGTCGTCTGTGAAATTCTAAGCACGTACTAAGAAAGTGCAACCTATCCTTTGATGCGTATCAAGAATGTGACCGGTTTTGCCATGAAGGCTTGCTAACCACCATAAAGGACCATTAAACGGACTAGAATAGTTAAATCTTACCTTTATAAAAGAACATACTCTGTTTAATGTGGCAAATGCATATCCACCACTTCACAGATTCCTTCTAGTGTCCCCCAACGAGGCTTCATAGCACCAAACTTATATTTAATTTACTGGTTGGACTTCCCGGTTTCAGGTAACGGAAAGGTAGCCCAGTTTGCAGACGATGTTGCAGTGCTAGTGAAGGGTTCATGAAGAGAAGCTGGGTCAAAAATGCTGAAATACTTGCACATCGTCGAAGACTGATGTAAAAAGTGGCGTGTGAATCTTTCGCTAAAGTGGTCTAAAGTCATTAAATTTACTTACAAAAGGAAAATCTCCAATTACCCTATATGGTGAAACTACCCATTCTACAAAAATACAATACTTGGGTCTGGTACTCGACAAAAAATTAAGATGGGCTCCACATATCTCAACAGTGGTTCATATAGGCTGAAACAACTGAAATTTATGTTATCAGGCACCTCAAGTCTACCAATAAAATTAAAGAGACTTGTATACATGGCAATAATAAGGCCAAAATGGTTATTTGATTGTGGCATATGGGGTTAAGCGGCTCCATCACAAATCAAAAAAGACAGTTTAGAATCGAATACTAAGAATTATTGCGATTGTACTGTGATACGCAAGTAACAAATCATCCATCAAGATTAAATATCCCTAGTGTTCTACAATTCATTACTTTTAGTTATCACAGGCTTCACAATTCCACCATGACGTGTCACAGCAACCAATAACTAGTACCCTAAGAAGACTCAAGCGTAAACGTCCAATAAAATTTCTAACAGATGATTTGTGATGGAGCCGCTTAACCCCATATGCCACAATCAAATAACCATTTTGGCCGTATTATTGCCATGTATACAAGTCTCTTTAATTTTATTGGTAGACTTGAGGTGCCTGATAACATAAATTTCAGTTGTTTCAGCCTATATGAACCACTGTTGAGATATGTGGAGCCCATGTTAATTTTTTGTCGAGTACCAGACCCAAGTATTGTATTTTTGTAGAATGGGTAAATACTATAACTTGTTTTCCATTTAAAAAGCATACTTGGCCACCTCTGTATAAACATAGTCATATGATGGGGCCTGCTAATAACCAGTCATCTCCTGTGTCAGCTGATTGGTCGAATCATATATCATCATTATAATATTGTAATTTTACATAGATAAACAATAAATTTGAGAAAATCGTTCTGTAGCGCTCACCGTTGACGGTGATGGCCTCGGAAACGTCGTTTTCAAACAAGATCGGTCCATCGACGCCGCCGGCTCAAAATCCACACCAAACAGTAACTTAATGTGGATGCATAGCCAGCTGGTGTACCTCGTGTGGGTTGGTGTCGTCACATATACGGCAAGTGTATGAGTAACCATAACCATTCATCCAAAAATGCGCCTCGTCGCAAAAGATGCTGTGAAGCCCAGTCGGCGAGCAAACGGCGTTGTCTATGGTCCCTAATTTTGAGCTCCTGCTTCAGTTGAATATTTTACGGTTATAAGCAAAAGTTCCAACGCAAAATTCGCCAAGTTGAAGTCTTCGAAAGCGAGGAATAGACTGCCTCTGGTTCTCCCGCAGACTTTCATGGACTTCACAATTGTCCTCGGCCGATCTGGCGTTCCTTTGACGATGATTATTTAACGAATCGGTCACCTTGAATACGACCACCAATGAGTCGACTTTGATAGGCTACTGAAAAGCTGCCGTAAAATGGGCGCGTAACGTTTGCACTAACCAACACTCAATTTGATAATATAGTTTTACCGTTTCTAAGTGCTGCTCATGGTAATCTGGCATCTGTGACTGAATAATTAGCCACAGATTACACTAACGTCATCAAAGCAATATGGCCGCCACAGGCTGTCAATATCGACCCGGGCCGAATCCTATAGAATATTTCATAAACTGTATAATAGTATACTAACGCAATCTTTATAGTATATATTTTTGTACCACAACGGATCGCGAAAGGATTTTTAATTACCATGTGAAACCTGTTACTGGGATGACTGCATTTAATATTTTCGAAACGCCCCCGGGCGTCACACTGCAAAGTTGGGAATCACTGTTATATAAAGGATTGTTTAACATCATATAACCCTATCTGAATCAAAGGGTAAATAGTCGAATCCACAAATTTGAATTCGGAGCATATCTTATGATAACGTATATTACTATTGCATCGCCGACGATGATGACAGCCTATTGATGCATGTTACTAATAGATAACTGGATGATAGATGGCACGACAGGTGGCAGTATGTAACATTGCATGTAAACAAAGAGAGGCAATCAGGGGGGATTTTTCTTCTGTACAGGTATCGTGAAACTTCATAAATAGAAATGCAAGAAAATAACTACTAGTTTTTGATCCAATATAATAAATTATATTAATGTTTTGAGATAAATGTAACAGTCGAATGTTTTCTATTCTCCACTATGTCTGGTAAGCAATAACATTATAATCTATTGTCTGTGTTTTGGACTGTAGTTTTGGCTATTAACTTATACATCATCGTTTTTTTATCTGTAGTATTATCTCTGCTTTCTGAATTTAGGCTAAGGTGACAATTACATTACTTAATCCTTGGCGTTGCCCTGGTCTTGTATTAGGACTAACATGTTCGTCTGAATAAGTAGAGAAAACCAACGAAACCATAAATCGGGATCGAAATAAGAACAGAAATTTAAATCCCCGAAATTCCCGAAGTGACCCTTCCTTAGATAAATTATATATATATATATATATATCAAATAGTTTGTTAAAGCTGGACGTTTAAAATAAATTTAATTTCATTATGAATATATTAAGTCTTCCAAAGTAATAATGAATTATCCAAGAATAAGATTAAAACAGAGATGTCTAATTAAAAAATATTATATGTTATGCTGTAGCAATACAATACCGGAAACAGAACTTTTAAGTAGGATAATTGCCTATGGCATGACCCAACATTCCCCTAAACTTTTAAATTCAAATATTTGCTATAACAATGATATTATATTGTTAACAACTGTATGATAAGATGCAAGTGTAAATAGTTAAAGTGTAAATAATAGTGTGTAAATACTAAACGAAACTTTTGTATGCTTACTGTGTTCCTAGAAATTATGTCCGAGTGGGAAAATAACGTATAAAATAAATATTATATTACACGTTAAGCGTCAGCTTATTCTAAAAATGCCTGAATAAGCGTCTTATGAGGTCACTGATGAAGGAAGACCAAAGTTGGCACAGTTAAAACGAAAGCTGTGCAATGGCAGGGCAGCGTCATCTTAGTGGTCTGCTTGTGTTTTCTTAGAATCTCTGGAAGCTGACCTGTGAGGGCTTAATTAACCGTCTCTGAAGGAAGGGGTGATAGAATCTTGAGGTCATTTCACAGGTAACATTTCCTCAACAGCTGGCTGCCAACGTGAACGGTCGAAAATACGCTGCTCCAGAAATGCAAACAAATAAACTGCACTTTTCAACACTTACGCATATATATATATATATATATATATATATATATAACATTTCAAATGTACATGTTTTGAAAGCTTGGTCTTTACAGTCTCAAGCGTGCTTTTCCGCTAAGGTGTACATAGGTTGCTACATAATATTATAAATAACATATTTAACATTTGTTTTTTCGGTACGGATAAATTTATTGTAAAGAAAACAATATTTGTAAAATATTCCCAGACTCGTCATTATAAATTTAATACAAAAGTATATACGTTTGCCTGTATGTATGTTTCTTTGAATATTCTTTATGAAAATTTAAACCGAGAGGAAAAATTGAATCAAATCTTGAAACACTTATTCCTAGGAACCCTAAACTAAAAAGGTAGAAAGAAATTTGTATTGAAAATTTCCGTATATGTTGGTGTACTTAAGGCGTGTGACGTCACCAAGAATAGGAAATAGGAAATTTGTATGTTAGTTGTGATTCGAAACATTTCAGTGGAATCAATCTCTTCAATTAATGCAATATTTTCTGACAATTTCTTACAATTAACTTAATTGTGTTACTCAGATTTAAAGTAATTATAAGTGTTTAGAGCTTATTTTATAATTCTAATAAAAGTGTTGTTAATTATCCAATTATATTCCACATTTGCTAAGAGACTTTTATAAGATATTTATTACCCATTTTTGTCAAGCAAAATTTTAACCTTAAGATAATAGATTTAGGTCGATATTACGTTGGCTTATCAATCACAGTCAATGTAATATGAACCGGATTCTGTTATCTTAACCTTAAAAGTATATATTTATATATAGTCACATTGCTGAAGGAAACTGAGATACAGCAACGCACAAGTTATAGATGTTTTTTTAACACGAAGTGCTATACAAAGAGGTACTGCGAGGTCCAGTACAATTTATACATTCTTGGATTATTGCAGGAACACAACATTTTCGAAACAGAAAGTATTAGAAATGAAAGGTAAACGAAGTATATAAAGTAATCAAATACAAAATGGTTGATCTTGGGATTTAAACTCAAGTTTGTATGGCCAGCTCTCAATACCTGAGGTATGACTGCAGGTGCTCACATGTGGCTTTATATCCGTGCGTGTCGTGTTTCTAAGGGTCTAGGACGATTCGGCGCGGCCAGTTCGGCGCGGCCGATTCGGCGCAAGAACTATTCGGCGCGGCCGTTTCGGCGCAAGGTTGGGCGCGGGGACATTACGTGGCGATAAACGAGAATATCGTGGACATTTGTTTCAAATAAGTTATTTTATACAAATACACATCTTATATTAATATTAATAAAATGAAAAACAGCCTATATATCAGAAAAAAGTTATATAAACTTTATTAACAGTAGTTTGTTCACGACGTTCCGTTCTTAAATTTTAAAACCTCATCTTTTACGATTATAATAAAAATGAATATTTACAATATATATGTATAATACAATTATGTTATAAAATGAAAAATTATTAACGGAAAAAAGAAATTGAATTGGATAAAAATTTGTTGTGCTTGTCGCACAAGCAACGATGTTAAAATAACACTTACAAAGAATAAGCGTATTGTTAGTTCCATAATTACAATGGAAAACTTTAACAATGAGTTAATTCTGTATAGAAAATTATCATAAGTTGTGCAAAACACCAAAATGTACATTTCTAATAATCCTGATGTTATCTTTAGTGAATCTGCCAAAGGAATTTGACTAAATAGTTTTATAAAGTTGAAACGTTTACCAGACAAATAAATACATAGAACTTGCAATAAAAATTAAATCCATTACTTTAATTATTGATCAATTAGAAATTAACTTGAAAAGACTTGTGGACAGTAGCACTTTTTAACTCCTAGTTTTTAACTTCTGATAATAGTGCCAGAGCCTATGCTCTAGCATATAATTTATCTTTCAGAATTATCGTTTCTTCTACTAGCAGCCCTCATCATAATATTTCTATATTTTTATATAATTCTCTTAATAAGGAAAATAACTTTACAGTCAAAACGTCTTTTAAGTTTTTGGACCATTTAAACGTCACTAATGATCATGTTTTCTTATCATTAGATGAAGAGTTCTTATTTAATTTTTAGCCCATGCATCAATTAATTACACCAAGTTTTAAAAATAGATGGGATAACTACTTTTCGAAATTGACAAAAATTATTTTATCAAAAATTCTTATCTTAATAAATGTAATTATAAATTCCACTTATTTTTCGTTCAAGAACATTTACCATCACGAAATCATTGGTTCTACCTTGGGAATTTTTCTTTGTCGTTATTCGCGCAAATTATGAGAGATTTGGAAGCCTTATGTATTACATCTTTAGATTTAAAACCACTGAGATATTTCAAGAATAATGACTTTTTAGTATCATTCTCAGATTCCACATAAACCATTTGCTCAATACTTTTAATAATTACAACACTGAAAGAAACTTTAAAATTGAATTGAAAAAGATCACTCTGTCAATTTTCTTGATGTTTTGGTTATTGTTTCTGTCAATAAGATAGTTACCAATTGCTATAAAAATATCTACTTACTCAGGATTAATTCTTAATTACATGTCAAATCAGCCATTATTGCATAAGATACTATGCTTTATAATTCAGTAAATATGGACGTCAAATTATAACGTCAGCGCTATCATAAATTTAATCTGAGAAAAATAAATATTGTGATCTTCTTAATATATATCCTTTGCATTTTGCTTACAAATACATTAAAATTGGGTTGACTAAGATTAATATGAAATTAATAATTTACCCGTAAAATTACGCAGTAAGAAATAATACAAACTTATGACATGATTTAATGAATTATGATATCCAAATTATCTTAAAATCTTGCAATAATTTAAGCTATGTTAAAATATTAAAAATAAAATTAATAATTTCGGTATCTGTTTATATTGTAATTACAGTTATATTGGCCAAACTATGCCCACATTTAATATCCGCATTTATGGGACTTGGAAAAATATAAAATTCAATGTGAAAAATTATTCAGTTTTGTGGAAGAATACATATTGAAACAACCATAAGATTTATTAGAAAAATATTATAATTTCAGATGTAAAATATAATATTTATTTTAGACTCATGAGTGAGACGCATCACATCAGACCAATTCGGCTATTATTATTATTAAAAGACAAGTAATTTAAATAAATTTAAATCGCTACTTTTATAAAATTTATGTTTCATTGAAAGATAAATATTTCGATTTTTATTCTGAACACAAAAGACTCATGAGTTATTGTTACAAATTGTTAAATGAATAAATAATTTGGCATCTTCAAATATTAATGAAAAGTCCAGATAATTTGTCATAAAAACGTAGCTTAGTATTTAATTAAATAAACCTACGACGCTTAGTCCATATTTGTGGAACTCATACTTATAGCTTGTTTTACTATTAATGTTTTACAACTCTCAGGTATTGCAACTGATTAAGTATTTAGGAATATATTTAAAAATTTTGCTAAATATGAAATTATGTGTCTTGTAATTTTAAGTGAGTTTCGCGCCGAAACGGCTGCTTTACGTCTAATAATGTTATGCGAGTTTCGCGCCGAACTGGCTTGCGCCGAAACGGCTGCGCCGAATGGGCCGCGCCGAAGTGGGTGCGCTGAATCGGCCGCGCCGAATGGTCCCATCCCGTGTTTCTAATGCCTCGGAGAACCGCAATCAGGCGTTACTTCTCAAGGGGCATCAGGCAGTCCTTTTTTACTTATCACTTCGATCTCGCCGAAATAGTTCTGTATATATTGAACGATACATAATTTCGTTAAAGTTCAATTCATTGAATATATAAGAAGTAGGATATAATCTAATTATGATCACTTCAGGGCAAACCATATAACTCGCGTTGCTTTAGAACAGGTCGCTATCATACGTTTCGGAGCCAATAAAAATGAACAATTCGGACAGCAATTTAATGGATTTATAAATATTTATATAAATATATCAAAATGAAAGATAACGAAAATGTAAGTCATAATTCCTGTTGCAATCCCTTAAATTTTCATTGAAATCCGTTAAGCCGTTTCGAATTATAAACAGATCTAGAGTATAGACATTGACGGAAGTTAATTTATGTCTAGCGTAATTTCACATTTTTAGGTCTAGATATACTCATTTTCCCAGGGGATTTAGGATTTTGGGTCAAGTAACAGAGAGAGACGTTCTAAAAAAACAGTCAACTAGGTCCGACAATGCAATTAATACTTTGGGATAGTCTCACCAGCGTCGAATTATTCAGAATTCTTAGGTACAATTTGAATATTATTGTTTATAACGTCTACATACATGCCCTTTGCCTATATATCTTTCTAGATGGATAGCGGCGCACAGTGGTCGTTAGAAACACAGCCATGGAGTTTGCATCTCGTTTTCTTTCTTTTTCGGCTAGCCTTGGGTCTTATAGAAGAAATACAGTTGTAGATTGTTTCCGAAGACAACATCATGCTGACCGTGCTCTGGGGCGTCAGACTGCCTGACAGTTGACTATGGAGGTCTGCTCTTTCATCCGCGAAACGTAGACACGTGAAGAACACGTGTCCCACGATCTCGACAGCGGGATTATATGTTGGACAGGTCACTGCATTGTCAAGCTTGAAAGGGTGTTGACATTGGCGGAAGCAACCGTGTCCCGTCAGCAGATAGGTGAGAAATTGTCAACCTGCTCGAATTTTCTGTTCGTCCATGTCTATTTCCGGAATGAGCCGTGGAGTTGGCCTATCGTCATTGCCATTCGTCCGTTGTATTTCCATTTCTTCTTTGTAAAGGGACGAATGAGCCTTCCAGTTTCCTTATCTTTACGATAAATTCTCGTCCACTCGACTGCACGCCCTCTACATGGGATCAAATAAGTGTCTTCACTTGAACGCGGCTTCTGTGCGGAGCATACATACATTAGCCTAAGTAAATTCCTCTTCTTTTGCGAAAGTCATCCTAGTCTGTGCTCTCCTACTTTTCATGTCTACTATATTCTACCATCCCTAGTTATTATGCTACCAGACTAGCAGAATTCCTTAACTTCAAAATATCCCTTCCCAATCTAACACCTTTGTTATTACACTGTTTCTTAAACCACACTCCCATTAATATTCATGTTCTACTCTTTCTCATGACCCACGTTCATGCCATTATATTTTACAAATCTTCTACTGGCTCCCCGCAATTCTACTACAATATCAGCGACAAACCATAGGGCTTTTATTTCTTCTCCTCGCAGTATGTTTCCTTTTCTATACTCATTTTTAACTGTATTCGTCACCTATTCTGTATATAAGTATGGGTGTATACAATATTAACATTAATACACATTTATGTTTGCATCATTCCTCACATCAAACTGCTAATTTTCAACAATCTACGATACAATAAAATTGGAATAAATAAAAAATAAATAGGCATTCGAGAATTATACCCCGACAGTTTGTTACGGTAAACCTGCTAACCAAGGCAATCAGAGGAAAATATTTATAACAGTAAATTAAACTTGGTGGAGCATAAGAACTGGCTAAAGTGACTTGTTTGTCTGATTATTTTATTCGAATAGGGAATAAAAGGCCACAAAAGATTTGGTTTATGTTGTAAATAAAGAACGAGAGGAAAACGAATTCGTCAGAAATTGAAATAAATAAAAGAAGAATTGTTATAGTGCATCGCCGCTCACGAGGCAGTCACTTTACTCACTGCACACAGGTCGATGGTAAGATAAATAGCGACGTTGCCAAACACTCGCCCATCAGCATGCTTCATTACACATGGTAATTAAGTTCAAACGACCTTCCAGAAGCTGTCACGACAAATTGAAAAATTTTGCTTTTAATCGTCTGTAAGCCACACGCAGGAAGGGATTCATTTTGAAGCGTCACAACGTGACAGCTCGACTTTCACGGGTTTTTGTTGACTGTTGCTTCTCATTCTTAAGGTACAGATATTATTTTATCAGTTATTCTCTGGCCTGTTTGCATTTTTCTCTGCTCAGTTGCACAACGCGGACGGCGATGGTTGGGTAAAGGAAGACACTATATCAATATTTTGAAGGAGTGAGCAAAATATTGAATTTTAAAGCAGGCTGCTGAAAAAAGAAGGGTTAAATGTAGAGTTTCGGAACATTCTTTGGTTGTGTCACAGGATGTAAAACCTAATAACAATTACATTTACGTCTCTTCAGTCAACCAACGAACATTTTTTGGCAGAGTTCAACTTCATCTTCTATGAGTCCAATTATTTTTCAAATGGAGTTTCCTGTGGGGCTAAATCAGCACTCATGTTGTTAGTTTAGTTGTAACAAGCCGGTCTCTCACAGTGTCGATTCATTTGGTCAGTGAGCAAGGTCAAAAGTTCAAACCGAGGAGAGAGTATGTCTCGAAAACACGAACTTCCATAATGTACACTAAAAACGAGCAAGATAGTTATTTCACGGGAATAATTCTTTTTTATAGTTCGTTCACAGTACAGAACTGATTAGTTCATTTGGCTTTTATGAGTTATAATAAACTAGAGGGTTGCATTTTAATTTAAATAAAACCGAATCACTGGATTTGATAAAATTAAATTAAATTTATTTACAGAAAGCAAAAGAGTCATATTTACTGGCTCAATTGCGTTTAGTAAGACTCCTTCTACTTAAGAGTCATTTTTATGGGCTTAACGTACAGCAACAAAATCTTCATCAAGCACTTTTCGATTTGGCACTAACACACCTGTGATTTATTATGGACCGTAAACAGCTTCGTCCTTTGCCCACGCCGGTATCTTGGGGTCCGTCTTCCACGAATTCTGGCCGTCTCTGGTGCTCGTTCCTGGGCTATGGGAAATTACTTGGACAGGATATCATCTACTTGCAGCTCGCCTCGTTGTAGAGACGTCCTTCCTTCTATTACACCAACAAGATTCCTCGTTTTCTCTCTAGTGTCGTAGCTCAAGCACGCTCTCTCCTGACATCCTACTCGTTTAATTTTCGATGCCCAACTCATCGAAGTTCTCCTCCATGACTGACGTGCCGTGGATCAAACACTATACACCCTCTATACTTTCTCATTCTTCAAATATACATGCCCGATTGATCAAATTTGTCTCCTCCATCCTCGCAGGTAATCTCCTTCATTCATCCCACCCTGAGATGCATGGCGGATCACCTGACCCTCATCCTAAAATCAAAATTCAGCTTCGTCCGCGGTTTCCCTAAATTTCCGAAATTACCGCGGTCAATGAAATAGACTCAGATATCCCCAAATAGTGTTTTTGGAACGTTCTGATACCCGATGCCTCGCCTGGCTGGCGCCTTGGTGTTTACTTGAACGGCTTTCTCCAATATGGGGAATTATTCACCCAGCGACGAAATAAAATGTTGATTGCCACACACACTCATTACAGGGTTCGTCACAAAGGTTGTTGTTTAAACATGCAGACCACTCAGGGTCAGCATAGAAAAATATTTTTTTTATTAAATTTACGGTTAACTTTGAATACAATAGGTAACCAAAGGACAAGTAATGAGTCTGGGAACATTTTATTTGCCTAGATGCTCTCAATTAGACCTGCGAACCTTAAGAAAATAAATATTAGCGAGAACTTGAAATACGTTAGTTTTCAGACCCTTCGTTAAAACGGTGTAAGAATTAATTTTCCTGTATGTGCTTGAATATAACTTTACTATAACTACAATATACTTACCAAAATTCAGACATTTATTAAAAATTTAAATTAAAAATAGTCACAACGTTTCTTCCCTAAGTTTACGGACCTCTACATTAGAAACTAGAAATAAATAATATTATGACATTGACAATAGTTGACTTTCAAATAAATGAATAAATTTTGTATTACATGGTTACTTAATTAAGAAATGTGAAGTTAATTAATGAAGTCTTTAATTATAAGAATTAAGACATAACTTGCAGGCATGATGTGGGAAAGAAATTCCAATCAAACAGATCACAAAACTTACATTGTGGTAACTCACTTTTTACTGTGTTGTGTTAATTTTGTTAAAAACTCTAAAGCTTGTTTGCGTAATTTTGATAAACATAATTTTGTATATGAAGTGGAGTGTTTGGGCTGTAGAACCTGCAATATTCAGCACACCAAGCTTCAAACATAATTAAACAACATTTTGTAAATTTAAAATAACCTTTAGATAAACAGTCTGTATTAACGAAACATGTATACTTGAATATTAACACGATTTTTTGGTTAAATATATATTTTTTGTTGTATAAAGTAATAATTATTCTCGGTAGATGAGCGAAAAACGTATTCTTCATATTATGACATATATAAAGTCAATAAAATACAACAGAATTTAAATCCAATTTATGATTTTGTATGATTTAAAATTACATATTTAATGTTTCAAGATTAATTTAAAGAGAGTCACTTATAGAAATGTAAGATCTATTTGTTCGGCGTTGTTTTCCCTCATTTCGGCCCTGGAGTAAGCAGTCTTAAGTTTTATGTTGAAACGTTTCATTAAATTATTTTTACATTTTTTATTTATGTAAGAGTGCCTATGTTGGACTAATCTTGGACTTCAGGCTATACTTTAAAGCCCATAAGTATATATATATATATGTATATACTAATAAGTCCTTGAAACCAAAAAATGACTTATGATTTAAAAATTATTAACAGCTAAGAAGTTGGGGGGGGGGCGAACAACAGAATTCTCTCACCTACGGAGCAATCATCCTCGCAAAACTTGACTACGGAGACCACATTTATGTGCCTGCTCATAAAAGACAGCTTAAAAGACTTAATATTATCCAAAACGAGGATTTAAGAATCATGACGGGGTGCCTTCGAACCACCCCGATTGATAGGCTAAGAAAAGAAGGAAATGATGCCTCTCTAAGTCTTCGAAGGAACTCTCTGTCCTATCATATGCAGTTAGACCCAGTGTCGCATCCAACAAGATTATCAGGGACCTAATGATCACCTGCGACCAATTTAACCCATCGGACCTCACACGTTCCTCCCTGGAAGTTATCACTTCTTCCAATCCCGATTTTAAGGACAAAGGTGAGTTCTTATGGGATGATAAGATTGAGTATATTTTTGAGAAATATAATAATCCCAGGGTCTTATTCACAAGTGGGCCAAAGTATAATGATGGGGTAGGATGCTCGGTTACCTCTGCTGAATTAAATGATTCAATGACAATTAGCATGTACGCTTCAGCCGCAACGGCTGAAACTTATGCGACACTGATGGCTTTACGATATTGCAAAGACCACACATCCGATTTCACAGTGATTTTGATCGACTCTCTCAACTCACTGTCTAATCAACGGTGTAGCAGTAATTGCATCAACGAAATCAGGAACATTCTTTGAGAGATAAAAAGAAATGACCATCTGTTAGTTCCGGCTCATGCGGGAATCTTGGGAAACGAGCTTGCTGATAATCCGCTAAGCAGGAGGGCTCCTTGCAAATAAACCGCTTGGACTTTCCGACTTTTGGTGGTCGGGTGCATCAACCTCCTGAGGGAAAGTTGGATTCATGATAGAACAGGGAAAAACGCAGGATTCTTCTATAATGAAATGGAGTCCTTCAAGGAAATGGCCTATCCACTTGATATCTCGAGAAGGCAGCAAGACAGATCTATCCGCTCCCGCATTCATTTCTCTTTTCTAGTTCGGATATTAACATCGCCCTGACATGCCACACATCCCCCGCTATGACACCACCAGAGGGTTCACGATTGCTAACTATTCCAAGCGGAATCTCTGTACCACTCCAGTGACTCTTCACAGTCTTCTCAATTTTATTGTAGAAATTGGATTTTTGGAAGAAATCTAAGCACTTCATATGTGCCATTGTGATAGTTTTTTATCCGTTCTTAAATGTGTGGTTTTTTACATTTTTTGCATTGTATTATCTCCACTTTATATGTAGTTTTATTGTTTCTTTTGTAGTCGCCAAAAACGTCCACTGTTGACGCGACTATAATTTCAATTTAAAAAGAAAATAAAGTACCTAAGTTATACTACTTTGCTTGGGAGAGGATCATTATCCGTCAGGGTCGGCCAACAAGCCTTGCACACTTTTCCGGCCCGCGGGATTCATCAGAATTTTACAAAATATGTCTATTTTGTGCAATAGTTTTGTTAGTTGAAAATTGATCAGGTACAACACTTTCTTTCTTTTAGGGCGAAAAGCTAAATGAACGGCGATCCAACAACTGGCAACTCCACTTTATTTGGGGATATATAATTTTATATGCGGCCCGTGGGGTTATAATGCACTTCCCTGATTTATGTTATCATAATTAATTATTTATCTCTAGATACAACTGAAAAGAATGAAACGTTTTGTTCAATTTTAATATTAATTTGAGTAAATTTCTAACTTTTTACTATATAACTGTATTAGTCAGATTTGAATCCTATTTTATAATTTTGTTAGGAGCTTGTGCCACACGGTAACATTTACGCCTGAAAGACGGCTAAGTTACGATAAAAGAAATAAATACCGAATAATTGAACAAGAAACGACAATTGACAACAATAAGGAACAACTCAAAATGCCCATGTCACCACTCATCGAGATTGTTGGATCCGAACGAACTCCCTGCTTTACGAGATGGCGCTAATTCAGGAATAATTCACAAGACCACTGAACTATCTGCATTTTTTCGAAATATTTTATTCGTGAACTCTGCATCACTATGTAAAGAAACATCGACACGCAAAAGGTGAACGAATAGGTTATCTTACTTCGGCAACACTTTTGAACGAGATAATGACGACAGTGAACATCAATTTTAAACGATTAGTTTAATCAACATATCAGAGGCAAAGAGCATTGTTATATACCTTTGAAATTGCTAACACAATACTATAAGAACTTGCATTGACGTATAAAACCGCCAATCTGCGATGAAGCCCTTGAAGCTGTTTTCCTTTGAGTCTTTCCTCGCCATATTAATCTAACGACGGACACGCCTCTTAATCTGCGTCAGCCGGGCACATCTACACGCTTTTTTGGAAACAAGAAAAGCGTTTGGGCCGCGTCCAAGATTCCTCAACGAGGAATAACATACTCCTTGTGCTGGATATTGACGACTTGCTGATGTCACTTAGGACGCGCAGAAGCTTAAATAATGTTTTACAATAAAACTGGAATTCAAATGCAATGTCTTTCTGGTCGATTTCCTTCATACAATGTACGGAAACTCTGACGGCATCGAAAGTGAATTAAAAATGTACATTTTCGTAACATTTATCTGAAATGGTTTCAGTTAATTTACGTAATTAATTAAACTACTGAGATTTCTCCACGCACATTTAATTACATTGATAACATTCCAGCGGAGATGATAAGATCAGAATATTTTGCGAAATCTACGAAACAGGAAGAATACCAGAAGATTTTAGTAAAAACATATTTATACTCATACAATACCGAAGAGGACTGGGACTGATAGATGCGAACAGCATAGGACTGTTAGTTTAGTATCTCATGCTGCAAAATACATTTTCTTTGATACTGGCAACTCCCCTTTTAGCATAGGAAGGGATTTGAAAAGGGGGATGCGGAAGGTAGAGCAAGGTAGCAAAGGGTTGACTAGGGCCCCCGGACTGTGGTTTAAGGATCATACCTGGTGTTTCACCTAAAGAGATGCAGGGAAAACCCTAGAAAACCTGCTTCGGGTAGGTCGGGCAGTGGGTACTATTCTCTCGCCCTTCCGAATGACGGGAGACGAGTTTGCTGTGGGGTCGCAGCATTCCCTTCTCCGTGTTTCCACCAGTTTTATGAGGCAGTTAGCCGACTGATCCAATTGGATCAGAGGACAACTCTTGCCTTATGCCCAAGGTCTTCGACTCCCGGAACCTAAACCTCTCAAAATAGGTGAAGGTGTCTCGGCATGTGAGAACTTTGATATAAACCAAGAGAGAGTACGAGGCATTCCGGACATAAACAGGTGAGCCCCGCAGTCACTCTGGGGAGAAGCGCCTGTGAGAGAATTCTCCCACACGCACCTCCCTGCATGCAAAATATTAAGAAAAATAGTATATAAGAGAATGAAACGTCAAATAGAATGCGAGTTAACAGAAGTTCAGTTTGGTTTCACAAAAAAATATAGGGACAAGATAAGCAAAACTGAGTTTGCGTCTAATTTTAGAAGACAGAAAAAGAAAAAACCGGCTTACGTTCATGGCATTTGTACATTTAGAAAAAACCGTTTGATAATGTGAGCTGGAACCCTGTTAAGGATTTTGAAGAGCACAGGAATAAAATATCTAGAAAGCAGGCTGATACATAACCTCTACAGTAGGCAATCAGCAATAACTAGAATTGAAGAGCAAGAAAAGAAAGCCGAATCAAGAAAGGAGTAAGACAAGGATGTAGCCTGTCGCCCATGCTGTTTAATTTATATATAGAACTGACGATGAAGAAAGTTAAAATAATATGGTAATGGAATCATACTGCAAGAATAAGAAAAAAAACCAACGCTTTGTCGATGATATTGTAGTATTAAGGGAGTTAGAAGAATACTTGGGAACAATAATAAATGGCATGGACGAGGTCCTGGAGTGAGGATTAATAGAGGGAAAACCATGGTAATAGAGTGTATTATGGGAAACAGTGAAATAACAAATGGTGTTAGATATCTTGAAGGAGGTTAAGGAATTCTGCTACTTGGGAAGCGTAATAACTAGAGTAAATTTATTTACGGGTAATATAAGTGCGAATACGAGGAAATCGTTACTAAATATGCTGGCATGGAGCGATAGGAGTTCCGGAAAGGAAAAGAATAGAAGCCTTTAACATGTGGTGTTATAGGAGTGTGCTGAAATTCAGATGGGCGGAGAGAATCACTCACGAGGAAGTTCCAAGCAGACTAGGGGAAAGCGAACAATATGAAGAACGTTGACGAAGAGAAGGGCTGTATTAATTGGCCACGAGGGTCTTGTAAAATTAGCATTAGAGAGAAGTGTGTGTGGTAAGAACGGAAGATGGAGGCCTAGGATGGAATACGCTATGCAGATTAGGGAGGATGTGGTAGTTATGCGTAAATGAAAAGGCTTGCGCCGGATATTTTATCACGGAAGGCTGCATCAGACCAGTCGTAGGAATGAATACCACAACGACATCTACTTGCATCCCTAGCTCTGGTGTCATTGGACATTTCCTTACTGATAACACTGACTTTCCGTTTTGCTATTGATCTATCTGAAAAGTTAAAATATCGTACTATTTTGTCATATTTCTTAATTAAGACATTAAAATAATGTTGATAACATCACCTGGTTATTCAATTATTAGCTACTTCTAATTTTTTAAGGAATTACATAATATTTAATTGTTAACAATAGAAGAAAAAAATTGTGTAACTAACAATTTCAGTGTCCAATGAAAGCTGTTCTGTTGTAACAAGAAGTAGCTAGTAAATTAACGCCACCAAACGATTCTGCTGTCTTTGTGGATTAGTTAAGAGACTGAGAAACGCATGATCGGCCAGAACGACACACAGATGAAGCCAGGTGACCAATTGTAAAAATCAAAACTCCGTTCAGATGAGCCGCGTGAAAATCCATCGGCAGCAACGTACAGTTGGTTAGAAATAACACGGCATACCCCGGGCACAGAACACAAAGGGGGAGAGAATTGTCTTTGGAGAAGGTGCTTCCCTTTTAAGTGTTCCTGCGCAACGCTACTGCCATTGTTGAAAGCATATATTACATTCTTACGGATGGTATATACAGACTGAGGCAACGCCTTTTTACCATACCCTATACACATTATTCCTAAGCTTTTACGGATGATTTTCTTGACAAGCAACGTAGCTTGATCTACAAACAATATATATCCTAGCGCCAAAGTTTTCTGAATTGCTTTTACACTGCCAACCTACCTCAACAAAAACTGGAGGTAACCTGATCTCCGTCCATCCCCACTACAACAACGGGGAAATGTCTACAGCCTTTCGTGTTGACACAAGACTAGCTAAATCTCCTCAGTTATACTTACAGACGCGCGGCTGGCTGTCAAATACAATTATGTATGAGTACAATTCCTCACATCTAAAACCTGAATAATTTGCCCATCAGATGTATGTTTCTCTTCAGAATGTCAATATTGGATATACGTTCCTTGATACTATTTTTAGTGACTTTTCCATTTGTCCAATTAACAATAATTGCAATCAGAACAATAAATACGCAAACTACCCAATGTTTAGTGAAGTTTCAAGTAAATCCTTGTGTCGTTATCAATAAGGAAAGGGTTGTAATGAGCGTAATCTTCGTTCTTCATATACTAAATAATAATTGGCGGGCAAGCAAGCGAGAGTTCGTAGGACCTTAGTGGGCTGCATTCCAATGTCAAACGTGATGCTTTTGACCCTAAACTGATTAGAGAGTTGATCTGAGTCTGTAGGGGAAGGTCATTGACCTGCAGGAGCTTCTAGAAACCGTGGAAATAGCGGCAAAAGTTCCGACGATCTCGTGGCATGCCAAGAGGAGAGGGTTAGAAGTGACGTAGAGATAGAGGAAAGATCTGCCTGGAGGCTCCAAAGGTGCGTATATACAACGAGGCGATTACGAGAAAAGGCGTCCTCGAATAGGGGGCGTCGCAGAACACCGCAACCTCCGCCGCTGACGTCACAGGAGAGAAAGAACTCTATGCATTTACGCGCCTGGACCTTCTCTCCGCCACATAGTCCAAAATTAAAACCTGTAAATTGATTAAAGTCTCATGATATGTTAAAATATAAATATTATCTTCATAAAATAAAATCAAAGTTTGTATATCGAACTTGCTTTATAAATTCAAGAAACACAAAATATAATTTCACAGGATATTAGTAGATCTGTAAGTGATCAATATTTAATATTCATTAAAAAATTGGACAACCTTATGGTGCAAACATTTGTAATAAGGATGAACAAAAATAAATTGGGTTAACGAGATGTGGGATGAGTAGTAGTAGGGTATTAGATTTTGTTCATTACATTGGATGTGTGTTTATTAATACTGTTTAAAGGGTACTCATTAGCAATTGAAATTTTACTGGGAGCTAGAACATAATATAGCTCCGTTACTTATGCAAGATTGTATAGCACAGCTCTCTTTTGTTTAGTATTCAGTTGAGGAAAAAAAAGTACACGTCATGGGAGGTTTTGTAGAACAATTTTAATTAAAGAGGGAACTTAAACTGACTACACGCCTGTTGTAAAATGCACGCGTAGTTCGAAGTAGTAATTTTTCAGGGATGTGTATACATATACATGTTTACACTACACTAATATTAATAATAATAATAATAATAATAATATTGCGAAATGAAAAGTAAACTAACATTAATTATACGTATTATTTTTGAAAATAGTTTTATTTATTCATATGCTATTTTAGCCGACGTGCAAATTAAAATAAACTGAAGACATTATTTAAATGCTGAGTACGAAGAGCAATTCTGCTTCATTTATTATGAATAAAAGTTTGTATGCTTATTGTGAAATTATAGTGAAGAGATTTCTAAAAAAATAAAATAAAGACACACTTTTAATACTAGTATTACAAATTTAATATAAATTTACAAAAGTCAGAAATGGAATAATTTAAATCGTTTCGGTCCCCAACTTTCGGGAACTCCGCAGTTCATTCTACAAAAATTATATATTCCAAGAGAGTATAATCAACGGCCATGAAAGTAAATGTAGAAGATAAGATTGGAAACATGTCGATTGGACCCTGTAATCGAACCTGGGACCTGCCACTTACCGTGCAAGTCCAGGTCCAGTTCCACTGACAGATCCGATGGCACATTCTTCCAATCTTTTAAACCTGACTCGGTTGACCTACAATGCACTAATCACATTCTTCACAACCTCAGCTAAGTGACGTAGATTCTTTTAAAGATAATTAGTGCTCTCGAAATCACATTTGGAGAAAGACAATTTTTCGCACTTTCAACTTATAAAAACGGTAATTGAAAATTATTGACATACATTTCGTTTTTTTATCGGAAGAATTTAATAATCGATTTGAAGGATTCTATAATTTAGAAGCGATTATTATAATTTAATTAACCATTTTGGCAGAATTTATGACCGTGTTACTAATAAAATTTCTACCTATGTTTCTTGACTATGTCTATAAGATTATGGTTTGATTACTCTTGAGAACAAAGATATCGTTTATTTGATAGTAACACGCACAGTAAATTCACAGGCGTCTCTAAATAGTTGATGTCAATTAAAAATATTCACTAAATTGTTTACAGCTTTACAGATACATTGGACAACAGTCTATGTATAAAGAGAAAAAAATCCCTGCCCAAGCTGTTAAAATTAGGCTGTGCAACGAATGTAATTTAGTAACGGAATGTTGATGTCTATTGCTAAGAACTTTCTCCCCTTCTATATAACATTAGAAGGGATCATAATCCAGAAAAACTACCAGCGTAACTGACTAACAATTTACATGACATCAGTCTCAGAACCTGTAATACATTAAACTTAACACGTGTTATCAATGGCGCCTCGTGAGTATTTCAAGTTATATGCTACATCACCCCTGGACAAATTTTAGGAGGAAAAATGTATTAATAATACTACAACATCTGTAATATGCTTACATTTGTAATTTCTTCTTCATCGCGTGTAATAGAAACTAAATTTTAAAAATGTAAAAATATAAAACGAACATGTCGAAAAATTCTTAACACGACAGTATTTTTACTTACTAGATATTATAAATAAAGTTAATTTTAGGAAAATGGCACATACTATGGGAATGGGTGTCGTTCGGTAATTTTCTCAGAATTATGAAAGTTTTCAAAATGTCACCTGTTAAACGTTTTCTATTTTTAATAAACTTTGATTAAACCAAATAAACCACAAAAAAGAGTAAATAGAAATATTTTTTTAGTTCGTCAAAAACATTTAACACTGTATATGAATGAGGCTTCGTGCACTGTGCGTTTGGTAGCTCATATTATAGCTGGATCTTAGACCATCAGGGGTTAGAAACGGTAATACTGCGCATGCGCATTTCTCATTACAGACAAGATTCTCGTGCTATAAAGAATGTAGCCAAGATATATACGGGAGGGAGCGCGCTGAAAAGCGGACAGTTTAAAGTCTTCGAAACCGAAGCAAAAATTTACACTCTTAAAATACAATATTTTAGAGTTTCTTAAAATTACAAAGCAAATAATTTAATTCATGTGCTGCAGCACATAAGCACCATCCGTAGCTGTGAGTTAAAATGACTCGATTCTAAGGAGTGTAATTTAGCTTTTCGAATTAATTAAGAACTGGAATAACGGATCCTAGCCCACGGCCACCTGGATAAGCGGTGGGAACCTATGGTGTTGACGACATCATTGAGTCCACCGGCTCAGCGCCACCCCCAGCAACACAGGTAAATTAGTTTAGTATCTTATGCGTGAAAAAGATGACCGAAAATAGTATATAGGAGAATGGAACGTCAAAAAGAATGCGAGTTACGAGAAGATCAATATGGTTTTAGGAAGAATGTAGGGACAAGAGAAGCAATATTGACTTTGCGACTAATTTCAGAAGACAGGATAAGAAAGAAACAACCTATGTTCATGGCGTTAGTAGATTTAAAAAAAAGTGTTTAATAATGTGAACAGGAACACACTATTAAGGATTTTTAAAAGCGCTGGAATAAAATATCGAGAAAGGAGGCTTATACATAAGCTCTACAGAAGGCAGAATAGAATAGAATAGAATAGAAGATGAAGAAAAAAAGCCGTAATAAAGAAGTGAGTCAGACAAGGATCCAGCCTGTCGCCCATGCTGTTTAACTTATTTATAGAATAGGCGATGAAGAAAGTTAAAACGGAATATGATACAGGAATCATACTGCAACGAGAAGAAATAAAAATCCTACGTTTTGCCGATGATATTGTAGGATTGGAGGAAGGAATCAGAAGACGTGGAAACCATAATAAATTAAATGAATGGGGTCCTGGAGAAACAGTTTAATACGAGAAGTAATACAGGGAAAACCAAGGTAATGGAGTGTAGTATGGGAACAGTGGAATAACAATGGGTGTTAAATTGAGAAGGGATATTTTGAAGGAAGGTAAGGAATTCTGCTACTTGGGAAGCGTAATAACTAGGGATGGTAGAAGTGTAGTAGACATGAAGAGTAGGATAGCACAGGCAAGGAAGGCTTTCGCAAAAAAGAGGGATTTACTTACGGCTAATATAAGTGTGAATATTAGGAAATCATTACTTAAAATGTTCCTTTGGAGTTATATGGGTGCGAAACGTGGACGGTAGGAGTTTCAGAAACGAAAATAATAGAAGCCTTGGTAATTTGGTGCTATAGGCGAATGCTGAAAATCAGATGGGTGGATATAATCATTAACGAGGAACTTCTAAACAGAATAGGTGAAGAACGGCCAATATAGAGGACGCTCACCAAGAGAAGGGATAGATTAATAGGCCATGTTGAAAGACATGAGGTTAAGAACAGAAGAGGGAGACCAAGAATGGAAAGCGCTAAGCAGATTACGGAGGTTGTGGGATGTATTTGTTATGCGGAAATGAACAGACTTTCACAAGATGGGTTAACATGGAGGGTTGCATCCGACCAGTCTTATGACTGAATACCAAAACTGCACTCCAAAATTAGAGTTTCATCTCAGTTAAGTGGGAAAGTAATAACCGAAATGTTGGAGTATATTTGAATAGGGGTCAGCCTGATCAAGTAGTATTTGCATAAAATTAATTTAATTTCAAAGTATGAATGGTATTACCTAAATAGCAGTAGCCCCCCTTCCTCCTTGGGGCAGGCGACCCTCCACTTGAGAAAGTATCTCACCAGGCACGTAGCACTACAGTTAAAATTTAAAGGTAAATATGTTACACTTCACGACATCACTGCTACCTATTATAAAATTAGAATAGTAAAGTAGTAACCAATAAATCCTAGTAATAGCAATGATGAGGTCTTTAGGGTAATTTCGAAAACTGCTTGCTATATGAGCCTTTAGAAAAGTAACTATAGGATCAACACGTCTTAGTAACTTTTACTGTAGTTGGATGTCACTGGAATTTTTCAGAGGAAAACGAAAATTTTGAATTCTATGTATTGCGTATGGTTATTACTGGCCAAGGAACAGTTTCCAGCTAAATTACGACTTCATTTAGTTGATTTTAGAAGGAAACATGCACTCGTCCATATGTATGGGATTCCTGTAAGCAAAGCAAACTCTGTGGCTTTTGTATCTTGTCCTTTCCGCAGACACAGCTTCGTCAACGCCGAATCATGCGCCACATGAAATGCTAATTGTGTTGTGTATTGCTACTCCGTTGTGATTTAATAACGGGCGTGTTTTTATTACGTGCCAGTTTTAACGCTGCGAGCCGAGTAATGTTTGCGTTTGCAAATGCGGTCGCTCTCTCTTCATTACCATTAACGCGTCCACTTGTAATTATATTTCATTAGAATAACACTGCACGACCAAAAATAATGGTTATCGAGAAGCGTTGTTCACTTATAACGAATGCTGCGCCTGCGCTCATGGATTTGTAATACAATTACTCCTTTCTGGAGCGAATTAATCATCATCAACAACGGGATGTAATTTAAGTCTTTCATGAATATAAAGCTTATTTTACAAGGACCGCTGTAGAAATTACGGAAGCAGCGAGGAAATGGCATTCTGGTGAAACGAAATGGAATTGCTTTCAGGAAAGTGACGGAATTCTCCTTCACTCATAGTTGCGTACAGAAACTGTAATCAATATTAGTTTATTTCTTCACTCCCAGGCGCTTGGAGAGGCGCTGCGAGAGTTTCTCGTAGACGCTTCAGCCCAGAGTGACTGCGGAGCTCACCTGATCATGTCGGGAATGCCTCGCACTCTCTCTGGGTACTTTTTATCAAAGTTATCACATGCCGAGACACCTTCACCTAATTTGAGAGGTATATGTACTGGGGTCGAAGACGTTGGGATCAGTCGGCCAACTGCCTCCTAAAACTTGTGGAGACAGGAAGAACGGAATGCTGCGACCCCACAACAAACTCGTCTCCCGTCATTCGGAAGGGCGCAACAATGGTATTCATTGCCCGACATAACTGATGCAGGTTTTCTAGGGTTTTCCCTGCTTCTCTTTACGAGATACGCCGGGTAGGATCCTTAAACCGCAATCCGGGGGCCCTAGTCAAGCCTTGGCTACCTTGCTCTACCTTCCGCATCCCCCCTTTTCAATTCCCTTCCTATGCTATTAGAAAGGAGTTGTTTCGGGGTAACCCTCATGTAAGCTATTACTATAAAAATTCATAATGAAAAGGAAAATTTTAGTATCAATATATATCTTTAAAAATGTGAATCGTTTCAATTCCAGGAAAAAAAGAGATGATATATCAAAACAACACTACGCTAAATTTTTAGGGTAAATAATATTTTTACACTTAAATTTGATAAGATTTGGTTTGTTTTGTATTTACAGTTAACAGATATAATTTTTCGTGATTCGATAAGTCGACTCTAAACTTGACGATAAATGTAGAGCTTTTAGCAATTTAATTTTCGACATGGTTAAATTTATTGTTCTGAACTCCTTGAAATAATTTTCAATTAAATTATTCGACTACTTGTGGATGTGTGTTGAAAATTGTTTTTTGTTAGCACAGGGACGGTAAAATGTGTTGAACTTTGTGATATGTACTACGAAATTAGACAAATAGCCTTCGTGAGCAAACACAATCACGAATCATATGCATTCTACATAATTAAGAAATTATATAATGTAAAATGTATGAAACTGAAATTTAGTTTGACAAATGAAGGCGGTGTATAGTATACTAGTGATTTATAATCAATTTTTATATTGTACCAATTTTATATATATTGTGTTTCAGTAAAATTTCAATTATTTTTGTTTTTTAAATTGTAGATGACTATGGCATATACCGTAAGCTGCTCTAAAATTTTTAAACAAGTTTATAATCAACATTAAAATATAATTTCGGATTTTATTAAATTGTGACTAATTTAAAACTAAGGGTTTTTCATCATTACGATCATAATTAAAATCAGCCTCTTAATACAAAAGTACTTAAAGATTTTCATTTTATAGAAATTTAATACAGTGACTGCGTTACTCATTTATTCCATCTTTCATGTTTAGCTTGTAACAGTGTCTTCTTTTTCCATTTTTTCACGAACCTTTGACAATGGTTCATGACAGCATCTGAGGTTGACTCAACGGCGGTCATCGAGTCATTCGTGACTAAGGTGTCGGAAGTGTGGGTACTGGTGCTGTGTCTGTCTGGGCTTCTGGGCTTGGGGTTGGCTTTTGCTGACTCTGGGTCTGGGATCTCATGGACCATTTAATGACCCTGAACCGAAAGGAGGTCCGTAGGCCCACCTGGTAATGGCATGTCCATGGCCCTGGCCAACGCACATTGGAATTGGACTTGCGGGCACAATTTTCTTCAGTTTTTCCCAGGGTGTTTTTAGGCAACCAGATATTCTCCGTTGCCTCCTTGGAGGCTTCGAAAAACGGCCAGGTGGGAAACTAATAATCAATCAATGGTTCCTGAACTGAGATACAAAAAGCTATGCTTCTTCATTTTCAAATGCTACTTTATTTAAAAACTTTGCTGAAGCATCTAAAATATATTTTTGGATTAAAAATTCCATACTCAATTTTGACGTTTCCTCTTCAATTCAGGACGTAATATTAAATACGCGAAGTGAAAGTTTAAGTTCTGCATCTGCGTTTCCTAACTAGGGGTGACACTCGCATTCCTTAGGACAAAGGAATGACCCTTCCGGCTGAATGTGGGAGAGAGCCCATTCACGAAAAAGGGATCTCCGTGAATAATTAGGAGGCTGGTTTTGGTGAGAACGAAGTTCCGTGGAACATTTGGAATCTCACGTGCAGTATTTACGTCCAGCAGTTAAAAAATTTTACTTTCGGCTGAGATTGTTAAAGAGCAAGCCAATAGTAATAATTTGAAGAAAACACCTTATTGGTGGTTTGGAATTATGTAGCTTCCCGCCGAGATTTCGTGGGAAGGGATTTTGGAGAAGATGGACACAATATGTTGGAATACTGAAAGCAGTGGATGCGGAGAGGCCGGACAGAAGTTGTTGTGAGACGGAAGAAAGTTGATATAGAGTGGCCGGAGGGAAGATGTTGGGACACGGAAAACAGTGCATGTAGAGAGGGCGGACAGAAGATGTTAGGAGACTTAAAGAAGCTGATGCAAAAGTTAAACTGTTAGCCGCTGAGAGAAGGAGAGAGACCGGAAAATGCTAGCCTAAAACTAAACTATTAGCCACCGGAAGGACATAAGGGAGTCTTCGCCAGATTATACCCACGCGTCCACGAGATTCAGCCCGGACGGTGATGAACAGAGGTCATCCGCCGACGCAGCCATAATCGACGCATAGCGGGATGCAGACGCAGAAACTTCGCGGGTATCGTTCTATTGTATTGTAAAGGTTCACATTAGGCAGGCCTATTGTCATTAGAATCTAAAGTGCATCTCAATGCACCCAACAGAGTACCCCAATGCAAAATTATTATTTTTAATATTGCTTTCTTTGATAGTTTATAAATACCAATTTTGCTCGTGCTGAAATATTTTATTTATATTAAATTCAGAATTTTAAAGTTAAATTAGTCTTTTGTTTTCAATAACAATTCCCCATTTATACATTATTATATCATAATTAAGTAATTAAATTCAGTTCCCCATCCAACCAGTAATAATTATCATTACAAATGGCGCCCAAATTGAGGCATATCATATTATATAAAAATTAAAATTAATTAAATTCAACCACCTTATTACCTTTCTCAAGTAAATATTCATTACAAGGTATTAACATATCAAATACAATATTAAATATTTCATGTGTCCATAGGAGTGCACAGTCTGATGTTAACTATTTTACTTTCAAGATAGTCACAAGTCTTCAAAATATACTAACATGCAAGTTTATTAGTCGTCAGATTTTACTAAAAAGCTGTCTCTTTCCAGGATATTTACTCTACACGCTTCAAACTCTCACTTTCATGCCCTCAATCTTCAGAGTGTTTGATCTTAGATCCCAAAATAGGGATTAAGCGAATAATGCAAACCCATGTAACCTCCATAAAATGATTCAAAGATCGTTTCAAGTTCGTTAATTAATGTTTCATAACAGTTCTCCTAATCAGCCAAATTCACACACCATAGTTAATGGCAATAACTCTTTCCTTATAGTACTCATAATTAACATACACATATATGTTTATAATATTTATGCACCAAAATTATTGGAGAAAAGGAAATAAATTAGTTTCTAAGTAAAGCTGCAGACCTTTTAATCAGATAGACAAATTCTCAACCCAAAATTTAATGGTACTTAGAGACTGTTGAGGAAATTTTGAAACATTTATTTTTGAAAAAATCTTAGCTACCTAATGTTTGTAATTTAGGCTTCGTAAATTATCACGAAATAATTTCCCTTAAAAACAAAATAAGTGTTTAAGATAATTTACTTATCGTGATTTAGTAACTCATTCAGGTTACTTGGTTAACTGAAGGAACTTAAGTTTACTCATGTATTGCCCAAGACAACATTTCGCGTGTTAGCATAACGTTGGTAATATAATAATACCGGTGGAAGTTTCTCAAACAGAGGGGATGAGCTTCGGACGTAATGTATGCCTACTGGTTTCTGTTGTTGGTATTAGTGTAATATCCGGACCGGCTGGAGTGTGACTCCGCGTGTAAATCAACTCAATATTACCTAATTAACAGACCTTGCATGGCATATGCTCAACCTTGAGGAAAAATAGCCAAGTGAACATGTATCTCACTTCAATTTATATTTACACTTTATAAGAGTCGCTACTTTAGAACAGGGCTGGCAAACTGACGGCCTGCGAAGAAAGTTTCATGACCCTTTATTATCTGAAATTAAATGAAAGCAAGACAATATTTTACGTCAAAATTAACATGTATGAGAGATCTTTGGATAGTGCTGCTACTTCACGGCACCTCTAATTATCATTTTTAGAGTGAAGCCAATGCGATTTGAGCATCACGTTTGCCAGTTGTGCAACATTTTGTCTTAAAATAAGTTGCTTTGTTATATTTACTGATCACGACATAAGAGGTATGTGAAAAGATAGACTTTCCTAACCGTTTTCAATAAATTATATTCACTTCCAGAGCAAGTATATATGTAAGTGGTGTTTATTTACATTAGTTTTTTTTAAGTTATAAATTTTATACATTATTTTTATTGAATAGTATTTGCATCGACTGCTCTGTTAAAGATTTGTGGGTTGAATTACTTTTATAACGTCATTTAAATCTAATTGAAATTGCACGTACGTTATTTTTTTTAGAGAAAATGTCACTTTCATCGCTGGAAAAGAAACGAAAAATTAATGATTAAAGAGGAAAATTTTAATGTTGTTGAGGACTGAACTAATTTTGTGTGGAAATGAATAATAAAAACATGTGCTTAATTTGCAAAGAAAAAATTAGTGCCCTTGAAGATTAAAACATTAAGCGGCATTATATTACCAATCATGAAAATCAATTTTCATACTAAGAAGGAAAAATAAATGAAGAAAAATTAAAACTCATGAAGAATTCTTTTAATAGCCAGCAAAAAGTGCTTACAAAACTCATGAAAACCAATGAAACAGTAACAATACATGATATTAATTAGCAAACCATTAAAAATCATTTGCGATGTTTCCTTAAGACTGTCGAATTCGTCTGTCCATAAAAATTTCAGTCGATTGAAGAACGGATGTGAATGATGCAGTACAAGTTTCATCTCGTGGTTGCGATAATAATACGAGATTCGCTGAAGAATTGTTGGAAACTATCTATCTTTATGGAACAACAACGAATGAAAACACATCTGAAGCTTCATGGATCATTTTAGGATCTTTCTCTTGATAGGTTTGTTTCTGTAACAACTGACGTCGCTAAAAAGATGCCTGGTGAAACTATAGGATTTACGTCAAGACTGATAGAAAAATTAGAAGATGTATATATAAAAATAAACCGAAAATCAAGACTTTCCATTGTCTTTTCCACCAACACGTTCTCTGTTTAAAAATATTAAAATGCATGAATTACTAATAACAATAACTGAGAGAGTTAACTTTATTAAATCGAGGACTTAACCATCGACAATTTACTTCTTTGCTTCCTTATTACACATAAGTTCGTTGGTCGTTGTGCCACAATGTTATAAAAAGTTTGATCAATTTGGGAAGATATTATTTTCTTTCTTGATGTGAAAGATAATAAATGTATATATATCGATTATGAAAAATCCGTTGTGGGTAAAAGATCTGGCATTTTAAGAGATATAACAGGTCATTTGAAAAATCTTAATATTACATTTCTAGTCAAAGATCAATTAATACCGACGTAATAGCATGTTTTGTACAAAAATTAATTTTTTTTAAAAACAAACTTTGACATATTTTTCTCCGTGGCAGCAGTTAAAAGCACAAAATCAAAGTTTCTCACTCATTTTCACAATTTAGTGATAAAATTGATAAACGTTATAATGATCAAAGATTTACAAATAATATTTTCTAATTTTACTAGACCTTTTTCCTTTGAAGTTGAAAAAGCTCCCAATGTAATACAACTGGGGTTAATTGATTTTTAAAATGGTTTGATATTAAAAGACAAATATCGAGAAGTATAAACTCCATAATATACTTTTAATTAGGTGAAACAGAAAATAAAGAATTTTATGTGAACAACTATTTTTATCCATGAAATTAAGTAAAACGGCTTACATATCAAGATTAACAGATAAACATTTATCAGCGTTAATGAAGACTGTCTGTTCTCAGTCTTTGAATCTAGATTTTGGGTAACTAATAGAAAGAAAGCGCTGGCAAATTTCCGGTAAAAATCCATTATACTTTATAAAATATAAATTAAATTAATGTTTAAATAAAAGCAATTATAAGTTACATATCAATATTGTATATGCTTTCACGAAAAAGAGGGATTTACTTACGGGTAATATAAGTGTGAATATTAGGAAATCGTTTCTAAAAATGTTCGTAATGGAGCGTGGCGTTATATGGGTGCAAAACGTGGACGATAGGAGATAGGGAAAGGAAAAGAATAGAAGCCTTTGAAGTGTGGTGCTATAGCGAATGCTGAAAATCAGATGGGTGGATAGAATCACAAACGAGGAAGTTGTAAACAGAATAGGGGAAAGCGAACAATATGGAAGACGTTGACTAAGTAGAGTACTTGTAGAGTATTAAACAAGGTCATAGCTGCAGCTAAAAATATGTATTTCAATAAAGTTATCAGCAATTCCAGTAACAAAATTAAAACAGTTTGGAAGATAATTAAAAATGAAACAAACAAAAATCACTTATGCTCAATGGAAAGTGAGATTAAATCAGAGTTAGTCAATTTAATAACTACTTTTTAACTGCATCCCAACAATTAGTCGGATATAAGAGTAAATGAAATACAGAAGCAGAACACTTACTTCGAGGAACTATATCTAGCGACATAAGTGATCTCTATCTTACGATAACTGAATTTGAAATTAAAAAAATTATAAGATCATTAAAAAATAAACATTCCTCAGGTTATGATGGAATAACAAGTATTGTCTTAAAAAACATAGCTAACACCATCACCCCCATAGTAACTTACCTATGTAATCAGTCATTGTGCAGTGGAATTTTTCCTGATAGGCTAAAATATGCAACAGTTACTCCTATCTTTAAGAAAGGAAGTTTGAACGACTTTGGCAATTACAGACCAATATCCCTCCTGCCAGTATTCTCTAAAATATTTGAAAAAGTAGTCTATAATAGAGTAGTTGATCACTTAAATAAATATAATCTACTTACCACCTCACAATTTGGCTTCAGGAAAAAATGTTCAACAGACATTGCTATTTTCACTCTCACTCATGAAATTTTGGAACAACTAAACAAAAAAAGATACCCATTAGGAATTTTTTGTGACCTATCCAAAGCTTTTGATTGTGTAGACCATAATATCCTTCTAAACAAAATGAAGTTTTATGGAATAACAGGAATTTCCCATAATTGGCTCTCCTCTTACCTAACAAATAGGAAACAGAGGGTTACATTAAAAGACTCTAACTCTGGACAAATCATTAACTCAGACTGGGGACAAATAAAGACTGGGGTTCCACAGGGTTCCATTCTAGGTCCATTGCTCTTCTTAATATATATAAATGACTTACCTAGATCCATAAATTCTTCTTCTAAAACTATACTTTTTGCTGATGATACTAGTATTTTGGTTACAAATAAACAAAATAGTCTGGAAAATGCTGCCAGTGTTACATTAAGTCAGATGCTTCACTGGTTTTCAGCCAATGGCTTGTCAGTCAATTGTGATAAAACTCACTTCATGCAGTTTCAGACAAAGAATGCCAATTTGAACTCAATAAAAGTAGCAACAAATAATTGTGAAATAACTGAAGTTGAATGTACAAAATTTTTAGGTATATCCATGGACAATAAATTAAACTGGAAGGATCATATTAATATTCTCCTACGAAAATTAGGCTCGGCAACCTTTGCTCTTAGAATTATGTCAAGTTGTAGTGATCCTAACATAAGAAAATTAGTTTATTTTGCATATTTCCACTCTATAATGACATATGGTATAATATTCTGGGGCAATGCATCAGGGAAAGATAAAATATTTACACTTCAAAAAAAGGCTGTTAGAATATTATGTCAGGTCTCACCAAAAACATCTTGTAGGGGACTTTTCAAGAAAACTGGAATACTGACACTCACTTCCCAGCATATTCAATCACTCATGTTATTTGTTATTAATAACAGTAACCTCTTCACACTAAACTCAGATATACATGACTTTGATACCAGAAGTAAAAACAATTTACACAAGGAAGGGAAGTCTCTAACCGTAATACAAAAGGGTGTACATTACAATGCTATTAGCATATTTAATAAACTTCCCACCTCCATTAAACAATTAAAAATAAATCCAAACAAGTTCAAATATGAACTAACTAAGTTCTTACTAAGCCACTCCTTCTACTCTGTTGAAGAATTTATGAAGCTGAATGTATCATAGGGTAGATATTTATAATTATGAAAGATAATTATGTAAGAACATTATTAGAACACTAATTTTTTAGTATAGGATGTAAAAATATTTATCAATTTTATATATAAGGAACAAATTGTATGTCTTCTGTATAGAACTTAAGAAAATCTTATTATAAGTTAAAAATTAATGAATAGTTACAGTATATTCTAATATTAATAAAGCAACCTATGTAAAATCTCTGACTCGTTCCACATCCTTGAAGCTTGTGCTTCTCTATAGGATTTATGGAATATGATTTTATACTTATACTTATACTAAGAGAAGGGATAGATTAATAGGTCACGTTTTAAGACACGAGGGTCTTGTAAAATTAGCATTAGAGGGAAGTATGTGGGGTAAGAACAGAAGAGGGAGGCCAAGGATGTAATACAGGGAGGACGTGGGTTGTGCTAGTTACGCGGAAATGAAAAGGTTGCGCAATATGACTAGTAAAAGGGTTGCTTCAGACCAGTCTTAGGACTGAATACCATAACAAAATAATTATTATAAATTATTATCATTAAATTGATTTAATTACATAATTTATTTTAATTATTCTGTCCATATTCATAACCCGTCCACTAAAATTTTTATTTAGAGAAAATTTGTAAATGTGATGTGGCTCGCGTGAATCTTTCCAGTTGCAAGAAATGGCCCGGGTATTATTTCAGCTTGACACACCTGCTGTACAAGATTCTAAAAGTAGAACGCATTACGAATCAGTCTCGTAATTATATAAATAATACTTTAGGCACCGTATCATTTCTCTCAGATACGGTATTTAATAAAGGAACACTGAGTTTAATGAACTTTTATATGTTCTTGAAATATTCAGTCATATTCTTTCACAAAAGAATCGAAACCGCCAATCCTATTGTGTTGTGTGTACAAAGGTTGGTAAAAATTACTCCAGGTATTTAATATTATACGCGGTACTTTGTTTTACCCCCTCTACTTCTCAGGGTTGAGCTACAACAATGTCAGATTTAAGCCGATTTTCATTTGTTTTTATGTAACGCTCCTCAATCCCGACCCTAAAGATTCTCCCGTCCTATTCCGAAACAAGTTCCAACTCTACACTAACAACGTACGTAACAATAATAAGTACCTTATTCACCCAGAAAGATTATTTTTCGACGCTAATATCGGTTGTTCTTTAATAGTTTGAATTTTACACGTACTTCCATTACCGCCCCCAACTGTTAGTAATCATTTGTTACGCACACATCGTCTGTTTCCGGCCCGTAAGGAACATTGGACGAAATTGCTCTACGTGTTTAAAATTGTAAACAAAATATACAAGCAAACCTACATCCCTTATAGACACGAAGGAGTAGTCATTTTATATAAATCTACAGACATACCGGCACATTTTCAATATTACTGTTGAAACAAAATATACTACGAGCTCATACACTATAAAGCAAGCGATGATGTATCTTGTGTACACTTCAAATAATTTTCTGTTTTGCTTGGATTAAAATAAAATTTTTATTACGCTACCACATTTGTCAGTAAAATTTGTCCATGGCTGTGTGTGATCCGCGAGTGTGAAATAGCTGCCTGAACTTGTGTACATATTTGAATGTGAAAGTATTTGTAAACAATACATTTAAGTGTTTTTTTAAAAAAATTTGTATTACATTACATATTTCTTGTCTATAATCGTAAATTTCTAACCAAATTAATATCCTTTTTAATAAATTGTTTGCATAATTTTCAATTCTGTATACGTATACCTATGGTCTGAGTTATCATCTTATTTCAGTGAAATTTGCTATAAATATCAAAATAATATTATGTTTGTTTTTAAATCTATAAGAAATTTTTGAATTGAATAACCTTTTTATGATAGAAAGCAGCAACTTCACTTGTTTCAGTCCATCTAATTCAATTTCCACTGACAAACAGAGCATAGACGCAGGCTAATTACACTTTACCCCTCATTATGACGTGGTAAGCGAACCAGCTTTGAGGTTTGCAAGCTGATATCGGCTTTAATGCAAGCTGCTGCCACAATTTCCTCTCAAGTTCGTCGTGAAATTTGATACACTGTAGTAAGTTACACTCCGGAACATCCTCTGCTACTTGGTAGCTGCAGCTTTCCAATTCTCATCTCCGGAAACAGAAATACAAATCATCTATCATTAGAGCGATCCGTCACAGATGACTGCACATCCAGGACATTCCCGCTATGAAACCAATGCCTGATGAAGTTCCTGTACAACTCAATAACAAGACAATATTACAACAAAAGAACTACATATCAACTGTTCGTTCCAGTTTTCATCTGCCGTATACCATCACACTTAAAAGAGGAAACCGTACTCACCGTAAAATACTGTGACACAGTTATTGTTGCCAGTTCCCATATTAATTACATTGCCGGCAAATATAGCTTTTGAAATTTTGTACTGAGTAATAAGTAATGTATCATCAAGCGTATAAACATATATATATATATAGACAATTAAACGACTATTTCAAACATTTTAAAATATTTCATTTAAAAACGTTTCCATACAATTTCGTACTTTAATCAGGTTGTTTATGTTAGTTCTTTACGGTATAATAATTTAACCTATTAAAAATTTCTTCTTCATGTAACTCAATATTATGAGTTCTTTGGCTCAAAAAAGAGAGCCAGTGCAAAGTCGTAGAAATTTTAGGCAAGGAAGCAAACACCAAAATAGAAATTAAAGAAGAAATATTAAACATTTGGCAAGAAAGATGGAATTCATCGAATAAAGGGAGAAGGGTGTACGAAATTCTACCTAACATAAGAGAAAGATTACAGCTTAAACACCTCAACCCAACCAAGGGTCTTATACATTTTCTTACTGGTCATGGTCCATACGGACAATATCTGGGAAGAATAAATAGCAGACCAGACAATCTATGTGCCTGTGGAGAGATAGGAACACCGGAACACGCCATACTGGAATGCCCCAATTATGAGGTAGACAAGACAATAAGAGAAACCTTAAGAAAAGAAAGACTATGGGAAATAATAAGAAACCCACCACTCACCGCGGCTCTAGAAAATTTGACAAACCTGATATCCGCTTTAGAACTGACAAAATACAGGACTAAAAATATAGAAACTTAAATATTACATCATAAGACTTAATATACTCATCATCGGACCGGACATTCAAATCCAGGAACCGGATGAGTATAAGGACCAAAATATAGACATCACAACATAAAATAGAATATAAATTATAGTAATAGTAAGATTATTCAAGTAATTATCTTAAACAAATTACATAACTCTGCTAATACAAATACAGTTATAAATAATTAGAGTATAAAATTAGTAAAAAAATTTGAACCTAAAACTACTCGACCAACGCGCCATGGAGATCCGGAAACGTGGGTCGTAACCGGAAAACCGGAGATGTTTCACAAACAAAATGTATAAATGTTGAAAGGATGAGGAGACAAAGAAATTAAAAATTCTCTCCTTCAGTCTCTCCACGAAAATAAAATAATAATAAAACTAGTGTAACATGATGATCTTACATGCTAAAACAAATTTAAATATACGCATATAATTTATTATTGTATTCATACATATTTATATCTATGTAAAAAAAATGTACCAACAAAAGAAAAATATTGTTAAACAGACCTGTTATTGAATCTAGAAAACAGGTCAAGTAAAATTATTATCAATAAAAAAAAGTCAAGTTACATTTAAAAGAGGTAAGGGAAATAATACAAAATTTCAAATTAATTAGGAGCATTTAAAAATAAAATACGTCTAAAAGAAAAGCAACCATTTTCTGTCCTTACTTTTTTATTGTTGGCAATAATAGTCTTACAAGGATTAGGGATATTTGTGACTTTGGACTCCAATGATTATGAGAGTAATGAGGATAGTCAAAATAAAGAAACAAGGCGACGTTATCAATGTTTGGATTACATTAGTGAATTGTCAGAAAGAATTCCTAATATAATCACCATTCATGGCTTCAATGATATCAGTGTAACATACAGTCCTATCAAAAAAATTTCACGTTGCTTCATCATTTGAAAGATCCGAGGAGAAGGAAAGACAGAAGGATTTAATATACAGAGTATCATGTTCGGATTGTAATAAGATTTATTTATGTGATACTTCCACTTGTTTTATAAAGGAAACTTAAACATAAGTGCAAGAAACAGGAACTGCCTTGTCTGAGCATATGGTTTCAAATCACATCAGAGCAGATTGGAATAATGCTGACATCCTTCACAAAGATATTAGAGAAACACAAATTATTGGATTATTTACAAAAATTGCGCTGTTTATGAACGTAATGAAGTCGCTATAATGATGATCTAATTTACTGGATCATATTTACGTTAGTATAAAGACAACACTATCTGTAGGTCCTTAAATGAGATATGAATAAGCGAGAGAAATGTGCTGATGTAAATAAGTAGTTATGATAACCGTAACCCGTTAATATAAAGATAATGCAATAAATAAAGATACAAATATTGTTTTTAAATCTGTTGGTAACTGTTTGAATGAAAAATTATGCAATAGTAATAGTTATTAAAATAGAGAATATTGTCGGGTTTCTGAAAGATCTTGAGAAACAGTAACACACACAGCTAGAAGTTATAGACTTTTATTTAATACGAAGTGTTGTAGAAAGGTTCGTACTGCGAAAGACTGACTCCGATTCGAGATCCAGTACAATTTATACATTAATGGAACATTCTCCAAACAGAAAATACTAGAAATGAAAGGTAAACAAAGTGGGACTCGAACCCGAGTCCACATTTCTCCATTCCAGCTCTATACCCTTCACCCACATAGTAGGTTTCCCAATTTGGCAATATTAATATAAAAAAGTAAAAATGTGGAGTTAATGCTTAAAGGTTACTTTTTTTTAAAAAAAAAAGTTTGTTGAAATGTCGTATTGATGAAATTGTAATGTATGAAGCTATAGGCGATTGTTTAGTTTAAGCAGTTGCCGATAGACGCCCGTGGTGGTCGTGTGACCATTTGTGTGACACCGGTCTTCAACGTAGCTAAGGAGTGTTTAGATGATAGACCTGTGTACGGTTAGTGATATTGCATTTAACGAATCAGGTAAATTATATTATATTCGTTTCGTTCTTAATTTTTTGTAATTTGTAGTACAGTTGAATATAGCCTAACAAAGTCGAAAGCTCCTGGCACAATACATGAAAAGAAGCGTGAAAATTGTGCTTTAATGTCTTTTAGAGGAGTAATAGTTGGGCAGTGAAACTTAAATTAGTTTCTCCAATTTTTTAACAAATCTTTACAGAAATGTACAATTCTTCAAATGTCACTTTATTAAAATAGGTCGCTAAAGCACCTAAAATATTACTACTTTATATCCTATCTGGAATATTCCTTATTTCATTTTATCAGGTCAATAATACGTATACATGATTTTAGTCAAAATATTTACTTAAAACAGATTAAATAAATCTACTTAACAAACAAAATGGCTCAATTGATCACAAAATTAAAAATATATACAATTAGTTAGTCGCAAAATTTGTACGCTCAGATAAGGTATAATAGGAAAATATAGAATTTGAGGGCATAAATAACTATAAGGTGGCCAGCTTTCGACATTGATCATGTGAGAAAATTAAACTTTTCAACTTATAGACGCTCTAAATACTGGAGTAAAATCTGAAACCGTGACTGGAAATCTTCGTACAGGGCATGTGTGGATCCATCATCGAAGCTCGATTGTTTGGAATGAGTCACCGTATTAGACAGAAAGATAGTCCCAAATTTCTTAAATCTGTTCCTTTTGATATCTCCGACGGCCTCATTGCATCTTCCTAACAGCTCATAAAACTGCAATCTGAGGATCTCTGCACAACTGTTCATCTCTATTCCACGAAAATTGAATCAGAAGTCCTAAATTTATCCGGCTTTGAGCATTTATAGGGTTCCCTGACACCTGGATTTGAGACAAGAGTTTTCGACCCACTACAAGACAAATAACATAGTCCCGTGCGAACCATGTTGAAGGAAGTTATAGCAAGTAGGGTTATTAAGCATTATATTAGCTAATGCTTCATGACTCTTCCAGGCCTGATTCGTCTCATTCACCCGTACAAATTTAATTTCTGGAAGCCGTCTTTCAAGGCATTACATATATGAGTTACAAATACTTTCCCAATTTTTCACGTTTTGACTTACCTTTAATTCGGTAATTTATATATCAGCTATAATATTTATACCTTATTGCGAATTGTATAGTCAGTAAATGCCAACGTTTTTGCTGTAGTTTTTCAAGACGGCCGAATGTCTTCAGCATGCCAATCAACTCTCCTGCCTTCTGACGTTGCAGTGAACCAGCATCGTCGACTCCCACCTCCAGCCTGAAGGTGAATCACTACACAGACTGTCAATTGTGAATGAGGCGGTGAACGGTCGACTGCAATTCCTGTCCTCAGAAGCGAAAGGTGGTCCGAGCATTAAACATAGCCCGATTCACACAAAATTAGCAGCCCTTTTCTGAACCTCTTACAATAATTCTATTTGATTTTTCTACAGGCATCCCAAGAAGCAGCCCCGTATTCCAAAACCGGCGTAAATGAAGTTAAATATGCCGACCTCCTGTGGTCTGTTGGCTAGAGTCGTTGCATCACAACAGAGAGGTCCCGGGTTCGAATCCTAGCATGGGCTTGGATGTTGGTGTCGTCACGGTCACGAAGACCGGGAAAATCGATTCGTTGACCACATATCACTCCAAATTTTGAATGTGTTATGTAAGATGACAGTCCGCAGTCGACCTGGTAGGCCCAGGCCCTCAATGGGCTACAGAGCCAAGGACGAAGAGGAAGAAAATTAAATATACCATCTCATTTCATTTAGAATTTCCATTTTGTAAGTTCCTCATTAGAAATTGTAAGGAATTCCTCGATTTTCGGCTCGTTAAAAACAACTTTCCCTCCCTCCTTAAGTACAGTTTTATTTTCACCCCTTCAAGTTTTTATATTTCTGCGGATATATTTCTGGACCCCGTGACTTACTCATTTTTCAATTTACGTTATTTATGTCTGTTTGTTTTGACTCTAATCTCAAATATTTTCGAACTTATATCATTGACCTCTAACTGACATTTGTTGAAACTAACGTTAGATACGGAAATTAAGTATGAATTTAGTGGGTCAGGCTCTTCCTATAGCCATTATTTTATAAAACCGCCACTGAGTTAATGATTTGTTTCCGGTTGCGAACGAATTGTAAACTTTTTCAAAAGTGTTCTGATGAGTATGATTCAGTATTTTACATTAAAAAAATCTCTTGTGCTCTTTTCTTTTATATATGTAATAATTTTAATAAATCCCTAAGTAAAGTTTAAGTTTTAGTGTTTCAATATTGATGAAGGGCTAATATATTTCTATAGAGAATTGACAGAATTACAGTTCAATTAATTTAAAGGTAGTATATGGAGAGGTTAAGAAGTACATACCAAGGAAAATGAACGGCAGTGGAAAATTATAGGGACAACGGGGCGATTAAACACTCGAAGAAGAATTCCTAAACTGCGGTAGTCTGTATTAGTGGCTTCGAGTTGCCTGCAAAGCCAACACCAAGATTACGGGTATGGTGAACCACCAACTTGAGAAGTTGCTTCGAAGCTCAAGTACTTCAAGGATACTCGTAACTTCTGCTTTATACTAAAGCACTTTCAGAATATTGTGGGCAAAATATTAATACAACTAGCACCCGATTCGTAAATTATTTTATCTTTCTAGTTCCAGGACGGCAGAGGGTAAAAATAATAACAATCAGTTTTAAATCATAGATTTGGATTGCCATTCAACCGGAAGTAAAATATTATGGATCGATTGACCTGGACAAAACTTTTTTAGCGGTAGATTGCCGCGTTAATTCAACGAAGACATATTAAGTTACTAAATGAGTACAACTGTTATATAGGTGCTGTTTTTTGGGGGGACGGGAGGGGGTGGGTTAACAGGCTACATGAGGGTGTTCCTGAAAAACAGGCAACTCACCTTTAATAGCATTGGGAGATGCTGTGTGCGTTAAACTTCTTTAAATAAGATCAATTCCAAGACACCTGCTATTTTTATCAAACAAAACGATTTTGAAGGATAATTTAATTAATGCGAAACATTATGAATCGTTCTAGGAATTGAAATGTTGTCATCGCTAGCCTTTTTATTTATTTCGTAAACCCAATATAATGGTATAATTAACTAATTTTGTGCAATCTATAATTTACAACTGAGAGAATGAACACGAAAATCAAAAAGGATTGATAGAAACTTTTCTCAAATTGTTTAAATAATTAATTTTTTTCACTCGTTATTTGTATCAAACAAAGGTAAATATGATTTAATGTATTCTATGTCTATTGCTTTGATCTGTAAAAAATAATTTCATTATTTTCAGGTGAAAGACCTCTACAAAAAGAGCCCTGCAGTATTAAAGCTACTAAATTAGCCTATGGCATGTCGAAACATTCTCAACACCTTTAATAAATTCCAAGTCATCTTATATACAAACCTAATAAAAATGAATATAAAATTATAAACGAATTGCAATTAAGTGGTAGATAAAATTAGTATAACTTACAGTCTAGTACAATTCTACAGGATATACATTCACCGGATGTTTCCTTAATTTTAATTAATATTAAGAATAAAAGGCATCAAACTATAGACTGAATTCTGTGGAAAATAAAATATTACTATAAGTGGAAATTAAACCATTACAAATTATCTGTAGAAGATAGAAACACTGGAATAAAGAAACTCAACTCTTGGCAAAGTTGCTATGAGCAAATATTGATATTTATTTTTTCCTGTGTGACAGAACTGAGTGCTTCCCCGGCTTCAAGAAAATATAAATAGTTTAATTTATATGCAAGGAGTTGATCCACCTCAGGCGCGGCATTATATGAATGACTCAATTCCAGGTCGATTGATAGGAAAAGATGGGACACTGGATCATTTCATTGTGTGAGACTTCGACAGTCATTCAAATCTACATTCATATGCGGGGTATATAAAAATATAACATTCGTCTACCTCCTGTTCAAGAGTCGCAAATAGAATTGTCAAAGTAGTTAAATTAAAAACATGTGGCCAAATATTTCGAGACTGAAACGCTAGAGACTATGTATGAATCGTAACAAATTGTGCTCATCTTCATATTTTGAGAAATTAATCTTTTAAATCTTTCTTTCTCTCGGAAAGAATGTGTTTTTATCTTTTAATACATTCCGTTTGTGGTGGAATATTTTATAAATCAAGGAAACTATTCCAAATATTTTAACAGGAAATAAAACTTTTCAAAATGACATCTGTATATTTCTCTTGAAATTTTAAGCAATATTCATAAAATTTAACATAATTGTACTCCTGGCAACCAAATTCAAAAGAAAGAGTTCAATATGAGGATTAATTGAGGGAAAATCTAGGTAATAGTGTGTAGTGTGGGAAACAGAGGAATATCGAAGGGTGTTATATTGGGAAGGGATATTTTGACGTAATTTAAGGAATTCTGCTACTTGGGAAGCGTAATAACCAGGGACGGTAAAAGTGTAGTAGACATAAAGAGTAGGATAGTACAGGCAAGGAAGGCTTTCGCGAAAAAGAGGGATTTACTTACGGGGAATATAAGGTGAATATTATGCAATCGTTGCTAGAAATGTTTGTATGGAGCGTGGCGTTATATTGGTGCGAAACGTGGACGATAAGAGTTACAGAAAGGAAGAGAATAGAAGCCTTTGAAATGTGGTGCTATAGAAGAATATGCTGAAAATCAGATGGGTGGATAGAATCACAAACGAGGAAGTTATAAACAGAATAGGGAAAAAGCGAAAAACATGGTGGACGTTGACTAAGACAAGGAATAGATTAATAGACGACGTTTTAAGACACGAGGGTTTTGTAAAATTAGCATTGTAGGGAAGTGCGTGTGGTAAGAACAGAAGACGGAGACTAAGCAGATTACGGAGGATGTAGGGTGTGATAGTTATCAGGAAATGAAAAGGCTTGCGCAAGATAGGTTAGCATGGAGGGTTGCATCAAACCAGTCTTAGGACTAAATACCATAACAACAAGCTTAGAGTATTTAATTTGGTTTGGCTTCAATTGAAACAATTCATATGTGTTTGAATCTAAGAAGCTTTTTGTGTATTTGAGATATACTTGAGAGGTGTTGGAAATAATATTAAGGTATGTAATTCAACTCCCAAATGCTACGTAAATGTTTTTAATACCTTGCAATTGAACATTTAATTCGTTCAAATGTGAGCATTACCCAGTGAAATATATCTATTTGATCTGTTGTAACTGACTATATTTTTCCATGAAAAGGAGTCTACTTTCTTATTCCAAAACTTTTATTTGCTGATACGAAATTTACCACGTTTGATACAATACTTACAATGTCTTCCAAAGACCGCAAATGAATCTTGGTGCATATAATCTGACTGTGTATAATACAGTTCAAACCAAGAATTAGTGGTGGATTTAGGGGTGGTTAAAATGTGATTTAAATGTTAACAAAGAAAAAGAAACAATTTCTTTGTTTTAAATGTGAACAATTTTAATTACAAATAAAATAAAACATTAATTTTCAACGATCATTTAATTTTTGTCCGGCTGTTTACTAAACTAAACGGAGATCAAGAGGATCTACTAGGGATTATGTGGGGTATAAACAAAACTTTGTATTGAAAATCTTACAAGGACTCAAATAAACCAGGCGCGAGAAAAATAAATCTGGTACATGACAACTTGTAGATCCAGGAGCTGATGATGATAGGACAGGCCGTGATCATGCCGTGGTCTGTCCTCTAACCTCGTCGTCGTTACTCCAACAGTCAGCTAGTGGAAGCCGATTAGAAAAATCCAAGTCCTATTGCCTTCTTACTCGGCATACTGTGCGCGAGTAATGTAATGTACTGTAATCTCATCTAATGTAATTGAATGCCCTGTAATGACAGTACGTAATGTAATCTAAAATCTGCACTGCTTCGTCTGGCTGGCGGTGTGTGTTGGCCTTCTCCGAGGCTTGGTGTTATTCGACGGTTCGTGTCCCTTTTTTCCCCGGCTGACCTGGGTTGCAGGTCGGACTTCCTTCCTTCTTCATTGTTGCAACACGTGTTTAAATTGCAAGGGATGTTTTTCGAGTCCGAAATGCAGGTCTTTCTCCCAATTTTTCACGTCTAAGGGCTGA